>QEPC01000715.1:3522343-3621547 GCA_003113815.1 Sphenodon punctatus
GCTGGGGTTCCATCAGCCTCCGAGGGCGGACCATCCTAACTGGTCCCTTCCCCTTCTGGAGGGGGTGCGCTAGAAGACCGGCCTGAAGGAGATAATGGTCCATCCATAACAAGGGCACCGCTGTAACCTCCCCTACAACCGGTTGGTTGTTGCCCCAAGTCGCCTTGTAGTAAGGCCAGCCATGTACAGACCCAGGTACTTTTCTGCAGCCCCTATCCACACTTCAGGCTTTCACTGGAATCAGAAAGTCAGGTTACGTTTCCGTCAGCATCAGTAATAAATATTCTGCCCTCAATTAACTACATTCATCTCCATTATCTGCAAATGAGGCCTTTTTGATATCAATGCTTTTGCACAGGTATAGCTGATTAACACTTAAACCAGGGCTGAGGAACCTTTTCCCTCCCATAAGCCACTTTGAAAATAAGTCGAAGATCTGTGGGCTGGATTGGATAAGCGTTAGAGGCAGGAGTGCTCCCCGAACGGGGAGAAGAGTCTCATGGAGCCATTCCCTGTTCTTGAGTGTATGCCCGCGTCTCTGCTCCCTTCCCCTTAAGCTCACTCTTTCAGTGCTAGAGGAGAGGGAGATCCAGGAATTGAGAAAAAGCCAAATAAAATCCAGCTGCAGGCTGAGATTGACCCAGAGGCCAAGCATTCCCTACTCTGACTTAAATAGCTGTTGGCAGTGATCTAGGAGAGATAGAATCCAGCTAAACTGCAGTCCTCAAGCCACTGAGGGTTCATTCACGTCCACCCTTCCTCCTTGCAAGCTCACCACTTGTTCCTTACTCAGTATTTGCTTTGTCCAGTAGCAGTGCATTTATGCAACTGCTGACTCTCCTGCAGCTCCTACTGCTGCCACCTGTTGACAGATGTATGTGTCAATCAATATAGACTCTTAAGAACAAAGACTTATTCCCAGGAATTACCAAACCGGTCTCAAGGTAAGAAACTTAAACTAAATGTTTTAAAGTAGATTGTTACAATTAAGTAAATGAATACAACAGAATAAAAGCCAGGGCCAGCCATAGAATTTTGCAGGGCCCAGGACAAAAATAAAATGTGGGGCCCACGGTGGCCCTTCCTCCATGACCCAGTTCCCTCACGGGTACTTTCTGAGGGCCCTAGAGTTGGTTGTATTTGGGGCCACACTGGAAGCTAGTGTAGGGCCCTTGAAAGTAGAGAAAATAGTGGGGAGTCACCTAGGGTCGCCCTGTGGTAAGGCCAGGCCTGATAAGTGTTAAATTACTCCAAATGAAGAGCAGCCATGTATGAAATAAATAATAGTGACATAGGAAATCATACCTTTAGTGCATCTTTTTGTCCCCCTTTACCATAGCCCTTTAAATGGTTTTATGTTATTTTATTGGGGTTTTTTATACAATAAGTAGGGCTACGTCTTTTTTACAGTGGTCATGGGGGTCACGTTTCTCAGGAAATATTGCCCCCCCCCGTAACCTTTTACCTCTTCCTGTGTTCAGAGGGGGAAGGGCTGAGTGTGACATAGTCTCAGGGAAGGAGGGAGCTGAGGTTGTGTGCTTAAAGATAAGAGGGTCAGTTTGGAAAAAGGTAAAAGCCGGCAAACCGTTTCTCATCTCTGCTTTACATCCTTCCTATGTTTGCCTGCAACCCATGTGCAGGCGAGTCTTCTAATTATGGGGAAAAAATCATGAAGACAATAGACAACAGTTGTATGAAGATGGGGGAAGGCCCACGAAAGAGGGAAATACACACACCCCACACACCCCAAGAATTATTGATGTTCTTTAATAGCCAGCTCTGAGAATTCCTGTGCTGTGTTAGCAGGTAATTCCACATCATTGAATAAACTTCTTCCTCTTTTGCAAATTAGGGCTCATTCTCCATCCATTGAAATCAGTGTCTCACCTCTTTAACTTTATTAGCAGATGATTTCACTCTTACTATGGTACGCTCAATATACTTTATGTTGTAGTCAGCCACTGCAGTGAACCATTATGGTTTCTCTTGGGTGTCTTCTCAAAGTTAAACATCTCTGAAATCATTGCTGTTTCCTGCTGTCGTGAGAAGTATGCCTCAGTAACACACTTTTTGCTTTTCTATTTATCTCAATTAAGGCTCTGGCATACCATGGAAGAATAGGAGCTCATTCATGTGAGGATAATGAGTGTTACAGTGACACTGTGTACAAAGTGGAATCTTAGTTAATAGTGCACCATTTTAATTGTAAACTGTGTCAATTCATAACAGAGCAGTCTGCAAGTACTACTTAACAAGAATGTTGTCCATAAAATTTAGGCCTCACAAAAGCTCCTCTGTGCTTCTGAAGACTCAATCGTGAACCACTTGCTCTGTTGAGTAGCCCTATTGAGCAGTAAGTGATTTCAGGATAGCAGTTTTGATTTCACCAATGAAGAAGTTAGCAGGTAGTTAGTTACCTGGCTTTGCAGCAGTTTTTGTGATACTGGAGGGGAGCTTATGACTTGGTCTCCCATTATTTCCAATAATACAAAAGGAAAAACTGTCAGCAGGGAAACCGTTTTAATGCCTGACAAAGTTTTTGGAAATCATAATGAAACACAAGGACCAGGCTGCTGTCTACGAATGTCTCCCAATATCTTGCTTCTTACAACCAGTATCATAGCAGATATTCACAAAGGAAATCAAGCAAGAGAGGCCAGATGCTGTGCTGGTGTAAAATAGTGAAGTTCAACACTGTCAGAAGAACAACTACACTGGTTTACATTGGCTGAATGTCTGGACTAACGATAGAAGTGCTGACACCAGCTTTGACATGAAGGTTCTATAACATGGTTTATAATAACTAAGAAGATCTTTCTGGAGTAAAGGCTATATTACTATGGTGGCCTATATTGGGCCATTAGCTTCTGCCATCTTCAAATAGCTCTTGAAGACAAAAAAGCTTCTGTGAGCAGTTTGGCAGCTTGCGAAATACAGTACTGCAGCTGCATTCTCTATCCTGCTTCCCAGCGTGCTGCCCAGGAACTGAAAGAGAGAAAATTGGAAAAAGACTGGTGAAAAGGAGTGAGATATTCCTTTGATTAATATTTCAAACTACTGAGAAGACTGTCTTTTCACTCCAGGTGTAAAGACAAGAATCCAGCTCAGAAGTCTCATTCCATTTAACAACCCACTGTAGAAGTCAAAAGTGATGTTTCCATTTTCTATTTGGTCCTTTGAAATTTGACATTATCTCCCTCCTCATTCTTCCATAGAAATACAGCTGAGTCTAGCCTCTTTCTATCTCAAACAGCACTCCCAGCTGATTGAAAACCAGGCTTAGGTACTGAAGGGAAGTAGCACAGGAGGAAACGAAGCCAAGATCATTTGACTTGGCTGGGAAAATATTTGCATTGAATGACGGATGATGAGCAAAAAAGCCTGTTTGTTATCCCTGCATTGCAGAAAGAGGCAAGGGACACAAATGCGTGGGTATAAAAAACCTCAACTCTTTATTAAACATAAAAACAGTCTGGGAAAACCAACCTGCAACAAACAAATTCCCCTTACCAGATCCAGTGCTTTTCCCAATTTGTGGGTGTTCCATCCATACATCCCACTCCTGACCTTGTAAACCATTGGGATTCCTTAAGGCAGGTTCCAAGGGAGGAGTGCTGGGTTTCGACACCCGCTAGGGACAGCTGATATTGTATACAGCGATGCTGCACCTGACAACCCTCCAGGGCTTGAGGTCAAGCTGTGAGTCATAAAATCCCCTAAGTGGCCAAACCCTTTCCCTAACCTCTTATGGAGGTGCCGCAGATCTCAGTCTTTGTTCTAGCTATATTCCACTTTAACCCATTCCCTTGTTCTGGACCATCACCACACCAAGTAGATAGCTTTGCTTGTCATACTCGACCCCACCCTTCTAATGAAATTCTTCTCCTTCACAGACTGATTCATCGAGAAGGCAGGGTGTGTGTGTGCAAGCATCCCACTCAAGGTGGACAGGTATAGATCTATGCCCATTGGGGAAAGGTAAACTCCATCCTCTCTAAACAGCTCTGGTTTGACCCATTGAATTGCCCCGGGTCCAACCAATGCCCCTTTACTCATTAACCGCCTGGATGTCCCGACGCCAACTCAAACTGAACATGGCCAAGACTGAACTCCTCATTTTTCCTCCATCCCCCTCCTCTCCCTCTGACCTGACCGTCTGCATTGATGGGGTCACCATCCGTCCTGTTCTCCGTGCCCGCAGCTTGGGCTTCATTTTTGACACGCACCTCTCCTTTAAACCTTACATTGACTCTGTGGCCAAATCCTGCCGATTCGCTCTCCTCAACATTGCCCGCATTCGCCCCTTTCTATCTGTCTCCTCGGCCAAAATCCTTGTTCATGCCATGGTTATCTCTCGCCTCGACTACTGCAACCTCCTCCTTGCTGGCCTCCCTCGCTCCCACCTGTCCCCCCTTGTTGCGATCCAAAACTCTGCCGCCAAGATCATTCACTCTGCCCGTCGCTTCGACCATGTAACGCCTCTCCTCCTCTCCCTTCACTGGCTCCCCCTTCCTGAACGTATCCTGTTCAAACTCCTGGTTTTCACGTTCAAATCGCTCCATGACCAAGCTCCCCCTTACCTCTCGGACCTAATCGCCCTACGCACTCCTGCGCGCGCTCTCCGCTCTTCCTCTGTCCCCTCCCTCGCTCTCCCTCGTTTCTCCTGCTCGCCCAACCGCCTTCGTCCCTTCTCCCTCGCTGCCCCGCATGCCTGGAACTCCCTCCCTGCCGACATCCGCCTTGCCTCCTCCCTCCGCTCCTTCAAATCCCTCCTCAAGACCCACCTTTTCCATGCTGCCTTTCCCAATGCCCTCTAGTCTTTCCCCTTGCTCTTACTGTCAGCCCTCCTCTGCTGACTGCTGCTACCGACCACCTTGTAACCAAGCCAAGTACACGCACCTGAGACTTCGCATCCGCCTGAATGTTTGTTTGTCTTCTCCCATGTCTCTCCCGCTGTCCCCTCTCCTTGTCTCCCCCTCCTTGTCTTTTAGATTGTAAGCCACAGGTAGGGACCGCATCTGATTGTATGTTCTGTACAGCGCCAGGTTGCAACTGGCGCTTTATAAATGTTTAATAATAATAATAATAATAATAATAATAATAACAACCCAAAACCGGAGCATTCTATTAAAACCCTCTTGAGTGTTTTGTCCATCTACCGGAGTGTTGTGGAATCTACTGCCAGAGTCTGTGGTAAGGGCCAGTACTATAGCTGAGTTTAAAAGAGGTTTGGACAAGTTTCTGGAAGATAGGCCCATTAGCAGCTAATAGCCAGACAGGATCGGGGAACATGACAGGAGCTGGGGGGAAACAACAGGGAATGGATCCCCCCCTTGTGACCTGTTGGGTGCTTCTCCCAAGCCACTGTGATTGGCCACTGTCGGAGACAGGATGCTGGGCTAGATGGACCATTGGTCTGACACAGTATGGCACTTCTTATGTTCTTATGATTCCACAACATTCCAGTTTTTCCCTTCCAGATTATCTCCACCTTCCCACTCATTCCCAATCGTGACCAACAGCATGCCCGTTATGCTATCACCACTGCCCAGTAGACAAGACTTATGCCCCACAACCCACGCCAACTTTCTGGTGGCTCCATCCTGGCATCCTGTAAGCGAAAGAAATTAAATTGTGTTAGGATTACACTTCACAAAAATCCCGGCTCACAATGTGAAGTGAGTGTGAGAGGAAGAATATAGGAGCGGAAGGCTCCAGAGCACCAACACACGAATAACCTCGCTTTGCAGTCCCACAACGGCTGCCAACAAAGTGACACCAATTCAGAAAAGATGTGACCCAAACCTTACCTCTAATAAGCCCAGCTCACACAGGATCCTCCACATCACAGCCATGAATTGGTACCTAGTGAGGGGGGCACCATTTTCATGTATGAACAACGACCCTCTATACCGATACCAACCAATACCCAGGCACTCCCATCAGTCAGCTAATGCCGCTTGGCAAACCAGTGGGCAGAGGGCAAGCACAGCCTCCTGCACTGCAAATTCCAGGTCTGAAACTGCATGCAGGGATTATAAAAGAGTGGAGGAAAGCTGTCACCACATGGCATGGAAGGCGATCAGGGAGCCATGGACCCCAAACACGTGGCGCTGCTGCTGGAGGTTTTCCTCATTACCATCATGACCAGCCACTTAGCCATCCGGCAGTTCCATGATGCCTGCTGGGACCTGGAGTTGGAGGGGCATTACTACCTGCTCCTATGCACTATTGGCTGCCTAGCTGCTGGCAGTGTGCTGGAGGACCGGTGCAGGGTGTTCCGCCACCAATGGGCTGCCCTCCTGTGGCAGCAGGCCTTGCTGCACCGCATGGCGGCCTCCAGTGAATCCTTCCACTCAATCAGTGTTTGCACAACCTCTTCCCGTGCTGTACTGGTGACTCTCTTTGTCTTCTCCTGGGTGGGGCCCTGTTGATGAAACAAGAATGAGAGGGCCCCTCTCTTGCCACCCATTCTGGGTTCCTGGCCTCTTCCAACTTGCTGCTCAGGCCCCAGGCCCTAGAGGCAGTCTGGGCGTGACCCCCTTCCTCAGATTGCCCTTGTGGTTCAGGTAACAGCTGTACCACCCTGTCCCAACCCACCATTCTCTCTTGAAGCAACAGAAATAACCTGTATGGGTGTTAACAAATGAAAGGATAATTCACTGCAGTCTACATTCAGTCTATGTGGCCCCTACTCAGCCCCCACACAGATATTTAGTGTGTCCAGCCTAGTAAGTGGGAAGCCTTCTGCATGTATTTCATGTGCTCGTGGGAAGCCCCCACTTGCAGCACCAGTGAGAATGAGAGTGGAGAGAGGGCAGGAAGCGGTCACTCCTTGGACACTCCAGAATTTCTGCCCATGACTCTATGGTGCTGGCCAACCTGTACACGTGGAGGCACTGCACACAATTTAGTTGATGGGACGCGGACATGTGGGCACACATTATTCCTCCCTCCCTCACCCGCATCGCAGGCTCCACATTCTCCAAGGCCCTGCCATAACTGAAGGGTGTCTGCATGTCTGGTGGGTGATGGGGACAGACACCTAATAAATGGAAAAATGCTGATGTGGGCTAATGTCTCGGTTGTTAGCACCCTCTGTCACATCATCACCTCAGCCTTGTTCCTCTCCCCCCCTAGGAACACAATCATGGGGGGGGGGTGAGAGAGATGTGTTTGCCCTTGGGTACATGAGCTTTTGGGTGACCCCCTTGTATCCCCCTAGTTCTGCTGGGCCTGAGGGAGATGGGTATGAGGGAGTAGTACTCTACTCCTGATTGCACTTATCCAGTACAATTCCCTTATCCAGCTCCCTGGGCCCCAGTAGTCCCTGCTGTAATGCAGGGTCCAATACCACCACCAAAGATCTGTAGTATGGAGGGGGCTGCATACTCCACTTTGCTGTGGATGGGCATGTGCAGTGTAGAGGAAGGGAGGGTGGGGCAACAAAGGCACCATGGCCCTATTGTTGGCTGCCCACCACCTGTCACAACCTCTGACCTGCAAGGGAAGGAAGACCACTCCCTGTGTTTGGACAGAGGTGGCATGGGGAACACCCTCCTGACACATGCATGAGACCCTCCTGCTGTCCCTCCCTGCAGTCTGACCTGGCTGACGCTCAGGCCCACTGGAGCTGCTTGCTCCATTGCTCTGCTCGCTGTCCTGGTGTCTTCCACCACCACTGATCAGGTGGGGTTCAGGCCTGCCACAGCACCACTCCTCCAGCTGCTGCTGGGACCTGATCTTTGGGCAGCCTGGGCATGTTGTCTCAGCACACCTGCCCAGCTCTGGGGCACATTCCCCCCATCTGGGACCTTCTTATAGCGTGAGGTGAGGGGGATGGGGCAACCTCGTGGCTGCATTGGGCTAACAGCCCGATCCTTTTGAATTCCCCACCCAGGTTTAATTCTTCATTAACTGGGTGTCCAGAAGTCACCTGCACAGGAGCCAATACCCCCGCCGTATGGTTCCATGGTTCCCATGGGAAACCATTCCACATACAAGGCAACTACACCTCCAAATCCCAGTGTGGTGTATTTCCTTCTCTGCACCAAATGCTGCCATGGAAACTGCATTGGCAAAAACCAACAAACCTTACACTAACGTATGAACTCACATAGACATACAATTATGAACAAAATCACTGACTCTGCAGTGGGCAATCACTTCTCCCAGCACAACCACTCCATATCAGACCTCATCCTCAAAGGAAACCTAACCACCACCTTCAGAAGACTGGCCTGGGAACTAAAATTCATAACTTTAGTAGATACCAAAAACAATGGACTTAACAAAGACCTATATTTCTCCAGCCACTACAAATATCTGTAATACCTGACAATATACTGCATTTTTCATTTCCGTTATCCTCTGTACCAACCTCCTAGAAATCATTCCAACCACTTTGTCTCCTAGTCTACAACTGACCCTGTCCGCTGAATAGTCAATGTTTGTGTTACTGTGAACCCAGTTCCTTTGATGTGTGTATTCCCTTCAGCTGATAAACTTTCCCATCCCATATGTTTACACACACACACACACACCCTGTGCTTTCTACCACCTACTGTTTCTGTGCCTCCTACACCATTATATAATCTTACAGCTGTTTTTAAATGTCTGGCATATCTCTCTCTTCACCCCCACCTTCCATCTTGTTCTATCCACTCCCACTTATTATTCCATGCCCCCCTCATATAGATGCGCCCTGCATTTGCTCAGTTTATATCTTTCTACTGGTGGTTATGCTACGTGCCTGAGGAAGGGCCTTGTGTGGCCCGAAAGCTTCCTTATTTCCATCAACAACAGTTGGTCCAATAAAAGATATCATTCGAACCACTTTGTCTCTCTGTCACTTGGGACCAACACAACAACAACACTCTAAATTGAAGAGATTCAGCTAAGAAGGAAGTGCCTAGGGCAGGTATGAATTCCTGTTTGACTTAACTTCATTTCATATTTACTTATAAGGATTAATTCATGCATAACTGAGGCAACTCACATTTTTTCTGACAATTACATAAAGGAAGCTATTTGATAATTACTGAACCATAAATGTCAAGCTGTAAAGGAATAGGCTGTTTAGACAAACAATATTCTTAAAGCAATGAAAACACATCTGTCTGTTTGGCGCTGAATAAAATTTGAAATAGGATTCATAGATCCATAAGTAAACTGAAATATGGGGTATAGCAATAATGTTTATTTGCACAGCAACTTTTCTTGCCAAATCTAATTACATGCAACAATAATTTCACCCACCGCTGAAATGCAGCAGTCTCTGATGCAGATCCTAGCCAATGTTATAATGCACCGTAACACTACACAGTGACTTTAAACAAGAACCAAGGAGCAATGTGTTCCTCTGGGTGCTGCCAAAGGGTAAGGGCTGTTGGTGGGCCATTCGTGGGACGTCATGGCGGTGGCAGCTAGCGCTCCTTCAATGCCTTCCTGGTGTATGGCTTCCAGCTGCACCTCCAAATTGGACTAGTTGCAAAAGGAGGGGGAGCGAGGTCAGGTGTTCCCCCTTCCAAGTGGGATGTTTAGCAGGAGGGAGATAAGTGGTAGTGAACCCAACGCTGCCGCAGGCCCTGCACCTAGGGGCTGTGCCAAAAGGGCCCTTGGGTGTGGTCAGGGGAGACTATGATATTGGGATGGCTGATTCTTAGGGCAAAGTAGTAGGGATTGTTTTGGGAGAGGGTGGGTTGGCTCCCTCCCCCAGTGTAAGGCAGAGGGGGGGGGGCTGGATTGGGGAGGGCCGGGACTAGTCCCCCGGTGTGAGGGGAGGATGTGACCCAACAGGGGTGGGGGGCTTGGCTTCCCTGTGAGAGGGGGGTTGGGGGAGGAGGTCTCCCTCGGAAGCGAGGCGGGACAGCCACCAGGTGGGTTCTACAGTCATTGGGGTCATGATGGGCCAGGGCAATTATGGTCCTCCTTGGAGGAGGGTAATAACAATGACAAGGGACAGGTACTTGGTGCCTGTCCCTCTCACAGGCCCCCGGACAGGTAATGCGGTGATCAAGAATGGGAGGGCCCCTGGCTGTAGCGGTGAGGGCAGAAAAGAAAGAGTTCTTTGCTGCCCTCATAGATTCCACAAAGTCACATCCAGCGGAGATTTTCTGGGTGGTGCAGTGGCTGGTCAGTCCAGTCTCTCTCCGCCTGGAACTGGAATCTTCCAGTGCTCACTGTAATATGTTTGTTGACTTTTTTGTGGATAAAATTGCTCAAATTCACTGTGGTTTCGATGCTGCACTTATAACAATGGGTAAACCTGAGGTAGTGGAGGACCCGACTTGTCTGATTTCATGGGATCAATTTCAGTGAGTGTTGCCCGCTGATGCGGCTGATGTCCTTGGGGCTGTAAGGACCACCTGTTGTGAATTAGATCCGTGCCTATCCTGGCTGGTTAAGGCCTGCTGGGAGACATTAGGACCATTGCTAGTGGGGGTTGTGAATGCCTCCCTTAGGGAGGACAGGGTGCCGAGCTGCCTCAAGGAGGCAGTGGTACAGCCCCTGGCTCTAGAAACCATCTCTTGACATTGACTCCTTGGCCAGCTATCGGCCAGTCTCTAACCTTCCCTTTTTAGGGAAGGTTATTGAATGGGTGGTGACTCAGCAGCTTCAAGGGCATCTGGATCAGGTCAGTTTTCTTGATCCCTCGCAGTCTGGTTTTCGTCCTCGGTTTGGCACGGAGACTGCACTTGTGGCTTTGGTTGACAACCTGCACTGTGAATTAGATCAGGGCAGCTCTTCTATTTTAATTTTACTAGATCTGTCTGCTGTATTTGATCCCATTGACCATGAGACATTGGTGGCTCGGCTGCGGGACTGGGCCAGGGTAGGCGGAATTGTTTTTGAATTGTTGCTCTCGTTCCTGACTGGTAGAACTCAGTGTGTGGTTCTCGGGGAATGTACTTCATCTCCCCAGGACCTTACATGTGTAGTCCCGCAGGGTTCCATTCTGTCCCGCCTCCTGTTCAATGTGTATATGCAGCCTCTGGGCGAGGTTGTGAGAGGGTTCAGCGTGCATTCTCATCAGTACACCAATGACACACAACTCTACCTCTTTTTTTCTGCAGACCCAGACTCAGCAGTCTCAGTGCCCGGCAGATGTGGGGGACTGGATGAGGACAAATCATCTGAAGTTGAATCCCGACAAGATGGAGGTGATTCTGGTGGGTGGGGCTGAGGGTGGTGGCTGCTGTCATTGATGGGGTTTGCCCCCCTTTGGCCATAAAGGTCCATAGTCTGGGGGTGCTCCTCGACCCACAGCTCTGCCTGGATCTCCAGGTGGAGACTGTGGTGAGGGGAGCATTTTGCCAGTTGCATCTGATACGGCGACTGCGGCCATATGTTTCGGACTCAGATCTGGCCACCATCATACATGCCTTTATTACCTCTCGATTAGACTACTGTAACGCAGTCTACGTGGAGCTGCCCTTGGGGATGGTCCAGAGGTTGTAGCTGGTGCAGAATGCAGCAGCCCATCTCTTAACAAGAATGGGTCACCGCGAGCACATTACACTGGTGCTCCATTCTCTGCACTGGCTGCCTATTATCTTCTGGGCCCAATTCAAGGTGTTGGTAATGACCTACAAAGCCCTAAATGCCCTGGGCCCTACTTACCTGTGGGACTGCCTCAGGCCTCAGGTCATATTGTGGGCCCTGCGGTTAGGGATGGGTGAATGCGGTTCGGAAGTTCGGACTGAACTCGACCAGTTCGGTCGACCGAACCGAACTTCCGAACCGAACTCAATTTTTGAACTGAATCGAATTTCCGAACTCGGCTCTGTTCGCCCATCCCTAAAAGATAATATTCCATTGTTCAATGGGGTTTGAATTTCCGAACTTTGTTTGGAAGTTCGGACCAAACTCAAATAGTTTGGTCGACCGAACCAAACTTCCGAACCGAATTTCTGAACTGAACCGAACCAAACCAAATTTCCGAACTTGGTTCTATTCGCCCATCCCTACCTGCAGTTGACCGGGGATGCCTGACTCGCAGTCCCCCAGGTTTCCCGGGTGGCGACAATAGGGAGGGTGTTCTCGGTTGCTACTCCCAGGCTGTGGAATTCCCTCTCAATGGAGGCCTCCTTGGCCCTGGACCTCCCCTCTTTCCAAAGACAGTGTAAGACCTGGCTGTTCCTCTGGGCCTTTGGAGAGGGAGATGGGTAGGGTGGGTTCTGCCCTTTTTGTATATATTTAATGAATTTTAAATTGTATATTTTGTGTTTATTTTATTATTATTATTATTGTTATATGCTTTGTAAGACACCCTGAGCTGCTCTGTGAGCAGGAGGGTGTGGGGTAGAAATATAATGAAATAAATAAATAAGAATGAATTTTAATTTAAACACATTTCCTCTGGTCAGTAGCCAGAGACCCACGGGCTCCGGTAGATGCTAAAGACTAAAGATTGAAACTTTAGCAATATTAGGGTAGAGATTCAAGATGTCCTCCGACTTTGTGATGATGTTGTCTTTTTTTTATTTGTTTAAAGAATACATAATGTTATAGGTCCTTTTTAAATGGGCTGCGGCTGCAGGGGGGGATCAGTGTGTGGAGTGCAGGGGCGGTGCGTGGGTGCGTGCGTACATGGATGCACACCCATCTCCACTCACAGAACAACTGCCATTTTGGCCAATTGCTCCATGCGTGGGCTATGGGTGGAGATGAGTGGGTCTCAGGAGTGTGCACACACATGCGCCCACCCACCCACCACAGCATTCACATGGGAGGCACCTACTCATGCCCACACGAGGACCTGTGTAGGCATGCGTGCATGCATCTTGTGTAAAAAGGGCTATAGAGACTCTAAGCAAGAAGGTTGAAGTTGGATTGACTGTACAAGTATATAAGTAAAGCTTGTCTCATTGCCCTTTTCACACGTGTGTGGGTGGGGAGGGCACCCGGGAAGGCCTAGTGAAACGCTGAAGCCAGCCAGCGCTGAAGCCGACGGACCGCCGTGCTGCCGCCGCTCAGACCGCAAGTAAGGTAGGCGATCCCTGGGTGGGGGGATAGGGCGATCCTTGGGGTGGAGTGTGTGTTAAACCACCCCCCACCCCAGGGATCGCCCTAGTACCTGCTGGTGTAGGCTCCAGGTCGCCGCCGCTGGCACGGCAGCAGTCCGGAGCCCACACTAGCAGGGACTTTGGGTAAAAAAAAATGTTGTTTAAATCCAGGCTGGGCAGGGGTGTCCCTCCTTCCACCCGCACAGCCTGGGAGGGGGAGGGGGGAGGTATTGGGGGGTTTTCCCCATTGATTTTAATGGGAAAAGTTCCTCATTGAAACCAATGGAAAAATACCGGCACTGGTATACCAGTTTTAATCTGGTAAACTGTTTTTTTGGAAACTGGTAACCGGTAAAATCGGTATCCGTTTTTTTGCCTCAAGTCCCACCCCTACTGCTACAGCAGATAGCCCTGCTCCGCCTGCCAGGTCAAGGTTCTGTCCTCCTGGGGGCACGGCAGTGGAGGACAGCAAACCTCAGGAGGGCGGCGATCGTGCGATGGGCGAGGTGGGCAACCATCCGATGCTGTGCCGTTTGGCTCCGTGGTGTCCCAGCAGGGCCAGCTCATCCTGGCCCAACGGACCTTCAACATGTACGCCCGCTGCATGACCCTACCGACCCTGCGACAGAACTGGTCACGCTCCCGCACCGATGACTGGTGGGAGAACATGTTGGCCACCTGGATGGACAGGGAATGGTTGGACCACTTCCGGATGCCCCGCTCCCTCCTGACCCGCTTGGGGGAGCTCCTCAACCCCCACCTCTGGAGGCAGGAGACGAACATGCACTTCCCGCTGCCACCAGGGATGCATGTGGCCATGGTAGTGTGGTGGCTGGCCACCCCTGATTCCTGTAGGAGCGTGGGGGAGCAGTTCAGGGTGGGCACCGCCACTGTGAACAGGGCCCTCCATGATGTGTGTGACCTGCTTGTGGAGCTCCTCTTAGAGTGGGTCATCCAGCTCTGTGACCCAGAGGAGGTGATGCGTGGGTTCGAGAAAATGGGGTTCCCTCATTGCACTGGGGCCATTGACAGCACCCATATCCCCCTCATATGACCCCCTCATGCAAAGATCGACTACATGACCCAAAACAGGCCTTCTCCATCAATCTGCGGGCCACGGTGGATCATAGGGGCCTGTTTATATATGTGTACACAGGCCAGACAGGGTGGAGCCACGACGTGCATATCCTGCATGCCTCCCCCTTCTATGCACGCATGTTCAACGGGGAGATCACTCCCAACCTGTACCGTGTGATAGCTTGGGTTCCCATGGCCCCTGTTGTGATAGGGGACCCCGCCTATCCACTCAGTCCGTGGCTCATGTGGGTCTATCCTGTGGCATGCATCCCTGACCACCACCTGTCCAATGAGCGCTTGTCATCCACACGCAGCATGGTGGAGCAGGCCTTCGGGTTCCTGAAGATGCACTGGTACCTCCTGATGAGCAGGAGCCAATTCGACCTGGACCACACACCCCATCCTTGTCCTGGCAGCATGCATCCTGCACAATGTATGCGAGACAGGAGGCGCTGCCCTGGACAACCCACCACTGGTGCACAGGGCCGACCCAGTGCCCCCGTACCAACATGCCCAGGGAGGGGCGTTCCATAGCATCTCAGAGGAGAACAGGGACGCCATCTGCCGTCGCATTGTTGCCCAGGCATCCGAACACCGGACAGTGCCCGACCCACACCCATGTCCATAGTCCTGTGAACCCCTTCAATAAAGCTGGGTAGTACTTGTGAACCGTAGCCCTGCCTCCGTGCCAGGTATGGGCAATGGGGGTCCAGGGACTAGGTACCGGGGGCTGCTGGGTTGTGTGTGCACTCCCCTTGTTGTCTTCTCGGGCCCCACGGTGCCCTGCCTGCCACCTCTCACCGGCCCACCAGTGACAGGTCTGTGTATACCTGTTCCAGCATCCGCAACTGGCAGTTGCCTCACCGGACTGGCCCCTGGTCCCGGCCGCTGCCCGAGCACTGTACAATGCCCCCCTGCCATTGAACCCCCCCCCAGAATTCCCCACCCACCCACCACCTGTCCCAGGACAGAGGAAGTGACAACGAGGTGTACATTCAACAGCTCTTTATTAGTGAGGGGGGTGCGTACAATGGGAGGGGGTAGTTAACTTTGGGGGCATCCATGCCCCCTCTTGGCTGCACCACCGGGGCTCGCAGGCTGGCGAGCCCTAGCCTCAGCCAACCACAGGGATTGCTGACTGGACAGCCCGGCCCCCCCATCATCCACTGACCGCTCCATCCTGGCCTCCGCTGACAGGCCCTGTGAGGAGGAACAAGAATGGGGTCCCCGTGCTCACCCGGTCCCTTCCCGTGCATGGGGCAGTGCTAGCTCCTTTGGCCTTCTCGTTAGCCTTCCTGGTCACCATCATGGGAGCCCCACGCACGTGTGCCATGGTTACGCCCTCCTTTATGGGCTCTCGGCTGGACATCTGGCGTCCCCCCCATGGGCATGTCTGCGTGGCGGCCCATGCATGCCCCGTGGCACCGGCACAGTGGGGCTCCACCGGTCTGGGCCACATGGGTGTGGGTATTTTCGCTTTTACATGGACGCTCGGGTGTTGGACACCCATCTCCACCCACGTAGGGGGCCGCTGCTCTGTGGGTGTTGCGGGTGGGTCGGGCATGCGCCCCCACCCACTCGTGGACTTTTACACGGATGCTCTCCCACCCATCTGATGGGTGTTTCCGGGTGTTCATGGGTGGGTGGCGTCCATGTAAATGTGGCCTATGATAGTTAACTTGAGGAAAAGGTAAGTCTCCACTATATACATCTACTTTGTGGCAGGGCGGAGTCCCTGTGGGCCACGGGTCCTTTAAGAAGAACAGCTAGCACCAGCTGGGTGCAGACGATAGCGGAGCTGTTGGCACTCCAACAGAGGAGGGAGAGCACCTAACTGAAGGGCAGCTGGGTTTAGGGTGTGGCAACAGCCATCCCAGGAGAAAAGCCTGAGCCATAGGTCAGTGTGTGTGTGAGAGAGAGTGGGGTGCAGAGGGGTGTGCCTGCCCCACAGAACCAGACTATTGTGAGACACTATACGGAAATGTGGTCTGGATAGAGACTGAATATGGTGAAGGGTGAATGGACTTGAGAAATACAGTTGGAACTAAACCATGAAAGAGGAGTGTGACCGTGAGGCCCCAGTCCTGCAAGGACTCACACCAGGCAAGGCCATCCCTGCCACAAACTTGTCTTTGTTATTGGTTTTAAATGAGTAAATAAGCCTGTGACATAAGCCAGAAATAATTTCCCACCCTCAAAGGGGAAGTCGATAAAATCAATAGGTATGAGATCTAATTTGCTAAGCCAGTACAGGGTGACCAATCTCCTCATTGTTACCGAGGAAGCTATGACTCTTCCAAGAAAATTTAGGCTATCATAGCTAGACTGTATAAGGAGCTCTCTAAGCACCCTTCCCTCTGCAATGACAGAGGTATACTCGTCACTATCTAAACAGGATGATGGAGGACAATCTATTAGATCTTGCCACAGTTATAACTGTAAACGGATATGTATGAGTTGAGTGGATACTATTCTTGTTTCTAGAGCGGAAGATTGAAAAATCTTTTGTGCTAATAGATCCTGACAATGTAGTACTGGAGAAAGGTCACCTAAAATCTTGGTGCTTGATTCTGAATCGTCAATGGGGTACGCTCCATATCGGGGTGATAGTGTACAGTTCATGAAATGTTGGTCATCTGGAGCTGGCAGATAAGTGGCTTCTAGTAAGTGGGGAGGTTGGAGGAATGGATGCAGATGGATTCCAAATTTGGAGAAGTCTCTGTTCCTAGGAGTCATGAAGTGGCACTGAAAGAATGGAATTATGAATGTCTTCTTCCTTAAGATAGGCATTATAGGTTTTAGAGGAATTTTTACTGTGGATCCAGGGAAGGATGCTTATATTCTTTCAAACCATTGCTGCACCTTGTATGGGGCTATGGATTCAATTGAGACGGATCTTTTGATAGAGGAGTCTTGCACTGTTTTTAGACGAGGCACTGAAGAAGTGCCTCCCAAGCCGCATGTTAAGAGAGAAGCCGGCCGCGCTGCCGGAAGTGATGTTCTCCCCATTGCCGGCAACGGCAGTGAAAGGCGCGTTCTAGAGAACTGAAAATTGAGGTCTCTAGAACACGCCTCTGCACAGCACCGCGTCTCCAGCCGCCACCGTTGCCGGCAATGGGGAGAACGTCACTTCGAGCAACGTGGCGCGACTTCTCTTTTAACGTGCGGCTCGGGAGGCACTTTTCAGCGCCACGTCTAAAAACGGTCTGAGGCCACTTTTAAACGAGGTGCTTAGAAGCGCCTCCGAAGCTCCACATTCAAGAAGAAAGCCGCGTGTTCTGAAAGCCTGCAAGGTGAGGCTTTCAGAACGCCTCTTCAAAGCTTCGTGTCTCCAGCCACCGCCGCTGCTGAGAACGGGCAGCATGTCACTTTCAGTGCAAACACTCCCCGCACGGCTTTCTTCTTGAATGCGGGGCTCCAGAGGCGCTTCTAAGCACCTCGTTTAGAAGTGGCCAAAGTATCAGAGGTTTCACACAAAGGTATTTAGATCTTTTGTTCCTTCCATTCATTCTGAATCTATTATCCCCTTCTGTGGATAGAAATATCCCAGATGGGTAATATGGGATTTATCTAAGGCTTCGGGGGAGTTCTGTGATAGCATGGTTATAGTCAGTGATGTGATTTCCATTTCACATTCCAAAGTCTCCACTGACAGGGCAGTAGGGTGTTGCAAGATGGATTTCAGTGGCTGTAGATCGGAGGTTGGCCGTAGATTTTTATTGTCATTACCATCGCTGGAGGGATATAAGGGGTTGTTTACAGCATTGACCTCATGCCAGTTGTTCTCTGATATATGTGAATTGAGGTGGAGCCCCTCTCCCATTGTCCTATTGGTGAAAATTAGTCCCATAAATATATTGTCTTGGGGGTAAGTATTATGTATTGTAGGCATGGTTCTGGACAGTTGTTCCATCAGACAGGTCATCTGTTGTAGCCTTGGATTCTGTGGGGCTCCTAGTCGGAGCAATGGTAATGAAGAGAGCCAGCTGGAAGAAGATAAATTGATGTTAGATTCCTGAATTGCTCTCCCTATAATAGTGGAGGTAATGTTTATTGGGCCAGTCTGATCATGCCCATCTTGTATATCTATCACCGTGCCAATGCAGTTTGACTCCCGATTAAAGATAGGTTTCTGCAGTGGAAGCTTGTGACCATTGTCCTGACAGTAGAATGCTTCAATCACAGTCTGCAACTTTTGTCTGGAGAGGAGATTCATCGTAAGGAACTTGATTTTTGGTGTTAGGTACCTCCATATTGTCTTCCATGGCAGTGCTCTTATCTTGTCTATGCTGGGAAGACCAATCTTTTGAGGTTAGAGAAAAATATCTCTCATCCAATCACATTCCCAGGAGGGAGGTTCATTTTTAATGGAGAAGGTGTTGGTGATATTGCTTCCAGGAACAAAGTAATGGATGGCTCCTCATCGGGAGTGTCCAGATTATGTTGTTCTGTGGACACTGTTTTCAAGTGATCTTTTCCAGAGTTACTTATTGGCGTTGTTTACCTCAACTAAGAGGGCATTCAGACGTGTGTTTAAATCGCACAGCTGCCTCGGCGGCATCATGCGATTTAAAGAACCCCACACTTCCGGGTTGGTGTGAATGCGGTGAGCGCGCACATTTCCACCTAGCCCGAATGTTTGGAGCGTGGTTTGAAAAGCTGCTCGGAGCAACTTTTCAAACCGCACTCCAAACATTCGGACTAGATGGAAATGTGCGCGCTCACCGCATTCACACCAATCTGGAAGTTGGTGATGCTGCCGAGGCAGCTGTGCGATTTAAACACATGTCTGAATCTGCTTAGTCAATTGTCCCTCATCAGGCATCTACGCCTGAGTCAGGAAAGTGATGTTTGCAGTTTTCAGACTCGTGATAAAGGAGTTCTGAAGTTGGTCTGGCATGGGGAGGCTGTGTACTCCATTCTGAGGACTCAGTGGATTTGGACAGTACCATTATGTTAGACGATGCCAATGTTGTTGGCCTTTCATACAGTACAGGCTTGGTCTCGAATGGGTTAGCTGACTGATTTGGGTTTGAGTAGAAAGGTGATCTCAGTTCTTTCTGGACTGGGGGGTTCTTAAAAATATCAGGTGGTGTATCTGCAGATCCTCTGTTGACAATTGGGTCTAGGATGCGTATGGGGGGGGGGATCATCCATTTTTCCTGTGCCCTTGCAGCAGATGTTTCATCCAGAGTTGTACGAGTAGACACTGTCCTCAGTGCTGAGTAAATCACAGCTGGTTCGGGTGTAGGTCTGGAGCGAAATACTTCCGAGAAGGTTGTTAAATTTTCTGCTGCAGGTATAGGTAGCGGAGGAGATGGAGAGTGGGACATTTTTGTTTGGTGTCTATATGCATAGTAGGATTGTTAGTATTAATCTTAGTGAGTTTATGGATTGTGCAATCAGAGTTTTAGGCTGGCCGATTCAGATGATTCACACAGGATGGGTGTGATTGTTGTACCTGTTCTGAGAGAATTACTGGCAGCATGGAGCATCACCTTTTTGAAATTGGTTCATGGGTCGGCTCCTGGCCAATAAATATATGCCGTTCTTGGTTTGGCTCTATGCCAACAAGCTTATGCCACTTCAGGCTATGGTGAGTTTTAGACTTTGAAGCCTTTTCTGACTGCCCTTCTTGTCCAGAGTAACTTCACAGGCATTTTCTCAAGACAGCGGTTGAATCCTCACTGTGGATGTTTACAAACGTGACACACGGGCCCAGTAGGCGGTGAGCCTGTCTGCTCTGTCTTTCTCCGTTCTTGAGGTGAAGGCTTGACAGTTATGACCAAAAAAAGGCATTACAGTGTTCCCCATGACATAAAACAAAAAGGTCGTGTTTGTCTGAGTATGACATGGATTTGTGGCCCAGACTGCATTTTATGACAAAAATTAAATGTTGGGTTAACTAACTATAGTTTAAACTAATCAACTACCTAAACAACTACTACAAATAACTATCTAAGTATTTAAAGTTGTTTTTCTTTTAATAAGATTTTAGCTTGTGAGGTAAAATATATACTGCAAAGGATACAAAGCTCCGTGAGATCTCTGTGCAGTAAGATGAAAAACTGAAGGGAGGCATTATTTATACATGGCACCAACTGTGTGTGCGCAATGCACCAAGCATGCACCACTGTGCAAGACACTGCAAGAAAAGTACCATGGTGGTCCCAATAGGCAGAAGAACCCCAAAGGTGTGGTTCCACAAGGGCATCACTCGAAAAAGAAGCTTTTTTACACAGGTGAGAACTGTCACCTCTTAATTCTCCTTTTTTGAGGATTAGTCTCCTTCTTTGACAGAGTAACCAGTTTAGTGGGGAGGGGGGCATAATATCTATGGGCATAATATCTTGATTTCAGCAAAGCATTTGATAAAGTTTCACATGAGATCCTCATTGGCAAGCTTGCACAGTGTGGGCTGGGAGACACTACAGCAAGATAGATTCAAAGCTGGTTGAAAAACCATATTCTAAGAGTGATCATCAGTGGCTCATTATCAAACTAGGGTGGAAGCCAGTTGGGTTCTGCAGGGCTCTGACTGTCCTGTGTACAGTGCTATCTTTATTAATGACTTGGATGAAGGAGTGGACAGATACTAACCAAATTTGCAGATGACAAAAAACTGGAAGGTCGAATTAGAATTTAAAAAATCTTGGTAAGCTGGAAATCTGGTCTGAAATTAACAATAGGGCCGGCCTTTGCAGAGCCCAGGGCAAAGATAAAATGTTGGGCCCCTGGTGGCCCCTCCCCCTTGGGGAAAACCTCTGTGGTGCCCTGAAGGTGGTCATGCTTGCAGTCCCACTAAGAAGGAGTGGTGCCTCCAACACATGTCCTGGTGAAAATAGGGGCCACTGCAGGACCCTCAGAAAGAGTGGGTCCCAGGGTGGCCACCCCAGATCACCCTGTGGTAAGGCCGGCCCTGATTAACAAAATAAAATTCAACTGAGATACATGTAACGTTCTGCAGTTAGGGAATAAAAAACAAATGCAGAACTATAAGATGGGGGATACCTGGCATGGCAGCAGCACATGTAAAAAGGATCTAGGGATTGTGGTTGATCACAGACTGAACATGAGTCAGCAATGTGATGTGGCTGCAAGAAAAGGCTAATGCAAATTTAGGCTGAATTAACAGAATCATCGGGTGCTCACAGATTTCATGGGCTGCTTGCATCTTGCCTGTGCTCCAGCCACGGAAAAAAACGCCTGGCCTGGCTGGAGGAAGGGAGGAGCGGGGACTGATGTGCGGCAGCTCAGCCATGCCCCTGTGCTTCTGGCATAGCCCCCCTGCCATGACAGGTAGCCATGGTTGCCTATTACAGGCAGCCATTGCTGGCTGCCATTGCAACCTCCCACACCGGATAAGCTGGGGCCAGGAATACACGTTTCTTCCCGGTTTGTCCAGCTGGGCTGCGCTAGGTGCGGACTGTGGGCCCTGTTTGTTCCGGGTCCACATTTCCAGACCAGCCACCACCCCAGGCAGGGTTTGTTCCAGGCCCACAACTGGTGGGCCCCAATGAAACATTCAAGCATCATCCTGGCCCAGTTGGGCCAAAGCGGGCCAGCGTGATGTCTGCTCACACCCATCGTTTCCAAGTCAGCAAATGTAATAATTCTACTCTATTTGGCACTGGCCACACCTCACCTGGAGAGTTCTGCATCCAGTTTGGGGCACCTCATTTTAAGGACAGGGACAAATTGGAGCAAGTTCAGAGGAGGGCATCAAAGATGCTAAAGGGTCTGGAAAGCAAGACTTATAAAGAAAGGTTAAAAGAATTGGTTATTATGTCTAGAAAAAAGGAGATTAATGGGAGACATGATAGCATTTTCTTAGTGAGGCTGAGTGTTCCCATCTTCCATTAATTTCACTGGGAGTTGGGAGCCATTCAACACTTCCTGCGAGTGTTCAGCTTCTTGTAGAATTGAACCTTTGTTAAATAGCTGCATTGTCAACCACAGCGTGCAGTGAACATGTCTCTGCTTGCATGTTATTGCTGAATGTTTAGTGCAGTCAGTGGGCCAATCCCATGCCCCGCAGATCCTTTGCACAACCATGCACAGTCATGCGCAAACTGCATGAACCTCCAGTGTGGGCACATTGTGCCATGCAGAAACTGTACGCATGTGCATGGGGGGAGGGGGATCTACGGAGCATGGGATCGGCCCTACAGAGCAGGACTTTTTGTAAAGATATTCTACTGGGATTGCCTCCAGTCCGCAACAGGACAATTTGTACACAAACATTTTCTTTTGGGCACATTCCACAGAGCCAGCTATGAAACTGTCACTATTTTGCCAGGTCGAAGGCATTATTATACGATAAGATCACAGTGGATAATACTAAGTTTACCATCCTGGCCATCTGAAATTGCTGCATTAAATAACTTGTTCCCTTCCCACACACTCATGATACAAGCTGAATTATATACTTTACATTCCTGTTTACATTCTAATTTCACAGCAAGAAAACTACATTCTATTATCTGTGTAGGTTTTAATTGGGCCATAAACTACAGTTGATTTAAATCAGTTTGAAGGTGTGTTGCCATCATTATAAATATAAATACCACACAAATAGATTAATGAGAGCTCTAAGGGAAGTATTTCTGGAAGTGACAGATTGAGCCGATTCCCACCCTCAAATGCACAGGTATAATTCCCATGGAATGAAGGCAAACATTTTGTCTTTGGCAGACATCATTTATTTAAGAAAGTGCTGTATGGCAGGATGAGCTAAGATTCTCTTTTAGCTGCTGATACCTTATTACTGGACGATTCCAAGGGCCTCAAAGTTGTGAGTGAGCTCGTTGCCAGGGCTGGGTGTGGTAGTTGATGAAAGAGTCTACTGACACAGGTTGGGTGTAGGCTTACCATCTCTCTAGGTTTCACCTGGAGACTCCAGGCTTTGATCCAGAGGCTCCAGATTCTGGGAAGCCCTGGTTTCTCCAGTTCAGTCAGGCACCCTTATCCTAGGGTAACCCAGAAAAATAAGGGTTTCCGCAGGGATCACAGAGGGTAGCCATGTCATAAAGGGGGCAGGCCATAGGAACTTTCCCACCCCTTCTCTCCTTTTCCCTATGGAGAACGATGATGTCATGTCACTTATAAAGGAGCAGTTACCTCAGAAAGAGGATGGGAAAATCCTTTTGTTCCGTTCTGACAATGCCCTGCCCCACAAGGAACATTGTGACATCGCAACACTCCATGATGGGTGGGGTAATGTGGACATAACAGCCCCTATTCCTCACCCCCGCTGATGTGACCCTGCCCCCTTAGAAGGAGATGATAACATGGGATAAAACAAGAATTTAAAAATATTTTCACAAGCATCTCACAAACCTGGCGAGATCTTGTGAAATCTTGCTATGGTTTTCACCGAGAATCTTGTGAGATTCTTGAAACCCCAAAATACTGGCTCTTCACATGTGCAAAATGGCCACCACAGCCGTTCTGCACATGTGCAGCACCCAGTGGCCATTTTGCTCATGTGCAGAGCGGTTTTGAGGTTCTTGAGAATCTAGTGAGAATTGCAAGGGTGGGTTTCGGCCCTACTTATTAACAATTTCATACAATTCTAACAGGTTAGTGAAGCATGACTTCCCTTTACTAAACCCAGGCTGTTTTTTACCCATCAAATCATGCTTGTCAATATGCCTAGTAATTCTGTTTTTAACAATGGTCTCCACTAGTTGCCAGGTACGGATGTCAGACTTATTGGTCTGTAGTTTACAGGGTCAGCTCTGGAGCCCTTCTTAAAAACTGGGGTTGCATTTGCTAACTTCCAGTCCTATGGCACAGAGGAGGATTTTAGCAATAAGTTACATATTACTAAGAGTAGTTCAGCAATTTCAAATTTGAGTTTTCAGTACTTTTGCTTCTTTAATTTTATCATTTAACCATGCAGGCATGTTTGGATTGTTTCCTGCTTTTTTTATCTTGAGGTATACATTTTATCTGGGCATCTAAGACTGTCATTTTAATAGTCTCCGTACCTCTTTCAGGCCTTTGACTCTAATGACTTTCTTTTAGTTCCCAGATGCTGATTTATAAAAAAAAAACCCAGAAGTCTTTTTATCAAGCTGCTCATGTCTGAAATAAAAACAACTTCACATTTGTATTAAGGATCCAAAGTTTGTTATGAATCTAACATACTTTTCATTTTTATGTCATTTTACTTTTTTGTGGTTTGTTTTCCCCTTTAATCAGGCAATGGCAGCGATCCCAAACTCCTTCATGTGTGGCTTACATGTGGGCATGTCCGCAGATGCAAGTGTGCAGTTTGCACATGAGTTGTATACGTAGGCCTACGTGTGCATTGCGTGTGATGCGTACATGCTGTGCAGAACTTGGGATTGGCCCCATAGAAAATATTAGACAGTAAATAAGTAGAGTTTTTGAAATTCATTAATCAAATCCAAAAATTAGTTTCCTTTAACAAATCTTTGGCTTTACACCAGTGATGCCTTGAAACCAACATGCATGCTTACCAAAGGAAAATACATAAACCAGAGCAGAAACACAGCAAAGCATTTGTGTAACCACAAGATACCTTTTCTCAGTAAACCTTAGAAGTCGTGCTTAAAAACATGTATTAAGGCAGTTTTTGCCTATACTTAAGTGTTTTGAACCTCAGGCTTGCTGAGCTTTGCTGTGATTCTGCTCTGGTTTATATATTTGCCTTTGGTAAGCATGTTATTTTCAAGGCTTTTTTACAATACCTTGTTTGATTTTATTAGCACTCTGTGGATTTTTTCTGCTTTTTTGTCTCTAGAATTTTCTGGCCCTGATTAGAAAGCATACCCCTGAAGAAGCTGCTTCAGGTGGCAAAACGTTGGGACTCTTTTTTCAAAAGAAAGCACAACAATACAAGGCAATTTGCATTTATCCTACAAGCAAGGAAGACCAGTGACAATCATTCTAGAGCTTGGCATTTTTCTCTCCGCCCGGATTTGTTCATCTTTCCTTGGATACTTTATAGACCATTCTCATGGATTGTTTTCTGTTTTGTATTGCTATGTTTAGTCCTCTTTTTATGTGAAATAAGTCACTTATTAAATCTGTTGTATATTCTATATTAAGGCTGCAGCTTTTGTTTGTCATTGCTTTACTATATCAGCAGCTTGTAAGCCCCTTCCTTTTTCTTTGCTGTAAACTTGAAATGACAACACAAGTGCAAAAAGCCCTGGCAATGCATAAAATATGGGCTGGTACGTCATCACTGTTAGTAATGTGAGACTGATTTCCCTCGTGTTTAACATAACTTGTAGAGCCACCTAGGGAATTACAGAAAATTGTGTGTTCTTGTTTGTTCAACACCATCACCAAAGTCACAACACGCATCTGGAAGCCATGTTGTTCATGACATTAAGGGCAGCTTCCAAGTTAACATGATTTAAACCATAGGAGAATCCTGGAAAGAATGTTCATGCTTTTATAGCTCACACCTTTTCAGCACTGGCTCACACAAAGTATTTCAAGGACTTGTGGGAATTTCCCAGAACATTAGTTTTAAACATTAATTGATAGGAATGTGTAGATTATTCAGCCTTTTCACAAGCTGTTTGATCTGGTTATCTATTCATTACGCAAGCTGGCAGATAACGTAGTATCTTGTTGGTTAGCTGTCAGGCAGGGTACAAGAAACTCAGCTCCTCGCCTGACAGCTGACAGGAACCCTATCTGCAAAGCTGTGTGGCAGGGGAGAGTAGTACTAAACAAACATTATTTGTGCACCGTATTATCAGCTGCTCCATGAGACTCCTCATGAGTTCCCTGGATATGTTCTGGGCTGCATACACTCTAGCAAAACCCGGTGTTGGGAAAACTAATCATAATAGGGAGTGTGAAAATCTGTCATTCTGATGACTATCTAGAGTTGAAATGAATATTGTATCGGATGATTTCAGCTGCTGCCAATCAGGTCTGATGAAGCAGATACAAAGCACTATCTGTTTCCGCTTTGCTTATCCCGTTTCAGATATTTGTTTCAGTTTTGAAGGTTGGTTTTTCTAGTTTTCCCAGTTATTTTGGCAGTTTGTCTTAGAATATTCAGTCAATTCACCTCATTGGGGGATGGATGGGAGATACCTACAGAACGCGCCCCGTGCTGCCCATTCTCTTCAGCGGCTGTGGCTGCAGACATGGGGTTTTCACGAGGCGTGTTCTGTAGACCTGAAAATTGAGAGCTACAGAATGCTCCTTCTGAAAGCTTCACATCTACAGCCACCGCTACTAAAGAGAATGGGCGGCACGTCACTTCCGGTAGCGCGGGGAGCGTGTAAACACTCCCCATGTGGCTTGCCTTTTGGATACGGGGCTCCAGAAACGCTTCTAAGTGCTTCATGTAAAAGTGGCCTAAAAGGTCAAGCACTAGGGCTTGGGAGACACACCCACAGTGGTGTGATCAAGCCAGCCCAGTGGTATGAAAAGTCTCTGTCTCACTCAGTCAAGGGAAAACTGACTACAGGGAACAGCCTTGAGGGGAACTGTCTGGCGATGCCAGAGATAGAGAGGGGTCTGATGGAGAGACAGGAAGGCTTTGGACTGAAGAACTGCTTGGGAAGCAGGAGCAGGGCTCTGTGAGTGGGAGCCAGGAGGGCTGATGTGAGCGGGGAGCTCTGGACTATGTGGTGAGAGACTGAACTGTAACTATGTGTATAGGGTGGAGGACCATGGCATTGTAAATAAAGAGCACCGAGCTAATTCCTTGTGTGGACCTAGCTACTTGGGGGTCTGATCCTGGAGGGAACCACCGAGGCGAGGGTCCACCCTGTCACCCAGGTCAGACAGCATCCTCTCATCCCCAAACATTTTGTCCTTCAAATTAAAACATTCAGTTAGCTCAGTAAAGAACTGCTGCTTTTTACAGACACCCTTTACCCCAACTTCCATTTAGGGTTGCCACCTTCAGACTTTTTTTTTTTTAACCTGACACTTCCGTTTTGGCCTATGAAGGTGTCAGGTAAAAAACAACAACAAAAAACACCCCACCACATGTCACAACCCTATTTCCATTCCTTCCACACCACTCTAGCCTTGTGTTCGCTGCATTTTACCCATTGGTAGCAATTGGGAAGCCACAGAGAACATGGGTCCCTGACTCTAGCTGCAGCACTGAGTGCTTAGAGCTCTTTGCCAATGCACCGAAGGAGACAGGACACAAGGACTGGGTTTAAACAGCCGCACTCTTTATTCAAATCAAATCATAATTAACATTGGTGGGGGAAATCGCCTATTGCAATTCAAGTCCAGTACTTGAACTCTTAAACAAACAGCAACTCAGTGGTGGTTTCAATATACCCTCGATTACCACCCCAGACACAAACTCAATGTCTCCCCCTCTTTGTGGCCCCTTGTCATGTCTGAGGAGGACCAAAGTCCTTCCGGACTTGAGTAAGGCTGAGGGCACCTACAGGTGGGGGACCATACCTGTCCCTGCCACCCTTGCTGTACGTCCCTCCCAGGGAGCTACCCCGGCGCTTGCCATACTCTGCTTTTGCGGCAGGTGTGGCCTCCCCATCTCTTAAGGAGATGACTTGTACTTATGCTACTCCTAACTTACTCTAGTCAGCAGTACTGGACCCCTGCCACTAAGGGGTCACCAGGGTACCCGGATGAACCTGACCCCCACCTCCTAAAACCTCTCCAGTATATAAACCAACTTTTCTTTCAGAGCCTCCAAATAGTAATCGTTGCCCTCAGCCAACAGGTGCACCCCGTCCCGGCGATACAGCTCGGGGTACCGGTTGTTGGTATATGCAACATCCATAAGTTAAAGTTACTGTATTGAGAACAGTAATTGACTATAGAGCCACCAGATGGCACTGCTAAGTTTATGTGTACATGGAAGGGAGATGGGGTTTTACAGTTGAATTCCTTTGTGTAACCACTACTTCTTCCCTTCTCTCTCATTGTCTCAGTCTCCATTTTGCCTTACTACTAGTTTAGACGCATCTAAGGATCTGTGCCTGAGAAAGCTTAAGTAAAGTTCTGTTTTTAAACCTTCAGCTGCATTTGTCCTTACTGATTGCGAATCAGTTATTACTCTGCAACAGGTTATGGGACCAGACCTCTTCAGAACAACTCCAAAGACTGGAAGTGAGCTTAAAGGAAAAGAGGCCCAAAGGAAACTTCCAGAGAAGGCCTACTAAGTGAGCAGAAGAACCAGAATCCCAATCTGAGGGGAGGGAAGCAAGCACAGCCAGCAGCTCTAAATTAAAGCTTTCAGTTTGCAAGCTGAATAACACAAACTACCAGTTGTGGAAATTCAGAGTAGAAATGCTGCTATCCAAAGATGACTAGTGGCAGGTGATCACCACAGACAGACCTGAAGCAAACCCTGAGGGGTGGAACAGAAAGGACAGGCAAAGGCAACCATAAGCCTGCTAGTAGAAAATGACCAGTTAACTCACATAAGGGGAGAGACTACAGCAAAGGGCATGTGGAATGCACTGCAGAAGCTGCATGAAAGGACCAGCTTGAACAGTAAGCTGTTTCTCCTAAGGAAACTGTACCAGATGAGACTTGGTAAAAGGGAAGGAGATGCATGATCACATAAATTCAATGCTGGAAATGGCAGCACAACTGCAAGGGATAGGTGAAGATAAAAGACAACCACGTGGCGGCCTTACTTCTCTGCAGCCTGCCTGAATCATACAGCGTCCTCAAACGCCCTAGAGACAAGGTCTGAGGCAGATCTAACACTGGAATTTGTAAAAGGGAGACTCATGGATGAATTTCAGCGCAGGAAAGAAATCATGCGAGACAATCAGGGACAGGATAAGGAAACTGCCCTGAGAATTTCAGATAACAGATTGCACAAGAAGCAAACAAGAGCATGTTTTTGGTGCAAGAAAGAAGGACACCTAAAGAAAAACTGCTCCATATGGAAGGCAGAACAAAAGTGATCTCCACAAGTGCCTAAGCAAAGGGCCAAGGCTACAACCAGTGACAACCACAGAACACTGTAGAGGATGTTTTAGAGAAACAGACCAACTCATCACACGACTGGTGTGTCGACTCTGGAGCCACAAGTCACATGACCAGCGACAAAAGCTTTTTTACGGTACTTGACCCAAGCAACAAAGAAGAGATATACCTCACTGATGGAAACAGCATCACTGCAGAAGGTACTGGCGAAGGAATTCTAAGTTGCAACAAGCCACACGGAGGCCCACTAACAATACCAGTAAAGGATGTGCTGTATGTATCTGACTTGAAGGGAGGACTCCTATCCATTAAACGCCTACAGAGAAAGGACTCACTGTCAAGTTCCATGGTAATGAATCCACAATCCAGAAGGGGACAAGGGTCCTAGCCAGAGCCTATGAAGATGAGCACCTGTATCACTTAAGCGCAACCAAGGAACAAGCAAAACTCACTGCACATGAGCAACACAAGGACTGTATTCATCTATGGCATCGATGCCTGGGTCACAGGCACCCAGAAAGTATAAAGGAACTGCAAAGACAGCAGCTGACAAAAGACCTGATAGTAACAGCATGTCCCTTGACCATGAGATGTGAATGCTATATCCAAGCTAAAGCCACCAGAGCAACGCTCCCCAAGGTAAGCCAGACTAGAACCTCCAAGCCACTTGACCTCATACACAGCAATGTGTGCAGCCCCATGAAAGTACCCACACCTAGAGGGAACAGATACATAACCTTCATAGATGACTATTCAAGATACTCAGTCACATATCTCATGAAGCATAAGGATGAAGTACTGAAAAAACTAAAGGACTACATAACCATGACAAGCAAGAGATTCCAACGCAAGCCACTCATACTCTGAACCAACAACGGAGGTGAATACACAGGAAAGAGTTCAAGACTTCCTGAGAGCCCACGGGATAGAGCACCAGAAGACAGTACCATACACGCCTGAGCAAAATGGGGTAGCTGAAAGAAAGAACAGAACCTTAACAGAAATGATCAGGTGCATGTTGACAGACTCTGGACTGTCAGAAAAATATTGGGGCAAGGCAGTAGTTACGGCGACATATCTACAGAACCGACTCTACTCAAGAACAGCAAATAAAACTCCATACGAACTCTGGCATGGAGAGAAGCCTAGTGTGAGACACATCGAAGTGTTTGGATGCAAGGCATACGTATACATTCCAGAAGAGAAACACACCAAACTACAAAACTGAGCTGTGGAAGGGATTATTGTTGGATACAGCGAACACTCCAAAGGATACAGAATCCTCAACCCACACACAGACAAAGTAGCTATCAGCAACAGCGTGACTTTCTAAAAAAACCCAAGCAACAATGTAATGTCCTTACAAAAATCAGGAGAAGAAGAGCGTCCTGAATAAACAGTTGAAATCAGCACAAGCTCAACTGAGATGCAGGAACAAATCCAATCACCTGCAGATGCTGAAATCAGAATATCTACCATGGAAAATAAAGGCAAATCAGGGAAAATAAAGGCCTGTCCTACAAAGCAAGTACCGTCCTATAAAGCAAGTACCGACAGATTGTCTGAGCCATCGACATGGGAAGACGTCTTACAAACGTCAGAAGGGGAACACAACAAATGGACAAAGGCAGCTACAGAAGACATGGTAGCAGATGCCCTAACAAAACCTTTAGCAGGAGAGCGCCACCAAAAGCTACTAAGTAAAATGGGTTTAGTAGGTTAACTTCTGTCTGTTGAGAAGGGGTGTTGGTATATGCAACATCCATAAGTTAAAATTACTGTATTAAGAACAGTAATTGACTATAGAGCCACCAGATGGCGCTGCTAAGTTTATGCGTACATGGAAGGGAGATGGGGTTTTACAGTTGAATTCCTTTGTGTAACCTTCTTCTTCCCTTCATTCTCATTGTCTCAGTCTCCATTTTGTCTTACTACTAGTTAGATGCAACTAAGGATCTGTGCCTGAGAAAGTTAAGTAAAGTTCTGTTTTAAACCTTCAGCTGCATTTGTCCTTACTGACTGCAAATCAGTTATTACTCTGCAACACCTGTGTGACAGGGCATGGGTGCGTATGCTCTCTCCCCCCAGGCCAGCAAGCCACCTGCCCACATCCTTGTTAATGGTCCTCTGGGTTCTATCAATCTTTCTAGGGTGCACCCGTTTGCCCCATGTCATGCGTTCAACCAGATCTGTCCATAGGAGGAGGGTGGAAAGGAAAAAAAAATATTTCCCACACATGCCTCTTGATGTTTCTGATCAACTGGACACCCTTTAGCTGGGGTATATCATTTTCACCCAAGTGCAGGATGATGACATCGGGTGGGGGGGGCCCTGTCATGGTACCCGGAGCACTGGCAAGAGTTGGTGCTACTTCATTCTGCTACAGTCCTTCTACTGAATCACCGCTCATGCTGACAAACTGAGCTGGGTTCCCCACTGAGTTTGGCCGGCCACCTTGCCAGCCCAGCGCACCAAGCTGTGCCCGATGATCCAGACATGCTTCCTGCGATGGGGGTGGGGGAGAGCACCTGAGGGAACAAAATTAAGTTCAGGACTGATGGGAGGGGGCCTGCTGAACATAAGACCAGAGGGCCCCTGTGTGCCAATGTCCGACAGCACAAATGCCCTGCTCCGACATGCCTGCTGCTGCCGCAAAACTGGCGACCCCTATACGGAATGAGTGAGTTCCATATTCGGCCACTGAAAATCCCAGGCAGGCCAGTGCAGCCATAAGTACTGCTGTGAATTGATATCGAGTCAGATTCATGCCCCCGGTATGCCTGAAGAAGGGGCCGGATACCTGGGGCCGCACAGCAAGGTATGCCTCGGTTACCCAGACAGGGCACAATTCTTGTGTGCCCGCTCGGTACAGCCTAACCACCTGCCCTCTTCCCCTCTGATCAGTTTTTGATTGCCGGACCTATAGGGAAATTGACACTGGGCTGATCTGGACGTTGCTGAAATTAAGCGCCCTACCTGTGGTGTCCCTGGCTGATTCAACTACGAGTTCACTCATGCAGAAGGCCCCGAAGAATGCCAGTTTAAACACCGAACAAAGAAACTTTGAAACTGACAAAAAATATTGGGGGCATAACCCCGCAAATGTCCAGCAGCAAGAGCGGGGGGATAGCAGTCCTGTGGTCCGGAATGCGGCTTTGCTTCCTAGCCCAGCTCTCAAGCAAGCACCTGGAGACAAAAAACCTGTCGGGAGGAGGGTGCCCAGCAAGATTGCTCATAAATCTGAGTGCCGAGAGTTTGTTGGCTATGGTACCCAGGGCCGGCCCCCCTTTGCCTCAAATGGAGGGCAAATGGGAGCATCTGGAGCTCTGGAATCGGGAAACCCCACCCCCACCCTTAGGACAACCGGTACTGTTGAAAATCCCAGAAAGCGTGGTCATAGGCAGCCCTCGTGCACGGTACCAAGGATCCCTGAATGGTGGTGTACAGCTCTATGACCCAAGGCTCCACACCGACGATGGCAGCGGTTCTGGGATCGCCCTGGGTCATGGCACCAACAAGTGGAAATGCTCAATCTGGAAGCGAGAAAGGGCATCGGCTACACCGTTGTCGATGCCGGGAACGTGCCTGGCTTGAAACAGTATGTTAAAATTCAGACAGGTGAGCACGGGTGCCCTAACAAGCTTCATAACCCATGGGGATTGGGAAGACTGTGGGTTAATTATGTGGACTATGGCCTGGTTGTCACACCAGAAAAGTATCATCTGTTTTGCGAATTCCTTCGGCCAGAGGTGGACAGTCACCACAATGAGAAAAAGCTCAAGGAAGGTGAGATCCCTTGTGATCCCTGATTCATTCCATTTGGGTGGCCAGAGGGCCACTGCCCGCCTTTCCCTGAAATATACCCCAAAACCACCGGCGGCATCGGAATGAACCTTGAGCTCCGCTTCCAGCAAGCACTGGTCCCGCCAGAAAGGCTGCCCACATTTCAAGATCCAGCTTCATTTCCTTGGTGAGCCTGATGTGGTAGTGGGGAAGAGGATCACCTACAAGCTTGGCATCGAGGCGGGACAAGAAGGCCCACCCCAGTGCCACCACTCTACATGCAAAGTTGAGGCTCCCCAACAATGATTGGAGCTGGTGGGCCGTAATTTTGGTTGCTCTCAGGCACTCATCTACTTTGGTGCGCAGGGATCTCAGCTTATCCTGGGGTAGGCACGACATGGCTTTGACTGTCTTCAGTTCTATCCCCAGATAAGTCAGCCTAGTTGCCGGTCCCTCCGTCTTTTCTGGTGCTAGGGGAATGCCCATCTCCTCCGCCACCCTCTGAAAAGTCCACATTAGCCCCAGACATTCTTCTGTCTGTCCGATGAAGAGGAAGTCATCCAAATATTTTGTGACCTCCCCACCCTTGGCCCGCTGCATTACGACCCACTGGATCAGGGAGCTGAATCTCTCGAACACCGAACAAGAGATGGAGCACCCCATCAGCATGGCCATGTCGTAATAGTACCAGCCGTTAAAATGAAAACTTAGCAAATGGTAACTCTCCGGGTGGACTAGGAGCAGGCAGAAAGCCTACTTAATGTTGCACTTTGCTGGGACAGTGCCAAAGCTGCAGCGCCTCACCAGTGCCACTGCCGAGTTAAACGAAGTATATTACACCAATGTAAGTTCTTTGGGTATTGCATCGTTGACTGAACCACCCCACGGGTGGGACAGGTGGTGAATCAAATAGAATTTCTTCGGGGTCTTCTTGGGGACCACTCAGAGGGGAAATCACCATATTAGGAATGGGGAGGGAACAGGTTGGTGACCCACCCCTCTGCTCGCTTCTTCCCAATTTTGTCTAGGACCACATGTTCCAGCCCTACCACAGACTTCAAGTTGGGGGCCACCCACTGCTGCTCGACATTAAGTGCCGGTATCTTAAAACCCCGCTGAAAACCCAAGATCACATAATCAACCTCCTCCCAGTCAGGGTGTCCCAACAGGGCCCACTCTAGCCGATCCGGCCTAACTGGAGCTGGGGCTCTTACCCGGGCTGCTGAGATTGCCACCTCCTTGCCCGCCCTTTCATGCCCCCCCACAAGGTTGGATTTTCCCCTAGCCCATGTTCTTGCACAAGGGCATGCAGCGGCCACATGGTGCCCTGTGCAGTTTTGGCAGCTGTGCCAAAACCAGCAGGCAGTATGGGAACATCTCCGATAGAGGGTAAATTCCCAACACTGCACCGCAGTGTTCGCCACCACCTTTCCCCCCTCTTCACGAAAGAAATCTGTGGCGGATGCAGTCCATCCCCCTCGCCAATAGATGACCACTTTCTGACCTGGGGGCATTGTCTGTACTGCTCATACAGTTGATCCACAGGTCATTCACATGTAGATCCCAATGGAGGCCTGGGGTGTAGGTTGCCCTATGCCTGAATGCCTCATCATACCGCAGTCACGCCCTTGAAGGCCCTGCTTCGTATGCCCGCTGCACTATGTCAGCATACTTGAGGAGATCAACGGCCCGGCTGGGGTACGCTTGTATCAACACCCCATGGTAGATGGAAAAAGCTGTGGTTCAGTTGGACCAGTTCCGTTCAGCTTTGGAGCGCTTGAAATGTTCCTTCTCTTTTTTGTCGTCCTGCTCAGCCAGGTCCACTAGGGGATCGCTGAACAGGAGAGAAAATGTGCCTATGTATTCACCTCACCATATTCATTCCCATGTAGCCGGGAGGAGGTCATCCCCAATAGTAGCGGAGACGTCAATGTACCCTCCCAGCGCTGCCTGGCATCCATGCCCAGAGGCTGTGATACATGCAGCAGGGTATTCACCTGCCCGAGGGAGCCAGACAGTGAGGCCCACACCCAGAGGGCCTGGCCCTCGAGGTCTTTTGTGCCCCTTGATAGGCCCACAGGGGACGGCAGCTGTGAGGGATAAGCCCCGCCGCCGGTCCTTGAGGTAGGGGGAGCGATTACCACAACTCATGTTCTGTTCCACCAGAGCAACTGGATCATCCCCAGGCCCAGTGTTGGGCTTGGTTATGCACCAGCCATTCCTCCACTTGCAATTCCAGGGGCATGTGTTGCCAAAGACAAGGCCTGGGCTTGTGCCCCTACACCCATACTATCCACCCACTGTAGGAGGGCCCCCACCTCGCCTGCGCCGTGTTGCCTGGCAAGTTATCGGTTGTTGGGCATGTTGCTGTGCCATTGCCTGGATGGCACGCTTGATCACCTCAATCCTCTGACGGAGGTTGTCCCTGCCTCGTTCTTGGGCTCCTAATGGTCCGGCTCATCCCTGATAGAAAAGGGGGGAGGGGCTCCCCCGCACCACCCCATGCGGGGCCCAGTCTGCCGCTGCCACAGGCCCAGCCACCTGTTAGTCCAGGGCAGACAAAACATACTGGTCAGGCCCCCCATGCAGGGCCCCAGTGGGGGACATTCTCATCCCTTGGAGGGGCACCTACCCCCCAGCTCCTAGTCCGGCAGCAGTCGCAGACCCTGCCAATGGGGAGAGTTGAACCAGAGGGGACCCGGGTCCTGCGGACCACCCTGCAAAGCCCGCTCACCCTCGCCGGGGGCTTCCCATGCCAGGCCTACTAGCCGGGTATCGTCCTGGTATCGTGTCGGGGTGGTGGTCACTCGTCCCTCCCCCGCTGCAGCTGCCGGGCAGCCGGGGAAGGGCCAGGAGCCATCCACTGGCCATGCAACAGGGGGCCAGTAGAGGGAAAGGGCAACATGATATTGAGCAAGGGACGCTACCTGACGGGCCCAGGCCTGTGGCCTGAGGGCGCTGAGACTCTGGGTCTGGCGGGCTGCTCATGCAGCCGCCAGCCACAAATCAGTGTGGTGTTTTGGGGGGGGATTTTTTTTGCAGCAGCGGGTCGTCCCACTGCCGTTTTTTCTGTTTCCAGCCCGCAAATGGGTCTGTAAGCCTTGCAGAGCCTAAAGGAGTGGGTAAAGGGGTGGGCGGTGAGGCCCACGTGGTGCGCCTAGCCCTATCCTGGCCCGCCGGGGCTACCTAGCAACCCCAGCGGGGTTCTCAAGCAGCCCGCCTTCTGTGCGGCCGCCTTCTTTTCCCACCTCCGAGGTTCCACAGCAAACCGGAGGCGGGGATCGCTCCCTGTCCTGCCCCCTCCCCAAGCGGGCACAGCAAGGGCCTGCCGCCCCCACACCCCCAGAGCCAGGGGGAGGGGCAGAGGCAATTGTCTGGGGCATGAAAGCTATTTGTGGAAAGAGGCATTTATGTTCCCCTTCCCACACCCTGCCACTGTCAAAATTGTGGGGGGGAGGGTAACCTCTCTGTCCTCCTCCCTATAGTTTGTGTAACTACTTAACTAATCACACCAGAACCCCAAATTAATTAAAAATTAAACAAAGCAACCTGAAACTCTGATTTCACTAAAAAAATAGCCAATTAATTTTATCAATGCTGATATTCTTTAGAACATTCTCAGGCCATTAAATTAAATTCAAGAATCTGTTAATGGAGATGAATCTTCACATTTGCTTCACACATCGGATAACTAATTCTCTTCAGCCTTAATTAATGATTGACTGGTTAGGCAGGTGTGTTGGGCTTGCTCCATACCCAGACGCTTTTGCTCATCAGAAAAGTCAACAGCAGATGCCCCCAGAGGGTTTGTTAATGAACAGGGCAAGTTAGGAAGGGAGCGTGGTAGAAACAGGGTGTGATCATGGGCGGACATTGTTGCTCCACATTCCATATGCAATGTGGGCTGGACAGAAACTCCAACAGGCAAAGGTTACAGATGATGCCCCACCCTCCAGAGCACAACAGTCATCTCAAATTCTGTGAACAGGCAAATGCAGACACTGCACTCAAAAGCATTTAGCATATTTGCAGAAGATAGCTCTGCACAAGGACTGAAACTCCACAATTAATTTGGATCACCACAATTAATTTGGACTAATCATTATGCTGAATATGCTGTACTACTGGCAGGGGGCATGCACAGGGTCATTCCGTGAATATGAGCTGGCACATTTGCTGCGGGACACCAGAGCTCATAATGTAGCTACTACTAGCTATCATTTAGTCACAGATCAGCTGGAGAAGTAGCAGAGCACTGTGTCAGGACCTGGGATTGAACTGGCAGCCTTGATGTGTCTGAGCCAGCAGCTAGCTCTGCAGCAACCTGGCTTAACCCTGCTTTTTCTCTTCTTGGCTCTTTGTTTTGGATTGGCCCCTGAGGGCTTATGCCCAACTCTGAGAGGAAGCTGGGTGGAACATTTCCTTTTGCTTCTGGCCTTTATCCTTCTCTTACTCGGATTCTACTCTAGTTCCTTGTCCCTTCATCCCTGCTCTGTCTTGCTCCAGCCTTTCTTTGCCTCCTCTCTGTGTCCCTTGCTCAATATCTCCAGTTTATCCAACTGCTTGCCCCCAGACTGGCTCCTGAACCCCCCTCCCTCTTCTTGCTCTCCCCTGGTTTGCTTCCTGTCCTGTGCCAATTCCCTATTTCAACCCTGATCCCATCCCACTTTCTGCTCAGATCCCTTTCTCACTGCATGGAATAATCAGTATCACCGTCTTCCCAGCCCTGTTCGTCCTGACTCTACCCACGCTGACTCTCACACTGCCCAGCTCCTCCCCACACACACTTGGCATCAGAGTTGGGATGGGACTGGAAAGGATCTCTCCATGTGGAGGGCATATTGAAGATGGCTGGAGGGAAATAGGGGCAGTGGCAGCTGGTGGTTTTTGAGGCTGGTGGGGCAGTGGGTGGGTTGAACCTACTGCCGGCGGCTTTGCCGGCGGTGGGCCAGTGAGCCTAGGGTGCAGAGCCAAGGGCAGTGGTAGGCCAGTGGCATGGCTTAACCCAACAGCAAGGCGTTCCTAGGGTTAACATTGGATGGACATTACATTAGTTAAGGCTGGGAACTCTTTGCTGCTGTGTGAAGCACTCCCACTGGAGGATAGAGAGCCCTCTTAATGTGGTTCCATTCACTTTATCTTTCCCACCGGGTCCAAATTAACCATAGCAGGTTAAAAAAATAGATTATATTGCCATAGCCTACCTTTATCCTGAACCCTCGAATCCTTGATTTTCATGGCATCCTTTTCATTCTCTTCTGAGAAGAGAATGAAAGGGAAGAGAAGGACAACAGAGGAAAAGTAGGAGGGAAAGGGTTTGGTTTTGGTGCACAAGAAGAGTAAGGGGAAGAGATAGGTTCAGTGGGGGACAGGGGGAAGGGGTCTCCTTGTTGTCTGTAGCCTTCTCTTCTGCCATGCTCCTACCTACTTTCTCCTCTGTTCACAAGGAGAGCAGTTGCAGGCCTGTATAGCAACCAAACACTCCCCATCCAAACCAGCATCCCTCGTAACTACACCCTATCCCCAAGAGCCAGATGCCTGTCCAATCAAGCAGGCTTTAAACAAAAAAAAAGTTTGGCTAGTTTCAGGGCTACATTGTCACCAAACAAGGCCCATCAAGACCAGCATCCCCAGTACCTACACTGTATCCCTGGCAGCCAAATGCCTGTCCAAGCACACAGGCCTTTTAAAAAAGTTTGGCCAGTTACAGGCCTCTGTTGCCACCAAACCAGCCCCATCAAAATTTAAACAATGCATTTCTGTTTCTCAACAAAACACCCAGACAAGCTGCTCAAAGTCACACAGTCACAAGAAGGGAGACCAGAAGCTACTTTCCAGAAGAGAGCAGCAGTGAAACAGTGAAGGGACCATTTTAAGAAAAGAGTAGCCACGACCAGTAGACCCATCAATTTACAAAATGGCCTCTCTAGTCATGATGGGAGGGGAGAAGGAAAGCAGCAATGCATTATGCAAACCCAAAGCAAGCAAAGCAAACCATCTTAAGGCAACAATGTTATGTGCAGTCCTTAGCACACCATAAAATCAGCAGTGGGGACTTCCACTTGTCCCCTAAAACATGCTACACAGTTCTGTTGCAATGCAAGAGGTAGTTTCTGCTGCAACTAAAAATGGAGCATTCATGCAAGGACTAACCATTAGTGAAAAAGCCTGCCACAACATCCCACCAAACATCAAAGGGCGGGGCCATTTTAAAATGCAAGCAACATTTCAGCAAAGATTAGAAACCCTTCAATCCAAGCCCTTAGGTCCCTCACCTGTAAAACAGAACACAGACAGTTTGTCAAAAACAGCCAAGAAAGAGACCAATTTTAACCAAAAGTAGCCATGGCAAGTGGGGGCACCAGAAAATGGCCTTTGCACATTTATTTATTTTATTTATTTCAATAGATTTCTACCCCGCCCCTCCTGCAAAGGCAGCCCGGGGTGACTTCCAACAATAAAAATAATTTAAAACATTCAATACAATAATATTAAAACACAGCTAAAAATATAATAAATACATAATAAATAATGGGTAAGGTGGGGGAGCTAAAAACCCCTCACCCTACCCTCCCACCCTCCCCAAAGGCCTGGGCGAACAGCCAGGTCTTGCAGCTTCGCCGGAATGTCAACAGGCTAGGGGCAGGCGAACTTCCTCTGGAAGGGAGTTCCAAAGGCGAGGCCCAGCCACCGAGAATGCCCTCTTCATTGTGGCCCCCTGCTTAACACAAGGGACCCCCAAGAAGGCACCCCTGGCAGACCAAAGGAGCCGCTCTGGGGCACGAAGGGCAAGGTGGTCCCTGAGGTATGAGGGGCCCAGGCCGTGTAGGGCTTTGTAGATGAACACCAAACCTTGAACCTGGCTTGGCATGCTATCGGCAGCCAGTGCAGGACTCGGAGCACAGGTGTAATATGCTCCCGACGGCCCGTCCCCATAAGGAGACGGGCCGCCACATTCTGCACTAGCTGAAGCCTCTGGACCAGGAACAAGGGAAGCCCCACATAGAGCGCGTTACAGTAGTCTAGCCTCAAGGTGACGAAGGCATGGATGAGGGAGGCCAGGCCCGGGCCGGAGACGAACGGACACAGCCTACACACCAGATACAGCTGGCGGAAGGCAGCCTTAGTGACTGCCTCCACCTTCCGCTCCAGGCGAAGGTCTGCATCCAATATCACCCCCAGACTCTGAACCTGCTGAGCTACAGGAGGGCGAACCCCCCAACCAGGGGGGCCACTATCTCCTTCACTCTCCCCACCAACATCACCTCCATCTTATCGGGGTTGAGTTTCAGTCTGCTCAGCCGCATCCATTCCGCCACGGCCTCCAAACATTGGGATAGCAACATGCTTGAAGGGTTTGGGAGAGGAGTGGAGGAAACTAGCAGTGCACATGCAAACACGAACACAGAACAAGCAAAAGCAAACAAGATCTTAAACCAACTGAACCATATTATGTGAAGTCTTAGCACACCACAAAAGCAGCAGTGAGGAATTCCACTTGTCCCCCAAAACATGTTTCACTGTTACAGCTCTGTTGAAGCCCCATTCTCTTCCCCCCACCCCACCCCAAGCAGCACCCCAGGCCCCTTTTTCACCAGTGTTTCCCAGAAAAATAACTAACTCACCAATGGGGATGTCTGATGCAGGTCCAGCAGCAGCATAGGGTAACAAAGGCACAAACAAGCCAGGCACGCCAGCACTCTCTCTCCACCAAAATGGTGCAGATCACCAGCACACCAAAAGAGGAGAACTCTCATTTAACCCCATTCTAGGGGGTGGGGTACATGCAGGCAGCCTGAGCCCTCAACAGCAGCAGCTGTGCAGGCACACACGGTCTGGGCATTTGAGTCTCCAGTCCAGACAGAGTCTTTCACAGCAGCCCATAAGGCTCTGTGGAACACTGCCCCACTGGTGGGAAAAGCAAAGTGCTTTTCCCCATTCAAGCAGCATGGGCTCTAAGCCCAGCTGCCCAAATTGCTTTTGTAAAGTTTTGTCCTTTAAGGGACTCCTTAGAGCAGGATCAGTAGGAGTCACTGGCCCCTGCCCCCTCAGCTCCTGCCTGCACATGTGTGTCCGTGGAGGCACAACAACACTGCACTCAACTGATTGCTGAACTGGAGGCCTCAGACCAAGTCTGGAGTGAGTTGCTGCCCCCCCTCCGTGCCTTTGGGACTCAGGTGAAGGTTTCTTTTCTTTTTGTTTTTTTTCTTTCTTTTTAAAATCATGAAGAGTGTGCAGAGGGGGATCAGGCCAGGAGGGGCAATGCCCCTGGTGCTCTGCAATATGCCCTGCCCCTGAATAGGGGGATGAACACTGGTGCATGACTGAGCTGTGGACAGGTCAGGGCTTCCTGCACACCACAGCAGTAAGTATGTAGGTGGCCAGGATGGGGACATGTCATGGCGAGGGTTGGTGGATTGGGTTCACCTCCCCCCCCAGCATTGTCCACGGCTCTGCTTGCTCACCCGCTGTGGGGGCTGGAAGCCAGGCTGCAGAGACTCCCCCCCCCTCCAGGTGGCAGAGGGAGAGGGGGCGGGACTACCATTTTCCCTGCAGCTTCTGAGGGTGGGGCATCAGCCCTAGTAGGGGTTCCTCAGTGGCGTGCCTTCAGAGGGCTTTTGGGTGTGGCCCTTGGTGGGGGTCTGAGTGCGCTGGCGTGTGGGGTCCCGTCTGTTGGCAGCAAATTGTGGGGAGGGGGGTTTCTTCTTTTATTTATCTATTTTATTGTGGGGTTGGTAGGGGGAGGGAGGATATAGAGGGGATTTGGATTATGGAGGGGATGGGGGTCCAATTTGGGAATGGGTGGGTGGGGATCCTCCCCTCAATTGGGGTGGGACAGCCAAAGGGGAGCTGGGGTCAGGTGGGGGAGGGCACACAGCCATCGGGGTTGTGATGGGATGTGGGAGGTATGGTCTGTATGGGGGGTATGTTCGAGCTGGGCGGCGGGACAGGTGTTTAATATCTGTTCCCCGCACCACCCCTCTAGCAATGGGCCAGGTGGTTCTAAATCAGAGGGCCCCTGACCATGTATTGATGCTGGTGAATGCGAGGTCGGTAGCAAATAAAACAACAATGGTCCAGGAATTGATCTTGGACCATGTGGCCGACCTCGTGTGCATCACGGAAAACTGGCTGGACATGGAGTCAGGGCCTATTTTGGCTAACCTTGTTCAAGCCAGGTATTCCGTGCAGCAACCACCATGGTCAGAGGGTGGCCAGGATTTTTAGGAAGGGCTGGCCTGTTCGGAAGTATCCGGTGCAATTCATAATGGGGGTTGAGGGTCTCCATCTGGTGTTTGATGTGGCAGGGGACAGTTTGGGAGTGCTGCTGGTATACCGTGCACCCAACTGTATGGAGGCCACCCTGCATGCTCTAGCAGATCTGGTGTCAGGAGTGGTGTTGCGATCCCTGAAGACGATAGGTAATAGTCTTGGGGGACTTCACCATCAAAACTGTTTCCCACAATAATCCTCTTACCCAATCAGCCACAAAGCCAATAATGAACAAGATAAAAACACGAAAAGGATAAGAGGAATAGTGTATGTCTCTCTAATATACTTAACTATAAACCAGCCCAAAGATAGCCACTCTGCTATAGAAAATCTTTAATCATATTCCACTTAAAACCATATATCCTAAAATTGACAATCTACACCTCATCAATGCAAATTATGGTTGCTGATATAACACCATGTCAGTCAAACAACAAAATTGTTCCCATAAAAAAATCAAATACAATAATAATGGACAATCCTGCTATACACAAGAGAAAATTAGCTCAATATTGAAAGCACAAAGCACAATAATAAAGGGAGATCCCACTGTGCATAAAGGAAAAATTGGCTCAAATTAGGAGCACAAAACAATTGGGAGATCCCACTGTACACAAGAGAAAGAAATTGCCTCAAACTAGGAGCACAAAGCAGACGTGTTTCGGGGAAACCCCCTTCTTCAGTGCTATGAAGTTTTTTTCAAATCGCATACGGGACACTGCAGAAGAAAATTCAAATTCAAAAACATGAATCCATAATGTGGAGAGAGAGAAGGTGGATAATCAAAATAGGCAAATATTCCCATTTCTAGTTTACCAATGCCTCTACCATTAATGACCATCATACCTTAGGTTCCCATGTATCACTTCTCCACACATAAGGGAGGAGACTGTGAAGATTTATACTTTTCTTATTGGAGCTCTTGTTGAGTCATCCACTGCAAGCAAACAAATTCATTAAAACAAATAATCTCTCTATTCTATATTTCCCAATGGGTTATTACTTCAAGAGAAGAGTTGGCATGTAAAAGTCGCAATATATGCAGCAGCCTAGGGTCAATCTGCAAATGCTCCAACTTGACCCATAGTATATCTCTGTCCACCAAATCAATAATGTCCCAATACAGACCAGCTCTGAATCACATGAGAGCACTTCCAAAGTCCATCAGTCAATAAGTGTGTAGTAGCAACCCTCTCTTCTTCAGAAGGTTGATTCAGCTGTATTGGGACATTATTTAAGGACTGCAAGGCAGAGCTGTGTAACTCACAACCAGCAAGCCCCCCAGGAGAAGTATTAGCTGACTGTATATGCACTTGAAATTGGGATGAAAGTTGGGAGAAGGTTGGTATGTGTGTGGAAATTATTAGAGGATGATAACTCATTGGGAAATATAGAATAGAGAGATTTGTTTTAATGAATGTGTTTGTTTGCAGTGGATGACTCAATAAGAAAAGTATAAATCTTCACAATGGTAGAGGCATTGGTAAAACTAGAAATTGAAATATTAGCCCTATTTTGATTATCCACCTTCTCTCTCTCTCCCCCCATTATGGATTCATATGTTTTTGAATTTGAACTTTCCTCTCTTGCAGTGTCCTGTATGCAATTTGAAAAAAACTTTATAGCACTTATAGAAGAGTGCGCAAGGCCCTTCTCAGCCAGGTCCAACCAGAGATGGCTGGTCGTTTTTGATGTTGGAGGGGCACTGGGGCAGTAAGGCCGGCAGGCCTAGGGGCAGAGCCTAGACTAGGGGCGGAGCCAGGGATACGGTAGGCGGAGCCAGGGCATAACCCAGCTAGAAGCAAGGAGTTCCCAGGTTTAACATTGGATGGACATTACATGACTTAATCCAGCAATTTCAGTTAGGCAGGTTATACTCACCTCTGCAAGGTTTAAAAGCAGGCAGATCACCAGACTAACAGTTACATCTCACAATCTGAAAACCTCAATTGAAATCACGGGGCATTAGATATTAATCCCCCCATACCCTCTGCTGCATGTGTGTGTGTGTGTGGGGGGGGATTAGTATTTAACACTCCACATCATCAAGTGAACCAAACCCATCTAAAAACCAGAGAACCACACATAAACAAAACAAACCATTCCCACAAGCCCCCAGAGGCATCCCCGGCAGCCAAACACCTGTAAGCACACAGGCCTTTAAAAAAAAAATTGGCCAATTTCAGGAATGCATTGCCACCAAATCAGACATATCCAGACCAGCATCCCTAGTAGCTTCACCAACAAACTGCCTGTTCAGGAACACAGACCCCTTTTAAAAAAACAGTTTGGCCCCTTTCGGGGCTGCATTCCCACCAAAGCAGGCCCAGAGCCCAACCAGCATCATCCCCGGCAGCCAAATGCCTGTCCACACAAACTACTTTCCAGCAACAGCAGGAAGCAGCAGTGAAACAGCGAAGGGACCATTTAAAAAAAAAAAAAAAAAAAAAGCCACAACCAGTGGAACCAAAAATTTACAAAATGGCCTCTCTACTCATGCTGGGAGAGGAGAAGGAAAGCAGTAATGCATTCACTGATGCTACTTTCCTTCACCCCTCCCAAGTATGAGTAGAGAGGCCATTTCGTCATCATGCAAACACAGAGCGACACCCTCCCCCACCAAATCCCCCCAGTCTGTCCGTCCCCACAACACCCTCCCCCCCCAAAATCCCAGGCCCCCAGCCTCTGCTCCCCGACATACACACACACACACACACCCCGCATGTGCGTTTGCTTACAGTTGTCGGGGTCCCGGGGACTGGCTGCTTGCACCACTGTCTGGCAGGCAGTTCACTGTTCAATGGAGGCACTCGGCGGCGAGATGTACTGCGGAGCGCATGCTCAACTCAGTCAAGCATGCGTGCTGCAGCACCTCCCGCCGCCGCGCGCCTCCACTGAATGCCCAGGTGAGGCTTTGCATTGAGCCCATAGGGCTCAATGCAAAGCTGCCACTCAGGGAAATTTCATTTCCCTAGTGGCGCACTTGGTCTGAACACTGAGCCGTCTGGCTCGCATTCAGGCTAAATTTGTCCCTTCTGGGACTCCAGACTCTGGCATCCCAGAAGGAGCCCAGGCAGCTAGCACTCACTGACTGTGCGCTGTCTGCCTCTGTCTCTGCCGGCAGCAGCCTGAAATTGACATCGGAGCACCGCGCTGCTCTAACTGCAAGGAGTCAGAGCAGCGCGGTGCTCCGATGTCAGTTTCAGCCACCGCCGTTAGAGACAGAGAGCGCTCAGTCAGAGCATGCAGCGTGCCCTGCCCCCGCTCTCCCCCGTCCCCGGTGCCACTGACAGTAGCGCTAGTGAGCGCTACTGTCAATGGCACTGGGGACGGGGAAGAGTGGGGGCAGGGCACTGCCCCAGGCACCCTCAGCCTAGGACCACCACTGGGTCCAACAAGTATTGAAGGACTAGTGGCACGGTTACCTGATCTACTGAGATGGATCTCTCAGATAACCAATAGGAGAATCTCCTCCATTTGGAATCATATGATCTTTTAGTAGATTGTTTCAAATCACTATTCAGCACCAGATAATTTAAGAACAATTTGGGATGGACAGTTTAAGAACCCACTTGAAGCAGGGTCAATGGTATGCAGTTATTGATCTAAGAGATGCTTATTTTCATGTTAGATTGCATACCTCTTGTAGAAGATTCTTCAGTTTCACCCATGACTCCATGCATTTTCAGTTTTGTTCATTACCATTTGGACTCTCCTCAGCCCCTAGGTTCTTTACTAAAGTTATGCCCCCAGTCATAGCTTTCCTTTGTAAGCAGGGCATTGCCATGTCCCCCTACCTAAATTACTGTTTACTAATACCCCAGACACCTTAAATGCCAACCGTGGCTTCACTGTAAATTTATGCGTAAAGCTGGGACTAACTATAAATGTAAACAAGTCCCACCTGTCTCCTAAATGTCTTGTTGAAACAGACATTTGTTATGTTATTACTATATATGAACACTTTTGCTTGATTGTTTTCATTTGTTTTGACTATTACAGACAAATTCTTGTAAAGAATCTATAATGCCCTGCCCTCCATCCCCTCCTGTTCCCTCCCTGTATTGGCAGGAGGAGAAACTGGGAGAGGGGGCTAGATGAGGGGGGACTTTGGCATGTTGGGGGTAGTTTAAACAAGGGGTGGGTGGATCTGTGAGACAAGTGGCAAGGGGGTGCTATGTGTGGTAAGCTAGGGGGTAAAAAGTGCTGGGACTAAAAAGGGCCCAAGGCGTGTGTGTAGATATGATGGACATTTATGCAAATTTGTGTAGTTGCATAAATGGGTGGGGGCTGATTATGCAAATTAGGCCCGCACCAAGACTTTGCACATGGCCCCACAAACCCTAGGGCCGGACCTGCGTGGAGCTGCCTTTGGTGATGGTACGGAGACTGCATCTGGTGCAGAATGCGGCGGCCCGTCTTCTGGTGGGATTGGGCTGCCGGGAACATATTACACCGCTTCTTCGGTCTGTGCACTGGCTGCCCGTAGTCTTCTGAGCCCAATTCAAGGTGTTGGCGTTTACCTATAAAGCCCTAAACAGCCTCGGCCCAACCTATTTGTGGGACCGCCTCACCCCCCAGATCCTGGATCGACCCCTGCGGTCATCGGGGGTGCTCTCCTTGATGTTCCCCGAGTCTGCCGGGGGGCCACGATGGAGAGGGTCTTCTCGGTGGCCGCCCCACAGCTGTGGAACTCCCTGCCAGTTGAGGCCCATTTGGCCCCGGATCTCCCCTAATTTCGATGCTGCTGCAAGACATGGCTGTTTTTCCTGGCTTTCAGGGGGGAGGATGGGTAGCGGGGGGAATGGGTTAGGGATCTTTTATATCTCCCTTGTTGTCTATTTTAAAAGTTGTTTTTATTGTTAATGTTTTATATTGTGTGCTGCTCAGAGCTGTCTGTGGCAGGATGGGTAAGTTAAAAATGTTTTAAATAAACAAATAAACCTTTATGGGAATTAAGAGGCCAGAGTTATTCCCTATAGTTCTAGTTTGGGCTGTTAAACTCCTGATTATCATAAGAACATACAAAGTACCATACTGGGTCAGACCACATCCAGCCCAGTCTCCAACAGTGGCCACCTTCACTTGCTTTAGAGAAGTACACAGTAGGTCAAAATGGAGGAATCCATTCCCTGCTATTTACTGGAAACTCCTAACAGTCATAGGTTATGTTCCTCCAACCAACTTGACTAATAGTCATTTGTAGACATATCTTCTAAGAACTTATCCAATCCTTTTTAAAAAACCCAGTTACACTGTTGGCCTTAATATCCTCTCGTCTCATGGGTTCCAAGATTAACTGCTCCAAGAAGCAATTGTTTATGTCTAGAAATATGATGCAACATTCCCCTAGTCAATAATAATAAATTAATTAATCAATCATTTTATTTCTATAGCATTCCCTCCACCGAAATGGTGTTTGGAATTCTCTACAACATAAAAATTTGAACAACATCATAAAATACTGTCACAGAGCCCCACTTGACCATGGGGTAAGTGTTGTCAGAATCAGTGCCCAAGAAAGTTGCCACTCTGGGGGTCAGGCTCAATCACAATTTATTTACATTCACAAAGTCCCAGGCCAGGCACCAAGCCTCTGGCTAGTCCACATTGCAGAGCATAGCCACAACCACAGTCCCTGCTTAGCTCTTTGCTAACTCACTCCTTGGCTCTTCACATCAGGTTCCTTCCTTCAGGTTCTCCAGGTTAGCATCCTTCCAGTCAGCTGCTGACAGAGATGTTAATTCCTCTAATGTCAAAAGCAGACTACCTCTTTTTCCTGAGGCTGGCTTCCTTTTATGCTCCAAGCCACGCCCACTAACTTCCTCTTCCTGTGCGGCAGCCATCTTAGGTATCCCACATGGTAGGCGCCATCTTGTGGCCTAGCCCTACCACAAATACATTTAGAATAGAAATTCATTTTAAAACTATAAGAGTAATTAGAGTCAAGCATTTTTATCACTTGTTCAGTCCTCTGGACCACTGTTGAGTGCTCACATTAGACCTAAGGAAAATGTAGTGGTGCCCCCTTTGATGCAGTGGTTGTAGGGTTGACAACACAACTGTAGAATTGCCACACTTCTGGGTTTGGCTTAGACTTCAGGCTCCACATGGACCATCTATTTCTCAAGGAACCTGGGGTACCAGGGCAGGATGAAGAGAATATTCGACTCCCAAATAGATGAGGCCATGTCAGAAAGGGGTGGGAGAGAACCTTTGCTCTGCCCCCTTTCCAACATCACCACCTGGTGTTATGATGCTTTACATCAGAAAGGGACAGAAGGCAGTCATGCACTTAACGTCTGATTTAGTTTGCCAGTCATCAGTACCAGAAGCCAACTTCTATTTTCCCCATTCACACCTCTACCTTCTACCCTCTAAAATATAATCACAAATAATACATTTTCTGGAAACAAAAATCATCATTAACGACCTCTTCTTCAGCCTTTAGAAATGTGCCATCCTAGCCTCATTACTTTTTCGCTTCCTTCGATATTTTATGCTAAATATTAACAATTTCATTTTCTTCTATGATTTTCTTTTTTCTTGTTTAGGGAGATGACATTGTACTGAGGGATCCTCAAACAGGACCAACTAATTATGTGCTTTGGTTTTGAACTGCTGCTACCTGGCAATCTAGTTATCCTAGGTCCAATTAAGACTCCAGTAGCTTGCCTGGATGACAGTTGTGAAGGATCTAGTTCAAAGGAATGTGTATCAGGAAAGATGTAGACTTGCCAGGTCATAGCAGCCTCTCTAGCCAAATCCAAAAGAGAATCCTGCCATGTGAGGAGAAACCTGGGGCAGTGCCAGTGGAGGTTCCTCGGGGAAAGCAAAGTTGACACTCTCCATACAGTACGGACACAGTATGACCACAGCAAACTAGTTCTGGATGCAAAACAGTATCTATCTGGCCACATTCCTATGAGGAAAACTGAAGTAATTACTTTATTTATTTTATTGAATTTATTGCAGCTTAGCCATGGGCCATTGCTTAGACAAAACACACAAATACAGTACATATAAACCAATACCTAGGACCCTGGGAAAATTCCATCTCGGGCCCTACTTGTTTCAAACATAAATCTATAAAACAGTTGCTAAAAAAATAAGCCCTAAGGAACACGTAGGCTTTTAATCGAAAATTGCCACATATAATCAGCTAGAATTGCTTGTGGACCCACAAATGATAGATCTGCATGCATGGTCAACGGCCATCAACTCTTCAAAAATTGAAGCCCCTCTACAAGGGAAACCCAACTTATTTTTAACAACCCCATGATTATCCAGACCAAGGCTCAAAACTATGGGACATTGAGACTGGGGAACCTGGGTTACTGATGAAAGAACATTAGGAAGTAAATAAACTCCAGGAGCCTGGCCTACAGATGAACTGCCGACTTGAGTCCCTAGTGGGGTCTGACAGGCTATCTCCACAGGCAGGGGCACCCTGGGACCAACCAAAACAGAAACCCTAGGAGGAGAGTGGTCCGGCTTAAATAGCGCCATAGCCGCAATAATAGGAGACCCACAAGCTGGGACTGAAATAGGGGAAACAGGCGGGACTTCAGTTTTAGCCAGATTTTTAAACCCACAAGCATTAGGAGTGTCCAATAAAACACCTGACTTCTTCCTACATGACTGAAACAAATTTGAATTTCCCTCCCGAGGAACTGAGGTAGTGGACAGACCTTGGGGCAACAATGGGACTATTCCCTTTTTGGCATAAACTTTAGTCACAGAAACCCCCCATGGACTTAGGATATGTACGTTAGAAAGAAGCCAATCCACTATACCAGATGAAGAAAAATAAATGACTACCCGTAAAGCACGACCCCTAACTGGCAGATAGAAAAAACGAGTTATAAAGGACGGCAAAAAATAACAGCCCAAAATTACAGAAATATGATGTGCAATCCGAGATTTCGAGTCCCAGGGGGGGCATGCTCCAGATGGCAATGGGTGAACTATAATAGTCAGAGCATCGATTATGGGAGTGATTACCCAGTCATCCTTAGCCATCAAAGATGGAACCCTAGAAGGACCTGAACCATACGAAGGGATTGTTTGAGACGTCTGGTCCACTCTCTGGGGGACCAGTACTGACTTGTTCCCTCTCAAATCATTCATACAGTCCAAAATTCTATTCAACTACTGCTGAAAGTCCTGGAGTTTGGAATCAACCCCCTCGATTCTAGCCATGAGTACCCTATGAGCTTCTGCCTGCGAAAAACAACAACAGGCCTGAGCCCGAGTCTTCAGGGTCTCAGGAATAATAACCCTTGGGTCCAGAGTATGGCCCATAAGGATAGAAGGGACTCCCTCCCTCCCTGTGATTCCACTTGAAGGCAACTCTAACTCCTCCAGATATTGAGAAAAACAAGAAGCATGATCCTCAGGGGGTCCCAAAGCAGTAGCTCTGGGAGGAGATAACAGACCAGTGGGCTCCTCAAAAGGTCCCCCCTCTCCTAAATTGACCTGCCTAGATAAATTTGATGTCCCCCACGACTCCCCGCCCTGGTCCAAAAGACAGGGCAAAATCTCATTGGGAGCACTTGGCAATTCTAAATCTAAATCTAAATCTAAATCCCCCTGCCCACCTGACCGGGCAGTTGGCCAAAGATTGTCCCCTTCCACAACCATAGGAGCTGGAAGCTGGGGCTCGATCTCTTCTATTAAATCTAGGGGCTGTCTCTTATACACATCTAGATGTGTATAAGAGACAGGCCCCAGAGTACCCCCGGGATTTGGCAGCCATAACTAGCCATCACTCTCCCTGCTGTTTAAAGGCCATGGCACACCTCAGCAATGAGGGATCCGGGAAGGCCGACCTAGATACCATTGGCTGCCGCAGGCCATCACAGGAAATCCCAACCTCCGAAAACCCGGGGCCCTGCAACATGGGGGATACAGGAGGGCTCCTGCCAGCTAGCAAGGGAACCCCTCCTGCAGCAAGGTCATTCGTGGAGGAGCACAAAGGATCCTGTGAAAGCCCATCCCGCTTAGGCCTCGAAAAAGCTGCTGCCGAGGCAAGACATTCTGTGAGCTGTAATTGTCTAGCTCGTGTCCTTGTTGTTACCCCCAGCTTCTTGCCTTTCCTAGGCATTATTCCAGGAAAAATAGATTACTTAACAAAGGAAGTGGCAAAGGTCAAAATAAAATATCACAAATTTACAAATAAACTCTCCAATCCCACCCTTGAACCTAATCACAACCACCCTCCTAGATTGAATATCACAGCGGGAGTTCTCGCCCGTCCGGCGCCTAAGGCCGCGCGCACTAGGTCCTGCTCACCGCCTTGATCTCACCCCGCACAGGTGTCAGGTAAGTGGCCAGGGTTGTCTCGGGGGGGAGGGGTCAGCGTACTCCAAATCCCTGCTCCTTGCTGCTACCCAATTACTGGTACGGCTTCCCTAGCACACCACGCTCGCCTCCAGCAGCTAGGGGGTTTTGAAGCTGTTCCGCAGGTGAATGGAACAACGTCTCTGATCCCACTGCACGCTCCCACGCCAATTCGCCACGTAGTCGACTAGGATCTCCACGGGCTCTCAAGGGCTGCACAAGGGCAGCACCCTTAGTTGTCACCCTTCGGAAGGCACCCAAAGGGTTCTGCCCTCGCAGATATACCTGCAGCAGGAGGGGAGGGAATCAAGGTGAGTGGCAGCAACCCCTCTCCAATCCAGGCCTCTGCAGGGAACCCTCAGGCAGGGGAATCACCAAGTAATTACTTTGATTTAATTAAATCAAAGTAACAACTCCACTTCGGTAGTGTTCAGATGAACAGTGCAAACTGAAGTAACTACTTTGATTTAATAAAATTGAAGTAACAACCCCCTTTGGTAGCATTCAGAGGAACAGTATTAACCAAAGTAACAATACACAGATTTAATTAAATCGAAGTAACTACCCCCCTTTGGAAGCATTCAGACTAGGACAGAAACAGGTGCCAGAATAAATGCTCACAGGTTTTGTTCATGATTTCTAGCAGGTTGCAGTTGACCTGAACGACATCCGGCACAATGTTTGAGCAAGTGACGTTTCACAATTTCATTTGCTTTAGTTTGTTTTATTGGTTTTATTTATTTCATTTAATCTGTTTGTTTCCAGTTTTCCATTTGTTTTCACCAGGAAATGGCTCAGGTAAAAATTGGAGCTGAACACAAATGGCCAAAATGAATTAAACAAATGAAACGTACAAAATTCATGAACAACACAAAAAGACGAAAATGGGTGTAATCGATCAAAGATCAGAAGGATAGTGTTCACCAGTTCATTGGTTTCAGATTTTTCAGATTCGATGGGTTCGCTCATTTAGTCAGGTACTCGCTTCAGTTCTAATTCAGCTGAACCAAAGTGTAAACCAAAGTAGTATTGTGTCAATTTCCCCCTAGCTGAGATATAATGATCACTGCACTGAGGTCACCTCACTACCCTCCCATAGAAAAATGTTCACATGAACAGTCACTTCAAAATACAAACCAAATGGGAGTAAGTACATACTTCTCTTCCTTCTCTGGAATAACTTTGATTTAGCACTCTCTTCATGTGAATTCTTCAGGAGTAAAGTCCAAAACTACACTGAATTAACTGTTTGTCAGAACAGAACCTCATCTTTACCTACCACTTCTCTGATGTCACCAGCCTTTTCTGGCAACAGCAAGCAGAGGATTTGATTCATTTCTTCTCACTCCTGTTTTACATCCAGAGATATTTAAGACTTTTATAGGTTCAGGAAAAATTGATTGTGAGCAGAACTGGACAGTTTCAGCCACTGTGGTTTTAACCATTGATTTGAACAAGTTTAAACCATTCTAAACTACACCCCAAAAATCTGATTTCAAACCTCTCTACACACCAAAACTGACAGGTTTAAACTGGCTTCAACCAGTTTAAGCCAATAAAAAAGTGATTTTCTTCCAACCCTGATTTTGAAGCCTTCTTTACCGCGAAGGAAAATGTCACCCATTTCTCTCCTGTTCTCCTGCCCTATGCTCAGTTCTGCACTCCAAGCAGTTCTCTTGGCAGCGAATGTCTCCTCTCTATCCTAGAAGCTTGTTTTTCCAGAGAAGAAAGGCTGGGGGTTGCTTTTGGTGACTAGGCACTTGAGGAGCCTTCTTTACGATTAGGAGCAGGGAAATGAATCCCCTTTTCTCCCACTGCCCAAGTCTGGGGCCCAATGGAGTCTGCAGTGGTAGATAACAAGGAGGCTGTCACTGATGACTCAATCCTCAGCTTTAGGTGGTGGGCAACTAGGAAGTTCAGTATCCTCCTCCCAGTGTTGCAGGAGACAGCTGAAGGGTCTGGTTACTATAATTTGGCCATTAATTTAATGTATTTATTTCATTTTCCGAATTTTTACCCCTTCCTTCCCAAATGGTTCAGGGCAGCTTACAAAACAACAAAACAAACAGCATAAAAACCCTGCCTCCCAAAACCTTTCCCCTCACACAACCCCACTCCAGCCCACAAAAACCCTTCACCCAACCCCTATCCCCACCCACCAAATGCTTTTTTAAACAAAAAAGTCTTGCACCGCCTCCAGAGCATGTTTAGGCTTGGGCTCAAACAAATCTCCGGTGGAAGAGAATTCCACAAAACTGGGGCAGCAACCGAGAACACCCTCCTGCATACCCCTATCATTTTAGAGAAGAGTAGGAGATGGAACATGCAAGAAGGTGCTCCCAGCCAGCTGCAGGGGCCACAATGGAACATGGTAGGATAGACGGTCTCTCAGATATGTAAGGCCCAGACCGTTCAGGGCTTTTAAGGTCAAAACTAGCACTTTGAATTGTGCCCAGAAAGCTATAGGCAGCCAGTACAGACTTCTGAGCACTGGTGTAATGTGCTCCCAGTGACTTGTCCCCAAAAGGAGCCAAGCAGCCACGCTCTGCATCAGCTGCAGCTTCTGACCAATCAAGGACAGCCCCATGTAGAGCACATTGTAGTACTCTAGCCGTGAGGCGATGAAAGTGTGGATAACAGTGGCCCGATCCAAGTCAAAAAGAAAAGGCTGCAGCCTCCTCCCCAGATGGAGTTGGTGAAAAGTGCTCTTGGCCACCACTGCAACCTGGTGATCGAGGTGCAGCGAAAGATCCAGAAGCACTCCAAGGGCGCTTTTAAACGAGACAAAATTTGCAGCTGAGCCTTTCTTCCGGTTTGTTTAAATGCTTCACGCGGTTTGCAGTCGTGTCTTTCGCACGTCACACCGGCCCTGGAATTCTTCTCCCTCACATCCGCATCAGCGATCTGCCGTCTTTCAAGGTAGTGAGACGGGTGAGACAGCTTTTGCGAATGCTCGTTTAAAAGCGCCCAAAGGCTTTAAACCTGATTGACCAGAGGGGGTTGGACCCCATCAATAACAGGAGTCGCAATCCTCTCCAAGTCACAAGGCCAGCTAACCTGATGCTTCACCTCAGTCTTGTCAGGATTCAGCTTCAGTCAACTCATCCCCACTGAGTCCCTGACCTCAGCCAGGCATTCGGTAAGCAAGCACCAAGACTGCAGGGCCTGAGTCAAAAAAGAGAGGTAGAGCTGGGTGTCATCAGAATATTGATGACACTTCACCACAAACCTCCGAATGATCTCGCCCAGAGGTCTCGGATACATATTGAACAAGAGGGGAGACAGAATAGAACCCTGCAGGATCCCACGAGGGGACAACGAGCAATCATCCATCACCACCCACTGAGACCTCCCCGACAGGAAGGAACGGAACCACTCAAGAGCAGTCCTGTGCACCCCTGCCAGGTCGCACCAGGCATCATTTACATATGAAGGGCCTGAGACAACTGCTCCCTTTGCAGTCTATGAAAAACAGGCCTCACTACACCAGCATAACTCCACTGACTTCAGTAGTGTGACATTTGACTTAATATGGGAGCAAAACAAACCTGTTGTCATTTTGCGGATGGTGGGCTCAATTTCACATAAACCCCTTTCCACGTACAAACTCACCTTATTCCATAATCTGTGTTTGCCTTGTCAAGTAGCAACACATTAACACAGCTGGCAAGTTCCCTGCAATTCAATGGCCTCTTCTTCCCTGTGGGATTTCTCACCTGGGCATGATTATAGTGGGTAATGAGGGGAACATATCCCACACAAATTTAGGGTCATGAGGGACAGTAATACCCCCCCATCTTCCACTATATTTTTGGCAGCTGAGGTGAGGACATCATTTCCCCCTCATGGCCACAGTCTGCTCCTTGGGTCATGGGGGGGGAGGTGGAGCTTCACTTTTTCACTCTGCAGAGTATGAGCTGTGTGGGGGAGCTGCCACTGTTGCTGGGATTTGCAGCTGATGCACTTACTGTTGATGTATCAAGTCAGGGGCTTGTCCTCCCACCTTTACCCCAGGACCCCCCACACATTTTGGGCAAAAGGTACTGGTACATCTCTGTCTCTCACAATACAAAGATGAAGGGGAGACATAATAGCAGTCTTCAAATATCTAAAGGGACGCCATAAAGTAGATGGCGAGGAATTGTTCTCCATTGCTAGAGAGAACGAGATTTAGGATTGCCATACCTCCTCTTTAATCCAGGATGCTTATGCAAAATACATGGTGCAGGGCATGTAGCATGTATTTTGCATAAGCATCCTGGATTAAAGGGGAGATGTGGCAACCCTAGCGAGACAAGAAATAATGGGCTCGATTTAAATGAAAGTAGATTTTGGTTAAATAATCAGGACAAACTCTCTAATAGTAACTAACAGCTGTTTGGTAACCGTGCAAGTTTCCTAGAGAGGCTGTAGGCTCTTCACTGGAGGTTTTCAAAAAGAGGCCTAGACAGCCATCTCCCAGGGATGTTGTAGCTGTAGCCATCCTGAATCAAGGCAGCACTAGATGATCACTGGCATCTCTTCTAACTATGATTTTATGAAGAGATTTCAAGGCTCATCAAGTCCAACCCCCTGCACTAAGGTAGGATTAACTCAATCTAAACCATTTCTGATTAATATACCCAGCCTCCTCTTTAAAACCTCCAATGAAAGAGATTCCACACTCTTCCCTCAGCAACCTCTTCCATTCCCATTCCCTGAGTGAAGTTTGTCCTAATATTTAACCTAAAATCACCACAGAAAACCTTCAGAGAAATGATTAGTTAAGGCAGAAGTGCATTCATTCACACCCATTGGAGTAAAAAACATCCCCAGCCCCTTCAGCCTCTCCTCATGTGACTTGTAGTCCAAGTCTCATTACTATCTTTGCTTTCCTGACAATAGAATAATATCCAAACACAAACCTTTTAAAAATAGAAGTTGTTTTACTTGCATAACCTGCTGCAGATGCTATTGATTAAAAATTTAAATGAGAATTTAATGTGGGAATCCAATCCCCATTATTTGTTCTCAGTATTCACCTTTTATATGGATGCTTTCCAGAGAGACCTGAGAGCGCAGCTTGTCACTCCATATGATTAAGAATGGGCCCAGGCTGTAAAATTCTGATTTGGCAATTCAAACTGGAGCCTGGCCTGAGCCCAACTGTGTTGAACCCAATCTGAACCTAGGCTCGATGTAGCTGTACTCCTCTGAGCTCAGGAACAACTCTGTGAATGGTCCTGTCTGTTAGGGGAGGTAGGGGATTAAGGGAAAGGTCCCACGGATACCTCCAAGCTTCGCACACCACACTCTGACACTCTCGCCAGTCGTTGGACCCCGCTCGAGTATTCGGGGAAAAACAACCCCTCAGGATATTGGGTGGCCTGTAATACTTCGTTAGAAGCAGGGCCCTTTCATCATTGGGGTGGAGGAACGCACCCTCGAGAGGAGTCCCTTCTCTCAGGCTCCCTTGTGCACACCAATCGTTCTGCTTGCACCGTGCTATAGACAGGATGGGGGTTTGAGGGGCTGTGGTCGTAGTGGGGGAAGACAGGGGAAGTAGGACCAGGAAATAAGGGCAGGAAGGAACCTTCACACGCTACACAGGGGGGAGGGGGCCCAGACCGAGGTTTAGGCAGGGAAGTGCACCCACACGCCCAATTCCCCCAACCACCCAACACCACGCTCACCGTACCTTGCTCTCTCACTCTCGCCTCGACCACTCTCACTCACTCAGTCACACTGCTTTCGCTCAACTTCACTCCTCGCTCTATCTCCTTCAAGTCGCTCGGGGCCAGTCTCACAGCGCTGCTGTTCTCCGGCAGCGCTGTGTTCTCTCTAACTTCCTTATGTAGGGCGGGCCCCGCCCCCACGGTCCCGGAGCTGCGCCGAACGTCGCGGCGCTAAAGCCACGCCCCCTAGGTCAGCTGGTGGCGTGGCTGTCAGCTCTCGCTGCTCCCTTTTCTCCCGCGGGGCTTCCCTGCTCTCAGGCTCTGCGCCTCGCCCCTGCGTTGGGGCCCCTGGTATTTTGTTGTGGTCCCCCACGGGGGCTTGCCCTAATCTCTGTGGGCCTCTTTGCTTCCGGCCCTTTCCTTGTTGTGCCCTGCCACTGCCCCTCGGGCCCCAGCACCTTACACTGTCCTCATGGAGCAACTCAATGCCATGGCACGCCGTGAGAGGCAGAGACTCCCATCAACTGAGTTCAGCCCAAGTGTGTTGGGTTTGTGCAGAGGAGGCACTCATCTCAGGCCAGGTCAGGGTCAGGACAAAGCTGGGGTAGATGACCAGGGGCCAATGATACCAAGTCCAAGGAGAAGACAAGTCCATAATCCAGAGGCAGGCTGAGGTGGGGAACCAGGAATCGGGAAGCCAAGAACCAAAACCAAATTGCAGGAATAGAGCTGGAAGCCAACGTACAATGCTAGGGGCAAAGCCAGCTGGTTAAACAGAGCAATCTGGGATGGGTCTGGTGCAAGATAGGACAATGCTAGAGAGGAGATACCTCAGCAGGCTCATTGAGGAACACTGATTAAAAGCATGTATTCCCTTTTATCCATGGCATGAGCATACCTGGGGTTCTCATTCCAGGGAAAGCTTCCCACCTACACTACAATGTATTGGTAATGGATGACAACACATGGGAGGGGCAGGGAAACCAGATCACATAGCACACATATTACTTCCCACAGAATCATAGTTTGCCTAAGGAAAACTGGGAGCATGCTATAAATGCTTCATTTAGCAATGCTCATGACTGGGGCTTAATTATCCTAGCAGGCAGTATCTGGAATGTCCTTTCTGTATTTCTAGACATACCAGTTCTAGCCTTAGCTCTGACAACATGGACCCGTCTAAAGTTATGCAATGTGGAAAAGTGCAGCATGGCTCACCAAGCAATGTTAATTCAGACCTTATCCCTATCTGAAGAAAAGCTGGCTCCCTAAAGTGATGAAGAGTCAGCTCCATGGATGGTGCATTTGGGGACAAAGTTCGCTATGGCATTTTCTCCAAAGGTGTTGTATCTGTATACAGTACTTAATACTGAAATAGTTCTACATAGCCTGATTCCCCTGCGTCAGTAGTAGGGATTGAACTGGGTGCTTCTCGCTCTATCTGCGTGAGCCTCTGAGCTAAAACTGGGGTATATGAGCCAGCCCACTAGAGCAGCAGGTACTGTACATGAACCTGTGTATGGTCTGGTATGACCACACCACTAGAGGGGAGCAGTGCACCATACCCTCTTATGTGCTACAGTCTCTCTCGGCCAAGGAAGTATGCCTCAAGCTTTTCTGGTCCACCCAGCTTACATCCCACACATGGGAGACTGTTGCTTTGATAAGGAGGTGCTGCAAACTTGGAGAACTCAGTAGAGAGACAGACAAAATTTGGGTCAGGGATGCAGTATTTCCTTCTCTGGAAAGAAAGTCTGCTCTGGATGGGCAGACTCAGTCCAGCTTGCAGGCTGGGTAGCTCTGGGCTTTTAAGGCAGCTTTGGTACCAGTTTGTGAGAGACAGAAAATCAGTTTCTCCTTTCTGATTTTTAAGGAGTGCTGATAAAGTGAAGGCTGCTGAGACCAGGTACAGTTTAAGTGGAGGATCTGAAAATTTTGAGAGAGAAATAAATACATGGTGTTTGTTCCTCTGAGACTGCTTTTAGACGAGCACCGCCTGCTTGTGCCGTGAAATCATGCAGCTTGTAAAGGTGCGACGGGCAGCTTTTAGATGCGCCTATACGTGCCGTATTTCCAATTGTGCATTCTTTAACAGCGCAAATTAAATACCTCGCATATCGAGGTATTTAATTTGCGCTGTTAAAGGATGCACGGCTGGAAATACGGCGCGTATAGGTGTGTCTAAAAGCTGCCCGTCGCACCTTTACAAGCCGCATGATTTCACGGCACGAGCAGACGGCGCTCGTCTAAAAGCAGCCCTTGTCTCTGTTGCGTCTTTTTCAGTTTGCACTTCTCTCCTTGTGCTGTGATTCTTGTAGATCCCACCTTCGTTGCCAGTGTTATATCCCGTATAGTGAGGGCATTTGAAATAACTCTACTGGCATAGACTCCCTGGTTGAAAAATTATAGTCCATTTGATTCTGCAGCTCCTAGCTCACAGACCTCTTACCAGCTAACTTGTCTTATATAAAACCTGGTGTGGGGGGGTCACCAGCAGCAGCAGGTCGCGTTCGGCTGAGCTCCCGGCGGGCCTAATGCAGCAGCCTCCCAAAAAACCCTCCCAAAACCAACTGCAGAACTGCAGCAACTCACAAGGTATGTGCGCTGAAAAAAAAAGAGAAAAAAATCTTAATATTGAGCGACCCAGCGCCCCGCGCCATAGCGCAAGAAAAGTAGAAGTGGGGGAGCCTAAAATGGCGGGCGCGGCAGGAAAAGATCTGCTGGAAGACACAGAGTCCCAAACACAAGTAATGGACTTGCTAAAGTCCATAAAAAAGGATTTACTGATTAATAAAAATGGAATCAGCAAAACAAACTCCATGCTAGAAGACCTAAAGGGGCAGGTGGAGGGGATGAACAAAAGGATGGACTTAATAGACCAGAGAATAAGTGACCAAGAAGACTGGGGGAATAATGTTGAACAAAAAATAACAGGGGCAGAGGTGGCAATACAGGACCTAAAGAATAAAGTAGAAGACCTGGAAAACAGGTCTAGAAGAAACAACCTGCGCATAATGGGGATCCCGGAGGGAAAAGAAAAAAAAGGGATAAAAGAGCTTCTGCATGAGCTTCTAAAGAATATTTTCCCAGAGAGCCCCATGTTGCATTCAGTGGAAATTGAAAGAGCCCACCACTCACTCAGGCCAAAGCCAAAAGATCAGTTCCCCCCAAGAGCAGTAATTGCCAAACTACTGAGATATACAGACAAAGAGAACATCTTAAGAGAGGCGAGGAAAGCCAAAGAACTAATGTTTGAAGGGGCAAAAATCTCCATATACCCTGATTTGGCAATGGAAACAGTTCAGAGAAGAAAGGCATGGAGGAGCCAAATCGAATCCTTAAGCAAGGCAGGCATCAAAGCCCAGGTATATTACCCAGCAAAGCTGACGTTCAGATGTCAGGGCAAGAGACTATTTTTTATTAAGGAGGATGAGCTGGAGAAATTTAAAAAGAAAAACCTGCGAGACAAGTCTGCAGGCTGAACAGAGGCAAAGAAAAGGACAGTCAGGGGAGGAGAGAGAAACAAAAAAAACAGAACACAAGTTTGGGAGAAGAACAGAACAAAATATAAAGAATGATATGCTACAAAGCAGGTTTAATGAAGTTTATTGAATTATAAGATTGTATGCATATGTGTAAAATGTTGGTGTGTTGTTGCAGAGGGCAAGTGGGGGGTACAGAGCCACTTGACACGACGCTCCACAAGGGAGTCCCCAAGGGGACAGGAGCTAGGGGGGAGGGGGAGGGGGATAGGGAGAGAAAGGGAGGGGAAATGAGGAGGGAAAGGGTCAAGGCTATAAAATAAGGCAGAAAAGGCAAAATAGGTTGGCGAATAAACAAACACAAAAAAGAGAGACATACAATAACAAACAGGACAGGCAGAACTGGAGTAAGAGACAAGGGAAGAAAAGAAATAGGAGAGGCACAGAACTAAGGGAAAAATAACAAATGGCACAACTCAAAATAATCACAGTTAATGCATGTGGGCTTAATAACCCACAAAAAAGAAGAAGGGTATGGCAGTTTTTGAAAAAACAAAATCCAGACATATTTGCTATTCAAGAAACCCATTTAATATGGAAAGACAATGCCAGATTTACAAACAAAGAATACAGAATATACAGTGCGAACGGGGAGAAAAAGAGAGCGGGGGTCCTGATAGGAATAAAAAAAATCTATAAAAATGCAAGTCACAGAAACAGACAAAGATAAATAAGGAAGAATACTACTTATAAAGGGCAAAATAGGGCAGGACATATACTCGGTGGGGACTATTTATGCCCCCAACGTTAACACTGCAGCATTCTTTGCAGAAATCCGAAACTAAGTGAAAAAATTGAGGGAAGGGCAATTTTGATGGGAGATTTTAATACTCCCTTATCAGAATTAGATCTATTCACAAAAAATAAACTATCAAAACAACAAAATAGGATAGCACAAGTGATTAAAAAACACCACTGGATGGATATATGGAGGGTGCAGCACTCTACCACGCAAGAATTTACCTTTTATTCGAACCCACACAAGATATCAACTAAAATTGATCATATTCTAGTAAATCAAGACATGATGCAGCAATGTGAGGAAGCGTATATAGTAATTACTCCCTTCTCAGATCACAACGCAGTGGTGCTGGAAACTGGGGGAAAACACAAAAGCAATAAAAGGGAACAACAAAGTTGGCGGTTAAAGCAATTTTATTTGCAGAATAAATGGGTTACAGAGCAGATTGAGGAAAGAATGGAGGAGTATGTACAAATAAATGAACAGCCAGATACTCCGGCAGCCACAGTATGGGAGGCGGCAAAGGCAGTAATGAGAGGCCACTTCGCTAGGAGCACACCTAAAAAAAGAGAAGAAAGCGCAAATTAGTAAGAAATATTTACTGATTAAACAGCTTTCCAAAAACCCAGTGGTTAATGCAACTAAAATAGCCACGATTAAAAGCCAGATTAATTTGTTAGAAAGCGAAATTGTGATCAGAAAAATACGATACACAAAAGCTTTTTATTTTGATAAAGCAAACAAGACGGACAAAGCGCTGGCATGGATGACAAAAAAAAAGAGACAAAAAGGGACTATATAAGAAACAAGCCAGATGCACCCATGCTAAAAGAAAAAGACATGGAGGACTGCTTTGTCCAGTTTTATCAAAAAATATACGAAACAGGTAACCCAGCTCAGGACAGCATTAATACTTTCCTGAACGACTTAAAATTCAAAAAAATAACAAAAGAAGAAGCCCAATTCCTAAATAATGAAATAGGCCTGGAGGAAGTACAAAAAACAATAAAAGAATTACCAAATAAAGCGGCAGGCCCTGATGGCTATCCAGCGGAGTTCTATAAAACGTTTAAAAAGCAAATAGCCCCACTCCTAGTAAAAGTATATAATTCTATACTAAAACAAGGGCGAATGCCGGATACATTTTATGATGCAACAATTACGTTATGTCCAAAACCAGGTAAAAATTTAGAATTGTGCAGTGGCTACCGGCCCATATCACTAATAAATACAGACGCAAAATTGTTTACAAAAATACTAGCCAATAGATTGATGACGATTATTCCAAATGTAATTAACTCAGACCAAACAGGGTTCATTCCAGGAAGATTAGGAATAGATAATATAAGAAAAATCGTGAATATTATAAACCATGTAAAGATCAAACAGGTCCTAGCTGCTATAGTGGCGCTAGACGCGGAGAAAGCCTTTGACATGGTGGAATACAATTACTTATTTGAAACCATGAAACGAATGGGAATCACGGGCCCGTTTCTGCAATGGGTAAAAACGATATATAAAGCCCTGAGAGCAAGAATAATGATAGGGGCAAGCACACAACAAACATAAGCATAACTAGGGGAACAAGACAGGGCTGCCCTTTATCCCCTCTGCTATTTAATATAGCGATTGAGCCCCTGGCAATGGCCATAAGGGATGATCAGAAAATCAAAGGGATCAAAGTTTTAGATAAAGAATTCAAACTTTCCCTCTACACAGACGACATGATGGTGAGCCTCTCGGACCTGCCCCAGTCAGTACCAAGACTGATGGAAGTAATAGATAGATTTGGTAAAATCTCAGGATACAAGGTGAACGCAGGCAAGTCCGAGATGCTACTATTTAACGAAGAAAAACTCACCAGCGGGGAAAAAATAGTCAACTCCGTTCGCAGTCCAGACGGACAGTATAAAATATTTAAGGGTGCACATTAGCAAAAAATGGAGGGACCTTTACAAAAGAAACTTCCTTCCCTTGCTAGAAAAGATAAAATGTAAAGAGGAGGATTGGAAAAAATTTCAGGCAACATGGTTAGGTAGAACAAATCTAATAAAAATGCTGATACTTCCCAAGTTGCTATATACCTCTTTTGCTTTACCGATTCAATTGCCAAAAGACTACTTTATGGCAATAAATAGAACCATATCTAGGATTATATGGCAAAGAAAAAAACCCAGAATAAGGAAAACAATATTGTATACGAGTAAAGACAGTGGAGGTCAGCACTTACCTGACATGAAGCTATATCACTGGGCAGCTGCCCTCAGAGGTATAAAGATATGGTTCCAGGGAAAGTCAGTTCCGAACTGGCTTACACTAGAAAAAGAAGCATGCCAAGTAGATAAATTTGTTAGTATACTTACCGACGGGCAGAAAGTGAATAAAAAAGCAGTCATGATACACCCCTTTGCAGGTATGGCCTTGCAAGTTTGGGAGTCAATTAGCAACAAGCTAGAAATTAATAGCGAAAACTCCCCTTACACCCCCATCTTTGGAGAATGGAGCAAGAGGGCAGGAATAAATCGAAAAGAGGCGGAGAGGTGGGAAAAGAAGGGTCTAAAATGGGAGGCTCAGCTCTTTGTGGGGGAAGCTATAATGAATTTGAAACAATTAAAGAAAAAATAGAAGGGACCCCTGACTTCTGGATTATGAGCAGGCTTAGCCACAAAACGATAAAAGTACAAGTGATTAGGAAAGTAACAGATTTCGAGAGGGTGATGTACGGGGATCAGGGGTGAAAACATGAAATCTCAAAAATCTATAGAGTGTTGCAAGCAATCATGCACTTACCAGATGCAGGGTATTTCGAGGCGTGGGAAAAGGACCTGCACAAACAAATTGAAAAAAAAGAAAGAAACATGATTTGGCAAAACATGAGAAAACTATCAAACTCGCTGTCAGTACTGGAACCACAGGTAAAAGTAATTTACAGAATGTACCTCACCCCATACAAACTAAATAAAATGAACAAAGACTACCCTACAGAATGCTGGCAGGGGTGCGGAGAGGAAGGGAAATGGATCCATTGTTGGTGGGAATGCCCATTTGTGAAGGAATTCTGGGACAAAGTGTGGACTCAAATGAACAAAGTGGCGAACTGTGAAATACCGAAGACGCCGGACACCACACTGCTGGGCATCTTCCCCGACTTACAAATAATTCAGGAAAGGACACAAGCCTGCCAACAGTTCAGACTGGCAGCCATACACACAATAGTGTGTAATTGGAAAGCAAAAAAAAAGCCATCCTACAAAAAATGGATACACAGAGTATGGCATACCATCACCATGGAGCGAGTGCAGGCAGAACTTGTCAAGATCTCGACAGTTTCTACGCGGTCTGGAATAACGTATGGAACCTCTTGAAACAAGAAATTAACATGGACCAACCTAAAATATCTATATGTATAACAAAGATATAGGGAATGTTAAATGTTTAGTGTTATTTGAATAAGGAATGTGACAAGACACACTACAACAACATTAGGCTCGGACCGCCTCTGTAACCTAGGTCCTCAACCAAAAGGAGAGGAGAGTGTGTAACTTACTAATAATTGTTGCTTACAAAACATAATACAAATATTATACAAAAAACCCCCAAAAAAACAACACCTGGTGTAGATTCTGCTGGATCTGTCACTAACAAAGGACACTCCTACACATTGCCTAGGATCAGAGATTGGATCCCTGAAATACTACACTGGTCCACTCAGCTTACATCCCCTTATGGGCCACCAGTTTTAACCACAGACTGCTGGGTGGGCTGTTATTAATTATTATTAATTATTTATTATTAATTATTATTATGATTATTATATTAGCATTTATATAGCACCAGCGATGTACCTGGCACTTTACAAAAAATAAGATAGACACGGTCCCTGCCCGAGAGCTTACAATCTAAAGACAAGGGGTGGCAATGCAGATTGAGCATGTGGCCTCATGAGCATGATAATCTACAGGGCTAGTAGACAGGGCCAGCCCTACAGTGGGGTAGTTTGGGGCGGCTGCCCCGGGTCCCGCTCCTGGAGGGGGCCTCGCACTCGGTGTCCCCAGCTCCCAGCTTAACAGTGGCCGGGAGCTGGGGCCCCTAAGCGCGGGGTCCCCGGCCGACTCCGACTGACAGGCAGCGGAGGGGGCCAGCAGGAGTAAGGGAGAGGCAGAAGCCCCACCTCTCCCACGCTCCATGCTCCTGCCTCTCCCCCCCGCGCTGCCTGTCACAGTCTCGGTCAGGGGAAATGAGGGAGAGAGAGACAGAGGCCCCGCCTCTCCCCTGGCCGAAACAGCCAGGCAGCAGAGGGGGTCAGCAGTGTAAGGGAGAGGTGGGGCCTCTGCATCTCCCTCACTTCCAGCGGAGGTGAGGGAGAAGCAGAGGCTCCGCCTCTCCCTCACTCCGTAAGTGCTCCCCCTGCCTGTCAGTCTCTCAACAAGAGGAAATGAGGGAGAAGCAGGGCCTCTGCTTCTCTCTCCCTCATTTCCCCTGGCCGAGACTGTGACAGGCAGCGGGGGGGGGGAGGGCGCCACGGTGCCCACCCCACCTGAGGCTCCGAGCCCAGCGCGGGGCCCAGGCTGGCGGTGGCGGCGGATCAGGTAAGTGATCCGATGGCCGCTCAGGCTTGGGGATGGCTGGAAGGGAGTGTCCATTCACCCATCCCCAGACCAGGCCGGGGAGCGCACCCTGAGCCGGGGAGCGCCTTTATGCCCGCCGCCGTCCCACGGCTTCACTGTTAGCAGAAGAAAAGGGACCCACCTTTGTTTCCCACCTTGGGCTCCGCTAGGCCGGCCCTGCTAGTAGACCCAAGTCTTTTAGCTCAGCAGGTAGAGGCTCATTCAGAAGGAGTGAGAGTTTCCCAGTTCAATCTCCACTTCCAATAGTCCTTCCAAGGATGTTGGGTGACAACCAAAATACCAGCCATGAAATATCAAATAAACAAATTAACTGAAATACTGAACCTCAAGTAATCAAAACGAACATTTGGAAGTGCAAATGAAGTCGGAAACGCATACCACTTAAGATTTGCTGTGTTTAAATGGATACAAAAACACTGAATTTGTTGACTTTGATATTTACCACATTTTCTTTTAACACTAGTTTTGTGTGAAGATGCCCTTAGATTCTTGCCTGGCTGAATATTTGGAAGAGTGCCATTTCCCGAGGAGAACAGTGAGCAGAAGCTTCACAATTCTTGTGAGAGTGAAAAGTTTGTGTTTCTGCAATTTCTTGGGAGATACTCACTGGAAAGCAAGTTCTCCTGAAAAGCTGCTGAGCCATGAAGAGAGAGAATTCTCAACAGAGGTTCTTAAACCAGTGGGGGATGACCCCACCAGTGGGTCCCAGAAGGACCTTAGGTACCGTGCATCCGGGAGGGTGGTGTGGTGATTCCTGGTGGAGCTGCATCATTTCCCCTGCCACGTCTCATCTTGCCATTTGTTCTGACCACCTGTTCCAGTGAGGATCTAGGGAAGGATAGCAAGAGGCTACTTACACCTGTCTGGCCTTTTGGGTTCCCATCTCCTGCTGCCTCTGGCATCTTATGCTAGCTCCCTGCTACCACCACTGCTGGTATCAGCCTCTTTTCTCCTCCCCCCATCCCACACCCACTGCTGCCACCCAAGCACTCCTGGTCTTGGATTTTTTAAGGTATGAGCCAGATTTTTTTTGGATTTTTAAAAAAAAGTTTTGTTCGGTCTTGCCCACAAAATGGTTGAAAAGCACTGCGGCTTAGAAAACAACCTCAACATAGGGAGCGGTTGTAGTTAGGTCACCACAACCAGCATTCCTGAGGGGAATCAATCAACTCCATGTGGGATTAGGGACAAGATTGCTCTTTGTAGCCCAGTGTGAGGAACCCGATGAAGTGAATGGATTCTCCAGTAGCATGACTGAAATGCACTGTGATCAAAGAATGCAGTTTTAGGCTGCATTAGCAAGGAGCATTCTTTTCCATTCACAAAAAGTAATAATTCCCATCTATTCTGCACTGGCGAGGCCTCACCTGAAGTATAGCATCCCTATTTTAAGAAGGATATTGACAAACTGGAGTAGGTTGAAAAGAGGGCAAAAGATGATAAAGGAACTGGAAAAAAAGTCCTTTGTGGAAAGGTTGAAAGAACTGTATGTTTAGCCTAGAGGAAAAAAATGAAGGGGAGACAATTCTCTCTTGTTGCCACAGGGAGAAATATTAGAAATAATGGGCTCAAATGGCAAGAAGGGAGATTTCAGTTAAATAGCAGGAAAAAAATCTGAACAGCTAAAAGCTGTTTGGCTGCAGAACAACTTGTCTAGGGAGGCAGTAGCCTCTCCGTCACTGGAGGTTTTTGTTTTTTTTAAAAGGCTGGACACGGACTGGCATCTCTTGGGGATGATATAGCTCAGGGGTGGGGAACCTTTTTGAGCCCCGGAGGCCACACTGGCCTTAAAATGTGCTGAGGGCTGCCCATTAAAAAACTATTATAAACAAATAAAAATTAATTAAGTCTAGGGGATTACGTGAATATAATTAAAAAGCAATAAAATCAATTAAGTATAAACTAACAGGTCGTGTCCCCACTCCTGACAAAAACTGGAATTTCAATCTCACACACATTTATATATACACACACACTCCCCCTTCTCTCTCTCTCTCTCTCACACACACACACACATTTATACACACACACCCTTCTCTCCCTCTGTCCCGCACACACATTTATACACACACACACTCTCCTTTCTCCCTCACACACACACTCCCCCTTTCGCTCTCCCTCTCACACATGCACACTTGTAGACACACACTGCCCCTTCTCTTTCACACACACACAATTTCTACACACACTCCCCCTTCTCTCTCTCTCTCTCACACACACACACACACACACACATTTATACCATCTCACACTCACACACATTTATATATACACACACTCCCCCCCTTTCTCACACACAGATTTGTACACTCATGTGGCCCCTAGGCTGGACAGCTGCTGGAAACAGACTCTGGAGAGCGGCAGCTCATGTTCCCAGCTTCCTCCTGCTGACCTGCTGCCAAGCCCCGTGTGCAGGAAGTGGCCACTGCTGGAGTCCCACTCTTCCCAGCCTCACAGTGTGTGGCTGCAGGGAGGTTCCCTGGGGATTCCTAAGGGGGAGGAGGGGTCCCTGACCTGGTAGCTGTGCATCTGCTGTGCCCTCCCTTCCCATCTTCTTTTCCTCTCTAGGAGCCGGCTGGCTGCAGTCAGAGGGATTGGCTGTGTGGCCCGCCAAAGTCTGCCTGAACCACAGAGAAGTGGACTCCAGGCCGCACAACACCGAAGGATCGGTGGCGGACCAGAGAGAAACACCTTCTGGACTGGAAGTGGCCCACGGGACAGAGGTTCCCCACCCATGTTGTAGCTACAGACATCCTGCATCAAAGCAGGGATTGAACTAGATGTCTCCTGGGGTTCCTTCCAATTCTATGACTCCAATGCATCAGTCACCACTTTTTAAAATAACTTTAGGGAAATGTTCAGATGTGGATTCTTGTGGTCTTTTACTTATTCTCTGATGCTGTTCTCTCAGGAAGCATTCTGTATATGAAAACAGGTGGCTATGCGTTACTTATACCTCAGAGATTCATTTTTGGGTTATTCCTCCCAGCTACTTTTACTTTCATCAACATGAAGAAGCTGAAGACAGTGCAACAAAGAAAGTGCAAGTAGTGTCTTTCCAGAAGGTCAGTATCCTGTCAAAAGGCATGGGCCACCTACAGCGATGGGATGGGTACTCCAGTTCCCACAAATATTTCAAGGCCCATAGTTCAGGTACCCTACATGAAGATTGTGTATGTGTTCTCATGAGCATTCCAGATGTGTTTGATCTGGGTGAGTCCATCTGGCATCACTGCTCCACTCCAACTATTCACAAATGCTGGGAGAAGCAGGGATTCAGTCCTCCAATCCCATCTCTCTTCCCCTGATTTTCCTTCCCCTGCAACTCTGCTACTATGCAGGAGGCAGGAACTTGCAGGAGAGGGCTGGAATAACAAGCAGTCATAAGATGCAGGCACTCTATGCAACCAAGGAACAGGCAAACAAGAAAGTTTGTCTGAGGGCTGGTGGGTCAGTGGAAGACTGTGGGTAGGGATTCCCCTTCCTCTGGGAGGAAAATGGGGGGGGGGGGGGAGAGAGAAGCGGGAGGGAAGACCACCCCCCTTTTTGATTTAACCCTGCCCTTTATGGAGCATTGTGATATCATGATGCTCCAAAGGGTCAAAGTACAAAAGGGTACAGGACGAAGGGGTTGTTGCACCCCCTTCTGACAAAACCCCATTCTTGTGGAGAATCATGATGTCATAGTACTCCATAGGGGAGGAGCCATGTTAGAAAGGGGGACAGGAAAGTCCCTATGACCCAGCCCTTACTGTCCCAGTGTCAGCAGGAGGCAGAGAGGCAGGGTTCCCCGCCCCCCAAGAACACCCCGGCATCATCCCCAACAGCCCCGAGATCCCAGAAATTTGCCTGCTGAGTGCCCTGAGCTAGGACCACCCTCTCAGGCGCTGCCGGCCCCGGCGGCGGAACCACGCATCGTGGACACGCCCCCAGCAGCAACGGGCAACGGAGGGATTCCCTCACAAGCGCCGCCGACCTCGGTGGCAGAAGCGCGAACTGTGGCCACGCCCCCAGCAGCAACAGGCAACGCAGGGATTCCCTGCCCCTGCTGTGCCACTCAGAGTGGCTGTGAGCGCGTACGGGGCGGGGCTTAGAGATTAAAAGCCAGCGCCACCGAAGGAGCGGCGCTGGTGATTAGTTGAAACCGGCCCCTTGCGTGAATTGTGGAGATTGGAGAGAAATTGAGTTTAACGATTGACGTTCGCCCTGTGAGACTGGACTTCCTACCCTAAACCTTGTCTACGGTGTGACTGTGAGTGTGGACCAACGAGTGTGAGCGTGGTTGGTGAGTGTGCATGTCCCTCCCCCTCCCCAACCCCAGGCACTGGTGTGTCAGAGGTGAGTGACCAGAGTGTTCCCTTCCCCGTGGGCCCGTCGTGCAGCCCTGCGGTGAACCCTCACCACCTATCCTCCCTAGCGTCGTGTGTGCGTGTGGAATAAGTGCATTTGGGGCAGCCTTGGTTTCTCGGTCAGTAGCGCCCTATGATGATAGGAGCCTGTTCTCTTTAATTAGAGGTAAAGGCCCAACCACTATCCTGATGGGCAGTTTGTCTCCGCAAGATCCTTGCTCTGACTGAGCCGAACCAAGGCAGTGTGTGTGGAACTCCCTGCTTGCCCCAGTGACACCCAGGAAGTCCCACTTCTCCAGGTTAGCCATGACACACTGGCTGGCCTTGAAAAATCATGGCTTCCCTCATAGCCCGGAGACAATGGGTCAAATCCCAGGGTGAAACCCAGAGAGGTGGCAACCCTCATTTTGGAGGAAGATGAGGGAGGCAACCCTAATTTGGATGGGAGACACAAGCAATTTCATCAGTTTAGTGCTAAAATTGATAGTAAAATCCATGGTTAATATCCACTATTCCGGTTAGTTTTGCAGTTATTCATTAACTAATTGGTTATAGTAGAGGTTAACTGTCAAACTGGATTACTGGATATTACCACATTATTGTATTAACACAATGTAATTTCAGCCTTACCACAATGTAGGACTGAAATGAGAAGCAATTTTTTTCTCGCAAAAATATCAAGAATTGTCACCAAGATCTCTGTACAATCTCGATAACAGATCAAGATCTCAATCGAGAATTTTTTCTCAAAATACTATTTACCATTACTGTTTACCTTTTACCACAATTTACTGTTTACTGTATACCAATTTACCATGCCGTGTTCTGCATTTATCCCGGTTATGTGCATGAGAAAAATGCCACTTTGCACATGCGCATTACTGGAATGAACATGGTACATAGAAAATGGGTATATGGTAAATGTTAAATTTCCTTTTTGTGGAAGGGTGGGGTATAAATGTAAATAAATAAATAAATTGTGGTAAACGGTAATGGTAGATGGTATTTCGGGGAAAATTTATTGACCGAGAAATGTCAAGAATTGGCATTTTTCTTGATTATTGTTTCTTGCTTAAAATGAGTCAAGAACCGTGATTCTTGATGGTAACTGGGAAAAACTCAAAATTGAGTTTCAGCCGTACACATTACCATGTTATCTTATTACATTACTGTATTGCTACATTATTGTATTACCACATTATGAATGTTACCATTACTACCCTAAAGCCTAGGGTAGCTGGAGATTGAATGCTAGAGTTCTGGGGGGCAGAAGACTACAGAGACAGCCTTCTGAGGAGCCCCTGGGGTGGAGCAGAAGGATTCAGCGGGACCTGGCCAGAAGAGCTGGTAGCTGCCCCCAGCTCTTCCTCTCAGTTTGTACATTTGTAAATAAACGGACCCATATACCACACAGTAAGTCTCCAGTTTCTCTCTCCTGCCAAAGGGACATCAACCCAACAAGGGTGCCCCTGAAACTTCCCACCACTCGGGAAGAAAAGCAAGCAACAATATCATAGCATGCATTTTGACATAGCTTGGGAAAGTATTTTAATGTTATTTATTTATCTATGAGAGACAAAAGATAAAGTGGTTATGATTAGAGGTGTAACGAAGAGTGGATTTTGTATTAACAGATATTCACATTTTTGGATAGCTATCTGAATATTCAAATGATGGCTGCAACATAGGAGGAGTCCTATTGAAGACCAGAAAGGTTAAGCACCTTAACTACTTTGTCTGTTGTGTCTCTCTCTCTCTCAGATTTGGGATCAGCATGACAACGACACTCTGGATGGACTGAAATTTGTCATTACTGTAGAGGTAGTTGTTGCAGGATTAGGCCCCTACAAGCTAATCAAACAGAGAACCAATCCAGAGTAAAGTGTCAGGAAGCAGGCTGGAGATCAAGACTGGTAAATAAGACGAGTCATAGGGGGACTCCAGAGTGCAGTGTCAGAGCTGAGAAATCAGTCCCTGGAGTTGGAACAAGGGCTTCAGGAAGCTTAAAGGCAAGGGCTGGAAGATTAGGGCTGGAACAAGGAAATGAAACAGATAGCAACAGGGGGTATTTTTAAACAAGATGCTGCCACACATGGTCACTCATTAATAGGGATGTGCGAACAGAACCGAGTTCGGAAATTTGGTTTGGTTCAGTTCGAAAATCGAGTTTGGTTCGTAAGTTCAGTTCGGTTGACCGAACTATTCGAGTTCGGTCGAATTTTGAACTTCCAAACCGAGTTCGTACATTCAAAACCGGTGGTTCTGGCCTTCCGAACTGGTTCAGATTCGACTGAACAGTTTGGTCGAATTCGACTTCAGTTCTGAAGTTCGGTTCGGTTGACCGAACTATTCAAGTTCGGTCCGAACTCTGAACTACGTTTGCACATCCCTACTCATTAATCACGCATCCAACTGCTCTTTGAAGGTGGTGTGTGGTGATGTGTGCTTCTGTGAGCCAAGTAGCACCCACTCATGGTCGCTCATGGGGCACTGCTAAAAAATATGGAGTGTGCCATGCAGGGCAAGTCAAAAAAGTGCATGGGGAGAGGTGCCCATGCAACCCCATCCCATATAAACCAGGGTAGCCACCCACGCCAGTAGACAGGTCTGTGACCGGCTGCCTCCCTAATCCTGCACACAGCCTTGTCGGGAGCTCTTTGGGGAGCTCTTAAAGAACAGGCACACAAAATACAACACCATAGTGGCTCAAAGCACAACAAAAACCGCTTGTGATGCATCAGAGAAGAGCCAATGCCATGAAGGACAGCAGTTTGGACAGCAGCTTCCTGTATGTCTCCCCCTCCCCCACCAGTATGCGCCTTGGTTATTGCCCGAGACTGTCAGCAGTTGCAGCAGCTGCACTGGCTCCTGGGCAGGAAGGCGTTACTGACTGGTGTGGCTTCCTGTTTCATGCTTTCCATGGCTGTGTGTCATGGCAGAGGGCGGGCAGTTGGGCAGGGTTTGGGGTGGGGGTGTTTTGGGGCACGGGGGGGTAGGACGGCTGCTCATGTGAGTTGTTTGTAGGGCTGGTCTGTAGTGGTGGGGTGTGTGGAGGCTGCTTGTGTGGACACGGTGGCCACCCTGGGAGCCGCTTGTTAGAATCCCTCCCCACTCCATGTGTGTGGGTGCTACGCAGCCGTGCCACTCAGTGGCTACAGACCCCATTCAAGTCTTGTTTGTTTACAAACACCCAGGCTTTGAACAATGTATTAGAACAGGAACAAGGTTAGTTAGGGCACACAGGTTAGGAAGCCAAGGGCACGCAGTGAGGCCTAGTGGGATCACTAGCACACTGGTAGTTGTCACCAGGCCAACCGAGATAAATTTGAGGCCCTGGTGCATCCTGGTAGCTGGAGACCCCCTGCTTCCCATCTCCCTGTAATAAGTTTTGAAATCTATTTCTGGATATAAAATCAGTAATAAAAAATGTGGGAACTGCTGTTCTAAAGGATATAGGGACATCCTTTGTGGTGCATTGTGACACCCTCAATTCAGACATCAGTATATCAATTGCTACAATGATTTGTGAGTAGATACTGAGCAACACTTGGCATTCAGGGTGTTTTCAGATGTGACATTGGGCATGCATTAATCTGCTGTAGCATGGATTAATCCATGCCCAACGTCATGTTTGAAAGAGCCACCAGATGTTGGCCCGGACTGTAGCTGGGGCCATGGTGATGCTTAGCCCAGGCTGTTCCTCGGGACCATCCTTGAGAAACAGCCCGGGCTAGGCGTTGCCATGCCTGTGCTACGGCTGCTGGACCAGGGTAAAGTGTGCCATAATATCTGTTGGCCCTCTTGCACTTACCCTGGCACAGACCCATGGCAGTTCCGGGCAGCCATAGTGACCTCATAGATGGCAGCCATGGTGGCCTCAGATGTCACTATGAGACATTATTTACACTGCCATAGCTGCCTGAAAGGGTGGGGGGCAGGCTGCCCCTGGCAGCACAGGGGCAAGGCCACGTGGGCGCGTGTCATCCACCCTCTCTCCTGGCCACCATCACTTGTTTGGTGGCCTGGGCGAATCCTGCCCGGAGTGAGGTTCTCACTCCAAGCAGGATCAAAGTGTGATAGCGCTCAGTGGTGTCATGTCTAAAAACACCGTAGGACTTTAAAGTGAGGAATTTTAACTTTGTTACAGTACAAAGCAGAAGTAATTAAGCTATTCCTTCTAAAAGCCTTTCAAAAAATATCAGAGGCTTAAGATCTGTGGCTTTTCAGTTCAATTATAAAGTGGCGAGAGCAGCTCTATAGTTAAGGCCAGTGTGAAAGTTTCTGTTTAATGCATGAACATTCTATTGTTTATAAAATTGGCACCATTTATCCCAGGGGCGCTCAATTTGATTCGTGCCAAGGGCCAGAATTTGCATAACCCCATCCCCTGGCAGCAAGGAGCTGGGGCTGGAGATTCAGGTGGCAGAAGTGGCAGCAAGGGGCTCAGATGCAGACATCAGGAGCAGCAGGAAGCTGGAGCCAGGGAAGAGGAAGGAGGGATCCGGCCAGCGCCTTTAATAGGCTTGCTGCACGGAGGAAGGAGGGTTTTGCGCCAGTGTGAGGGCTGGAGGAAAGGTGATTGCCAGAGCAGGAGTAGGCATGGCGGGCTGCAGGAAAGGTCTTTGGGACCAGGGGGAGTCAGGCTGCAGGAAAGGTTCCTTCAGGCCGCATGCGGCCCTTGGGCCATATGTTGTGCAGCCCTGATTTATCCTATTTGACTGAAAGTTGGCAGAGAGGATCAGTTGAGTGAGGGGTACAGTCCTTCCAGATTCCATGCACATTGGATGGAATACAGAAAAGGTACAGTGGTTTGAATATCTGAGTAAGATTTTTTTTTTCCTGGGTGTTTCAGATATTTTAGTATTCACTTCAAAGTATAATTTAATAAAAATGTTGTGAGGTGTAGTGCTGTTAGAAAATCCAAGGTTGCCTGCGGTGGCTGTTTTTTTCTTCTTCTTCAAAATCTGTCTGGTAGTTTTAAAGTAATAGGATTTTGAATTTCCCTTGTTAACCAATGGGAGTGTAAATAACGTCTCAGAGTGACATCTGAAGAGTTTTGAATGGCTGAGAAAGTTCATTTTAAAGTTATTAGAAGTTTGGGGGGGGGGGGTGTCTGAGCATAGAGGTTTTAGAAAATTCATTTGTGCATTGTTCTTCGACTTTTCATCTACAGTTTGAAAATATGTGGTGTATTATTGATTTTATAATATTCTGAAATCCCCATTGTACACAATGGATAAAACATGAACTTGAACACATGTGCATTGCCCTCAGCTGGCCAGCAGAGGCAATCAGAGGTTAGTAGGCAGCAGGGAAGATGGCAGCCAATCCTAGGCTCCCATCAGGTTGTAAAGTACATCATGTGTGGGGGAGGGGTGGACTAGGAGCCGAGCAGGGAGTGGGACTGAGGTTGTGCTGGGACTGGGTGGGTGGGGATCCTGGGGGCTGTGGGTTTAAAATGTGGTACTCCCAGGCAGCTACGGGCGGTTTATAGCCAAGCGGGGCCCTTCCCTCCTAAACCCCACCTTATACTGAGTTGTGCTCTGGTGGGGAGGGATTGGGGGAGTGAGAGAGAGGGGATTCTGTGGAGGGGTGGGGGACAGAGCGGGGGCTGCTGTGTGTGTGGGAGTGAAAATGGGGGAGTGAAAATGGAGGGTTGCAGTGTGTGGGGGTGAAGGAGTGAGAGTAGGGGGCTGCTGTGTGTGGGGAGTGAGAATGAGGGGCTACTGTATGTGGGGGGTGGGGGAGTGAGAATGAAGGGCTAGTGTATGTGCGGGGGGGAGGGCATAGTCAGGAACTGCTGTTCAGAGGGGGTCATGGGGAGGCAAGAGTGAGTGCCTAGGTTCATCCCAGTACATTGTCAGGATTGTGGGGCACTAGCCATCCCCACCCTGGAGGCAGCTGCATTTTAGTACATGATGAAGTATTTCAGTATATATGGCCACCCCTAACCCAGAGGCAGCTACGATTCAGTATATGGTGAGGCTTTGAAATTCTGAAATTTCACTGTTGGGGTGCTAATCAACAAGGAAATTCTATACTCAAAAACCCTTTCAAATTGGCATTGCTGTTGCCTCCATGCCTTCCATTAGGCATTCCATGTTATTAATTTCAATATGTACCCAACTTTAATTTTTGTATTAAACAGTCATCTAGTATTGTCCCCATCTTCAGTGTTGCCCCCAACTTGCAGAGGAAGAGGATTGGGGCTGAAAGACCAAGGCAAAGTGTGGGCGCATGGAGCCTAAGTTGTAAGCGAGCACAATATGTGAAACTACAAACTCTTTACCACTTACGTGGCACTGAAGTTAAGGCATGAGCCTTAACTTACAATTTCCATGCTTTTGGGAGCATTATTGAATTTGTAAGGGCCTTAACTTCTCTCTTAAACCTAAGTTTTTTTAAAAATATAGAATATCTTCAAGTATTGAACCATGTTCAGAATAAACAACAAGAACATACTATGGATTAGCTGGTTGTGCAATATCCATTTTTAATTTCCAGCTGTAGCACTGTTATGCAAAGCCAAAAATAAATCTACTTCTTAAATTGCTACAATTCTAGTTTCATTACAATCGTATAGCTAAATGTTCCCAAACTGAGCCTCTGAAACACTCTAAAACACATTTGCTGAGGCTAAAAACTAGTCTGCCAAGTTTCTGCTCTTAGCAGAATTTGCTATAAAGGAGTTATGCACTCCACAAATATGAAGTTTACAGTGGCAACTTAGCTGTACGGGCAAGGAATCTGGCCAGACAGGTCAAAAATTGCAAGATGTTTTCTAGGAGTTGGGGAGTGGTACTGACTCACCAAAAGGACTCATGTAGCTCATAAAATAGACCATGGTTAGACTGGGATCAACTAGCACGTGTTTAATTTGTGTCGTTTCGTCCATTCCATTGTGAAGATGCAGGGTGACTTACTTTGCCTCAGCTATTCATAATCAGTGCTGGAGTGCCCTACATAGACACCACCAGATACATCAAAGGAAAACGTGTTACGCTGTGTCTACACTGAGGGAACAAATGAGTTAAATTAGAGTTAGTTAACATGGTCAAGACTGTAGTTAGCTGTCATGGTCTGGTTTGAGTTGAGGCAAGTAGTCAATTGCTGGGCATCAGTGTCACGTTGTCTTGTACTTGCAAACAAGGAGTGTAGGCAATGCCACGATATTGCTGCAAAAATGATACATCAGAAGTTTCCCATAGACAGAGGACTGCTTGAGGAGAAAATTGCATTTTCTAAGTATCAATCTGCATTCTTGAGAATGCCAGCTATAAGACATACTGGGATGCGACTCTTATTACCGATTGCACTGTTGATCACAAACATCCAGATATTGTGATCATGGACAGGAAGAACAAACTTGTTGACATCACTGATGTGAGTGTTCCCCTAGGTGAGAAAGTCCAGAAGATGTGGATGGAGAACCTCAGAAAGCATCAGGATCTTGTTATTGATATGAAACAAGTGGATGGATCTGCTGGAAAGCATGCAAATTATCCCAATAATAATTTCAGTGCGTGGCTTGGTCCCAAAGGCTCTGAAGGGGAGCTTCAATCATCTCAGCCTCCCAAGAAGATTAATCAGGCATGCAGAAGACTGTTATTTTGAACACAGCCAGAATTGTCTACAAGGCTTTCGGCATCACACAGGCATCATGTAGCACAGCACAGCTGATTGGCTAACTACAGCCTGCAGCTGTTATTAAAAGCCCTGCCCAATATGGGGAAAAATTAATAATAATTTTCAATTCTTTGTGGCTGACTGAGGTCAAGGGAGTACATTTAAGTCTCAAAATGGGATCACCCAGGCTTGGGAAAAATAGATGTAGACATTTCATTTTTGCTCCATTTCCCTCCCACTTTCCCTAACTCCTATAGCAATTGAGGGGACTGAAAAGAAGAATATGGGGAAGGAGGAAGGTAGGGTTAAAGGTTATTTGCTTATTTGTCTCGGTTATTCTACAAACAATGCACAAAAGTCTAAACAGTACCAAAACAGAGCAACCAAACAACTGAGCAACTGAAACAAAGGCCGTTTTTACACGGACGAAGGTGTGTTGGGATGGGTGTTTTGCCACGGTGGGTGGGTATCTGTTTATATGGACACCCACCTCCACCCACGGAGCCTCCTCCAGTTTTCCGGAGGGCTCCGTGTGTGGAGATGGGTGTGCAATGGATGGAGGTGGGAGTTGTGTGGGAGCGCGCATGCACCTCACCCATCCCGCTCAGTGTTCACACAGGCAAACACTGAGCAGACACCCATCCCCCCCACCCAGCTGTATACACAGATGCCTCCCCCAGCCCCCACACACTCACCCAAACACCAAGCCGGGGGGAGGGGCATCCATGTAAAAACAGCCTTTCTGTGCTTAAGGTAAAGGCTGGATGCATAGGCCAGATCCAGAAATTGGACAGGGGCCAATAAAAACCAGCTGCCAGCCAGATTTGGCCCATAGGCTAGGGTTCCCCCACCCCTGCCCAATATGGTCTGTCTTGAATAAATGTATTTTAAAATTAAATCATGAAAGAGGTGGTTTAACATACTAGCTAGAATTTAGGAAACAGTGTTTGGGACCCAGTTACAGCACATTTGTTTCACAACTGTGAAAACACAGTTCTGTTGTGTAATTACGGTGGGACAGAAATAATTTGAACTGTGTCCCTAAACTATCCTGGCAAGTCCAAGGTCATAATATGCAGACAGGGATAATGCTGACAACTTAACCAAAACTTGTCTTGGCTGTTTCAAGTCATAGGTCACACATAGATACATACAGGGACACACATACAAATTGGTCATATTCACACAAAACACTTACCCCCTGGGGTAAATGTCTGATCCTTGGGTGGTTTACCCAGGCAGTAAAATCATACCATGGGGGCTGCTTCTGCCCTAGCTCCATCTTATGGTGCAAGTATGGCCACATGAAACATAAGACTGTCTAAACTTTTACCAGGGTAAATTACTCACTACCTCAGACCCTCGACAAAATGATTTTACCCCTGGGTATTTATCCAGGTGTAAACATTTTGTGTGAATGCACCCAGATCAAATAAGCCTCTCTCTTGCCCCCAGGAAGCCAGACTAACAAGAAGCATGACAGGACCCTGTGATTTGCATTCAGAACTGTCCATAAAATACGACACACAAGAAAGGGGGGGGGGGGATAGCAAAATTGTGACATTTTGTAACAAGGGGAAAGTGGTATTGGTTGCAATTAGAACTGAAATGAGTACCCAGAAAAATGGGTATACCTAACGAATTTCCAGTACCCGACTGAGACCCAGTTCAGAATGTCGACTTCCAGTCCCAGAATACTGACTTTTTTTTTTTTTTTTTAACTTCTGTACTGACATTTTGGCATTCAACACCTATTTATTGATTTTTCCATCCTGAAAAGTAGTCTTCTGGTCCTGGAAAATCAACTTTTATTTCCGTCCCCATTTTTGGGGTTTCCAAGCTTGATATACCAATCGGCAATTGGAAACTCAAAAAATCGGTACAGAAGTTATTGACTTTTCAGGTTTCCAGGTACCCAATCAGTACCCAGGCAACCTATTAGGTAACCAAGGCAGTAGCCAAAAATACACGTATTTCCCCTGGGTACTAAAATAAGTACCCGTGGGTACCAAATAAGCACCCGTTTCAGCTCTGTCACAATCATTTCTTGTTGCTGATTTCTCAATTATATTTTATGTTTGACAGATATTCCTATGTAAGAAAGAGATTCCTTATAGAGTTTAAACGGGGTTCTACCTTACTGGTGGCAAAAAAAAAATGTGTGGCAGAAGAGTGAAAGAAAGATGCCATACTTTGTGGACAGCTCCGAGCGCAACGCAACCCCTTTTGCTGGGTTTACCATCCCCCCCCATTCCCAACTCCCGTAGGTTGTGTAAGAGGGCTGGGGAGGCGCTGCCCTTTGCCGATGATTTACGGGGCAAGTTGCCGACTGGGGGCAGCGCTGGAGTCGGTGTCGCTCGTTCAGCGGCTGCCCCAAGGGAGATTCAGTCGCTGTGTTTGTATTTGTCCCGGGCGGTCACATGGAAACGGGCTTCCAAGAGCCTCCGCCTCTTGTGCTCCGCTGGCTAAACTCCAGCAGAGTCCGGGCGGCAAGATCGGCGTGAAGCGCAGGCAGCGCCGGGCGGCATCGGCAGCCTTTGGAAACAAACTAACCTGGGCCGTTTGGCAGCAGCAAGAGCGCTGCGTCCTGAGCTCATGGGGATCGCAGCGTGACAGGGCACCGGATCGACGCTCCCAGGTAAGGAGATCGGCAGCCCCGGTGCAGCTAGCTAGCCTGTCTGGAGCTGCCACTGCCCCCTAGGGAGAGCTGCGGGGCTGGGACTGGGAGCCGGCTGCAGACAAAGCCTATTGCACACAACAGGTGTGTGTGCGTGTGAGAGAGAGATGTGTAATCTGCCACACTATGTTTGATCACTCTGTGTGTGTTTGAGAGGAGAGGGAGAACATTGTGTGTGTGTGATCACTATGTAGGTGATCTCTCTCCAAAGAGCGGGAGAGAAGGATCACTGTGTGATCACTGTGTATATATAAGCGTACGTGGGAGAGATCAGTGCATGGGGATGCGTTGCGTCCAAGTCACGCTTGTTGGATCCTAACCTCTCGCTACATGCAGATCAGCTTGTAACCTGTACCACAACCTTGTCCACAACAAGTCCACAACCTTGAATCCAGGTCTGTGTTGTGGGCTGGCACCGTAGGAGAAAGGGCGGCTGTGTTTCTCCCCGCTTCCCCCCCCCCCCTCACTCAGATGTGGGACTGGCCGGGAGAGATCATTGGTGCCAGCTGCTGTGTTTGCTCAGTGGATGCTGCCAGGCGCTGAACAGTAACTTTACTCTCCTCTGTCCCCGCTAGTGCCTCAACCCGGGGAGGATGGCTCAGGCAGCAGAGAGGAAAGTGTGAATGAAGGACAAGGAGGAAGAGGAGGGGAGGACATCAGGGTTTGCTTTTTCCTCCACATCCCACTCACAAACTGGAATCTTGCCAGGATTGTAGTGGACACAAGTGACCCAGCTGCCTCTCCATGGAAACTGTGCACCACCCCGGGGCGAACAAGCCACCCAGCGGGTAAGAGACCCCCCCTGCAGACTGAGTTTTGCTCTGGTTTGTTTCTTTAAACACTTACTACCATCTTACTATGTCCATTGCCCTGCACCAGAGGGACTGATCCTGACTTAGTAAGTGCTTACTATCATTTTACATTTAGTATATCCATGCCCCTGAAGCAGGTTTGGGATCTGTAGGAACCCTTGGAATAAGCATTAGGGGAGCAAGGGGAAGAGGGGCTTGAGTATCCTTGGTCCACTAATACTCCCTGCACTATAAGCTGGTTCCTGCCCTCTCAGGGTGGTAGAAAGGGGGATGCAGAGGCAGGAGAGGGGAATATCCCCTGACCCTGCTTGGGACTGGGAAGGAAACATGGAAAGCATCCAGGCATGAGGGAGTGGGGGGGCAGGGTACATCCCCGTTAGCAAAATTGTAGCTGCACCGTTGCTTTAAATCAGGGATGTTGGTGCCTTTCAGAGAGCAAGGGGGGCAAAGTCCACACTCCTCTCTAGAAGTACCACCCACTCTGAAAGTGAGAGGGCCCTTGCCCCTTCCTTCCCTGACCTTGCTTGGGAAGGGGAGGGCCTTCCCAAGCACCCGTGCTTTAAATTCATCCCGGTCCCCTCTCTTCCTCCAGCGCCACCCTCTTTCTGTGCTTGAGTCACTCCTCTCTGCGCATGTAATTTTCCTGCTGCTGCTGAATGGGGGAAGTTTCCCAGGTAACCAGCTTAGGCTCCTAGTTGTCAACAGTCCCTGATTTTGCCAGCAGCAGCAGCACCCTGGGATCTGCTGTCCCTCTTGCCCCCTAATCCTCCCTTTCCATCCTTCTCCCTCTCAGTAGTAGATTGCAGACCCTCCCTCTCATAACCACCTTTCAGCAGTTCTCCTCAGAAGGGGAGGGGCTGTGGAGCCAGCTGCTCAGAGGCAAAGGACTGGGGAAGGAGAGAGTACAGGGTAACTGGAACAGAAGAGGGAGGTGGTGTTGCCTTGCCAGGAGAGGAGTCTGAATCAGGAGGCAGGTCAGCCCCTGCTGAAGAGCCATAGCGATAGAGACAATCCCATAGGATAACAGTTAAAGGAGGGAGAGGGAAGTTGGGGGAAGGAGGAAAATGAGGTAACCTTGAAAGGACTGAAAGGAGAGAGACAGTCTTATTGGCAGAAGGGGGAAATGGTGTAAGAAAGGAATAGGAATGGGTGCACTCTGGAGTGAGTGGCAGAGAACAACAGCTTTGAACAGAGAGAATTTTAAAACTCAAGTATATTTTTATGTGTCCTTGGTTTGTCCTTAAAAAAAAGAAATCGACACAAAATCCATCAAAATATAGTCCTCCAGTCCCTCAGGAGTAATGATTCTAACCCCCCATAACTTATTTGAAAAAATATTCCCAGAAAAATACACCCCGGGCTTGCTTAGATGTGCCCATATAGACAGTGCTTGGTTGCATGTATGTATGGTGTAGCTTCAGTATCACAACAGGAACCAGAGAAAAAAATGCATCCTATCAGGATGTTCAATATGGAACATACAATGGATAGAAATGCTTCTTGAAACTTGAGATTGTTATACAGTGATGGGAATTCATGAGAAGCAGGGTTAACTATAGTGATGTTTGGCTATATGTTTTCTCCAGACTCCACTTGCATTTTTTCCCCCTACACCCTTTTCCAGTCTATTGCCGCAATAGTAAAGGGGCTGGGGGGAAGAATGTTTGTACAGAGCAGAGTTGGGAGAAAAACGTTTTGGTGTTTGGAATTATAAGAAAAGAAAGATTCCAGAATCAAAATGGAGCAGGAAGAATGTTCTGAAGTTCTAAATCAGAATGGGCTGGATTGGTGTGGAAAGTTTCCTGGAATCATGGGAGCGGAGGCCGAAGAGCTGAGGAGTCTGGGATTTGAGAAGAGGAAGGAGAATTCCTGAGTCTACCTGCTTTGGGAATAGAGCCTATTGGGAGTAACTGAACACAGGTTGGCATATGGAGACATAGGGTAATTTCAGACGTGATGGACTGTTTGGCCCGCCACGCTGAACCCTGGACCGGGATCCGTCCCGGTCCGTGATCAGACCGGCTGTCCATCAGACATGCTGGGCTGATCGGAGAGGGGAATCTGAGGGGACAGGGCTGCCCGGCGCGACGTGCGGCTGCACAGCCCTGCCCCCCTGCGCGTCCCTGTTGCCCGCCCTCGGGGAGATGGGTGGGCGCAGCGGCCAATGAGGCCGCTGCCCCCGATCCCGTCCCATGGTTGGGACCCGATTCCAGGATGGGGCTGGCAAGCAGACGTTCATTGTGGCCATTGCCAGCCCCATCCCGGATCGTGGCCAACCTAACCATAGTTCTGGAGGTGAGGCCGGCCTCACCTCCAGAACCGTGGTTAGTTTTAAATCCCGCCAAGAATTCACCGTGGTGAACATCTGGCGAGACTCAAACAGACGTTACCGCAATTGCTGCCACCACATGGGATCCACTGTGGGTGATATCAGACGTGACAGGGCGGCTTTGGCCCATCACCGAATCACCCTTTTGATTTTCCACCAGAATCGAACCGTCACGGCCAGCAGATGTGCTGGCCGATCCCGGCGGGGGATGGGGGGGCGGGGTTGTGCGGCGCAATGTGCAACTGCACAGCCCCGCCCCCCCCCTCACTTCCGAGGCTGCCCGCCGTCTGGGAGACAGGTGGGCGCAGTGGCCAATGCGGCCGCAGTGCCCGCCCACCCGCCACCCAAGGTATTGACCACGGCCCGGAATCGGCGGCGAGCATGGCCACCGATTCTGGGCCATGGTCAGAGGCCAGACGAGACGTTACCACGCTCAACCACGGTGAATCCTGCCGTGGTTGAGCGTGGTAACGTCATGTCTGTTGGGGGCAACAAGTGATTCCCGCCAGGTGTTCACCCCCGGCGGGAATCACTTTGACCACGGTTTCGGAGATGGTCCCCGGACCATCCTCGAAAGCGTGGTTATTTTGATTCCCACCGGAGGTTCACTGTGGTGAACATCTGGCGGGCATCAAACAGACGTTACGGGACCATTTCCCACCATAGGGGATTGTCTGTGGTTGAGCGTGATCTCGTAACGTCTGAAAATACCCTGTGATTCAGTATGGTGAGCAGTGATCCCGTAACGTCTGAAATTACCCATAAACATTCCTGAGATAAGGAAGCCCTTTCCTTCCTTGCTGTGGCACCCTCTGACTCATTGGGTACATGTGCTTCTTCTGCTGCCATTCCCAGTCTTTCAAATAGTTTCTTGGTGCCAGAAGTGTCCAAAAGTAACCAACGCAAAGGTAGCCTACCTCATACAGACATTCACAAACTACTTAGTTCGGAGTAATACCATTGAACAGGTCTAAGTTAGTGCAGGATGTGAAAGTGGATGATTGTGCTAAGCGGGTCAAAAAACAGGCAACTTCTTGTCAATGCTGATCCCGTTTAGTAGAACAGCAGAAGCAAGCTTTTAAAATCTCCCCTCGGCTTTGTATTGTTTTCCCAAGCTTAAGAAAGATCATGTCTCCCTCAAATGTTTATATGCGTCCTTTCTATTTTCATAAAGAATATTGAAATAAAAAACTAGTAACTCCAGTATTAATTACAAATGAAACAAAGAAAGCAAATCACTGATTCTTGTCTCCTTTTTTTGTTATCCATTTTTGGCTTGTTTATGATTTTGAGAGTTCTTGAAATGTTATGACTTGGTTTTCAGATTTATGTAGGAGAAATGGCTTCAAAGATATTTGCTAGAATATTTATGAATGAATATAATGCTGGTACACTCTGGATGTTTTTACACGAGAGTGGCGGGGGGGAGGGGGGCAGGGTCAGTCCATGGCTCAGGGGCAGGGCATCCACACACAGGAAGTGCTTTACATGGGCAGCTCCACACATGGCTGCCCCATCCACACACCGTGCACCCAGTCCCTGTATGGGGCTCTCTGGATTTTTCAGGAGTGCTACATGTGGGGACTGGGTGGCCAGTGCGTGGATCACAGGAGCGCACCTCCCCCTGCACTAACTTCAAATGAGCAGCTTGCCATGTGGACAGCGGGGGGCCATGCGTGGAGCCATCTAATTTAAAAACACTAATTTCTTTGGGCTGCATGACTATCAGCAGTTTTTGTAGATTTAAGATTTTATTGCTGCTGAAGTTGGGGCTTTTTTCCTCTACAAGAGTAACTTCTTTAAACAGTATCTGTGTTGTTTATTAGTAAGTTACTTTAAGGGAAAAGGCTTAAGGTAAATTTGATGTGGCTTTCTTCTGCGTTTAAGAATCTTAGATGCAAATATGAATTAAAGTGTTAAGCTTTTTCTTACAACTGTATTTCAATGAGTAAGGGTTGTACTTTAAACATGGTTGGGATGAAAGGTTCACACCTCGATTGCTTAAGCTGTTTTGTCACAGGTAGCAATTTTGAGTTGAGAGTTCATAGTATAGCCCTTTTCACACAGACACTCTAACACTGGGTGATTTCAGATGTGACAAGGCACCTATTTCCCCATCACGGAATCACTGTTTGATTCCCTGCTGGAATCAAAATGTCACGTCCAACAGACAGGCGGCCAATCCGGCCACTGCACCCAATTCCGACCCGGGGTCTGGGCCACGGCCTGGAATCGGCGGTGGTAACAGACGTTACCGTCCACCGATTCCGGGCCGTGGTTCAATTAACCATGCTTTCGACCATCCTCGAAAGCGTGGTTATTTTGCTCACGCCGGTGGTTCACCGTGGTGAGCATCTGGCGGTGTGCAAACAGATGTTACGGGACCATCCACCACCACGAGGGATTCACTGTGGTTGAGTGTGTTAACGTAACATCTGAAAATACCCACTGATAAAATGGGTGTTACATTTTAATCTACATGTTGCAGGGCACCCAGAGAGCATGCCTACAGCCCTGCAACATGCATAATAAAATGTAAGACCCATTTTATCAGTGTTAGGGCCTATGTGGTTATCTGAAAGTTTACAAATGGTAGGATAGATGTACACAGAGGTACTGCAGTATCGTAGGAACTTTCTAAGGACCATATATTCTCTATTTTACCAATGAATTAATTGAACAAATTAATTAATAAATTTGGACTAATTCCTTTGTCTTCTACAGGCCAGATTCTGGTGTGATGTACCACAGGTATATTTAGCTGTAGTTACTTCTTTAACTTCAGATGATTTATTGCAGAATTATATTCATGCGCAAGAGCTTAATGTCACCCAAAGAGTTGATGGCCCTTTTTATACAGGCCGCAGGTTCAGGGGGGATAGGTGTGTGCGCTGCAGCTTGGGAAGTGTGGGCGGGGCAGTGCACATGGGCGCACACAGATTCCCCCCCACATCTCCATGCATCCCCACTAACGGAGCAATCGCCATTTGGAGCAATTGCTTTGTGAGTGGGTGATGGGTGGAGGTAGGTGTGCATGCATGTTTAGTGGGAGCACACACCCATCCACTGTGGGATTTACATGGGCAGCACCCACTCATGCCCATGCAGCGGATCTGCGTGGGCATGAGTGGGCCCGTCCTGTGTAAAAAAGGCCAGTATACTGGGAATTTCTTTTAGAAAAAAATCTTGTGACTCATCCTACTGCACTGAAGTTGGTGACAAAACTTAAATTGGAATAAGATACATTGCAGAGTAATTTAGCAGTGGCACGCTGACACTTTTACCTGACCTGGAATATCTGTGGCATGGTGTCTGTCTACCATCCACTCCAGATTCAATTGGCATAGTATTGTATTTCTAACCTTAGCATCTGATACTGGTGGGAGTTTGGTTTATTTCTAGTTTATACATTACAATTTAATGAGAAAATCTGGAAAACTAGACCTCTTTTGTTGTTCTCTCGGTCTGTAAATATTTGTGATGCTTTTCTTATGGGAAATATGTTACTATATCTCTGTGAGAATATCTGTCTTGCTCAAGGAAGATTTATATCATAAATAAATTACCTATAAGAAGAAAAACACTAAGCAAGTTTCTGAGTCTGCCTAACTTTTACAAGAGCAGGTGGTTAAAATGACCTTTACTTTGCAATTTTTGACAAAACACAGCAAGGTTGTTTTGTTTCTGGCTCAATCATTAATCGCACTATTATTAGCGCACGTTGTTAAACAGAGGTGTAAATGTGTCATCTTGTACAGTCTGAACAGGTATTTTCTGTAGTATTTCATGGTGCAGTAGCTAGGAAAATTGTCCGTTTAAGAATGTGATATTGGCTTTAAATAGCAGGTTAAAGCACAGTTTAGCTTGAGTCTTGCAATTTATTCCAAGTATTTCTCCACTTTGGAGAATTATTTTAGAATCAGAAATATTGTATATCAATAGTAGAATTGCATGCAGGCCTTGTTAAGAGAAGTCACTAAATGAAGAACAGATCAGAAAAGTTTCTGAATCGATATCTGATTTTTTGTATAATTCACTTAACAAAGTCTAATGAGAGCAATCCTCATCCATTAAAGTCAATGGAAGTTTTGCCATTTACTTCAGTGGGTTAAGGATTTGAGCCAAAGTAGTTCAATTAGAGGTTCCCAAACTTTGAGTCAGGACTTTGAGTGAAGTCATGCTATCTGCAGATGGGGTCATGATCCTGATTTATATTCGATATACTTTACATGGCTTTATTGCTGTCTGGGATTGTGGGATTATGTTTAAGGCTATGTTCCGGCGAACAGTTAATTCAGTGCAGTTGTACGTTACTTCTGTTTTACTCGTGAAGCGTTCACATAAATGAGCACCAAACCAAAGTTATTCAGGAGTAGGAAGAGAAATATGTACTTTGATTTGTATTTCAATGTAACTGTTCGTGTGAACATTTATCAGTATGAGGGTTGGTTCAGTTATTGTTATGACATAGGGCATTTTCAGACAAGACACTCTCTACTCACTACCCACCCATTATACATGCTGCAGGCCTGCAGTGATGCCCTATGGGTGCCCTATAACATGTATAGTTGGGTGGGACTGGGGAGTGTCTTGTCTGAAAACGTCCTCAGTTAGGGGGGAAATTGCTGCACTGCTGCAGTGCTACTTTGGTTTACATTGTTCATCTAAGCACTACTGAAGTGGAGTAGTTTAGTTTGGTTTAATTGAATCAAAGTAGTTATTTTAGTTTACCTGTGTTTGCTGGAACATTATCAAAATGGGTCACCCAGGCTAAAAGCCTGGACATCACTGAGTTTAATAGGAGTTCAGATGCACTGGCTTCTGTTGGTGAGCATGTGTAAGCTTTTGAGCTGTTCTTCAGACCTGACTGATAAAATGCATACTTCAGAGATCTGCATAACTTACTGTTAAAAGGAAAGTTTTATAATTGATAAAGTTCTACAACATACACCACGGACACATGAACAGCTAAATTGGTGTATTAAGTCCTTAACTCGTTTATACCTCAGTATTGTTCTCCCATGAAGCGATGCTATTCAGGAGTAGGAGGGGAAGTATGTACTCCACAATAATCAGGAGCAGATAATCCCCTTCACTTTCTAAGTACCTTGTAATGCAAACCCTTTCCATGTTTGGCTGGCAAATGCAGTCTACAGATCATTCCTAGGTTACAGCACACAGTGCCTTTCCTGCTGAGAACTCTTTGGAATTCATCCCAGAATGCTTTGCATGCACAGCATGAAGGGATAGGTGCCATCCTATGCACTTCCATGACATGGCTGCTGGGGACAGAGGGGAGGTGGAACTAAATCAGCTTAGGAGTTCAGTGTGAGTGACAACAAGGTGAGTTACTAAAGCCTGGATGATTGCTCCAACTTTGATAAATGGTTTAGTTTTGTTTCATGGCCATAGCTTTGTAGATGACGTTGCAGAAGGTTGGGATCTACTGTGTGCAGAATATTACTATAGTTATTTCATACCCAGCCATTCTTCCTCCCTGTGATATTTTTGGGAAGCACACATTGCAGTGTCACAAGATCTGGGATATACAAAAGCCCTGAAGTATTTTATCTTTGAATTGAAAAACTAGAACAACTGGAAATCTTGGCACTCTGCCTCCTATGCCTGTACTCTAATTATATAAGACTTGTCTAATGCACAGAGTATTTGATCTGCAAAACAATGAGGTCAGTGTGCAATTAGAAATACAAACAAATATTATAGTAAATAATTTTAACAGCCCTTGTTGGAGGCCTTTGGAATTGCTTCATTCTTCAGATTAACCATAAGCGCATGGCAAAAATTTGTACATGCACAACTCCTGGTGACTTCAGGGAAGATGACGTACTTATGACTGTGAGCTGAATTTGGCTCATAAAATGTTTCTTACTCTCACTCCAGATTTTGTGCTGTATCCTTCTCTCACAAAGGTGCAAAAAAGAAATAGTTCCACCGAAACGGCTACTGTTTTATTTATTTATTTATTCAATTTATACCCCGCCCCTCCTGAACACAGCTCGGGGCGACTTCCAACAGTAAAAAAAAAATACATAAATGTAAAACAATTTAAAACATAAAAATACAATATCAAATATTAAGATATTAAGAACAGGGCCCGGGATACATTAACCAATAGGGTAGGGGAGATAAAAATCCACTAAACCCTCTCCCCTCCCCAAAGGCCTGGGCGAACAGCCAGGTTTTACACCTTTGCCGGAATACCAAAAGGCTTGGTGCCAGGTGAGCTTCCTCCGGAAGGGAGTTCCAAAGATGCGGCCCGGCCACCGAGAATGCCCTCTCCATTGTGGCCCCCCGCTTCACACGGGGGACCTCCAAGAAGGCACCCCCGGCAGACCGAAGGAGCCAAAGGTGCAGTTAATTAGCATAGAAGTGGAGCATTGGTCTCAGGTTTTACAACAAAATTAATACTCGACTACATATCATCAAAGCATCGCATTTTAGGGTTCAAAGGGAACTCAAGGGCTATCTAGTCCAATCAAATGCTCCAACATACACTATTCTCTGCCTACAGCATCAGAGACAGATGCTTGTCCAGCTGGTTCATCCCCTGCTTAAGAAACCACCTTTGGACACCAGGGGCAGATTGGGAATTTAAAACAGCCCCGGAAAATATTCTGAAACTGACCCATGTTGTAGGCGGGGCCAACAGTAGGCGGGGCCAGCTTGAATTTTGAAATTGCCATGGAATACATAATGAATAAAAAACGCACACTGAATACAGACCTTGCCCTCCAGGCAAGGGTTTATTAAATTTCAACCAAAGACAATCACTAAAATAGAATATACGGTAAAATAGTACAACCACTAAAATACAAAATACAGTAAAACAGTACAACCACTAAAATATCAATAAAATACCAATAACAAAGTTGACATTCCCCCTCTTACCTGTTCTTGCTGCTTTGCCTACCTGCTACTGCTGGTGTCTCAAGCTCTGTTGCTGGACTGGATCCAAGAAAGTTGGGGCCCTGTGTGGAATAGATAGGATTTATTGTATTACAATAAATCATCAAAAGTCTGCCTAAAATGTAATAAATACAGTCTGTCCCAGGGGCCACACACCTCTCCACACACCTGTCTCTCACTATGATTTCTGTAATGTGTACAGAACTGAATGATACGTGGAAGTGTGCAAGCATCAGCCATAAATCATGGGATTATGAATAAGCCTTAGACTGCTTTCATAAATGACAAAAATGAAGTATTATAATTGCTTAATCCCAGTTTGTAAAAAAGGAATGGGTGTCTGTCTCCCTGTCTCTCCCTATGTTTCCCTCCTCCTCATCTACCCTAGGGTGTTAACAAATGGGACATTAGCCCACACCAGGTTGGGGGGGTCCACCTGCCTGTTTGTTAGGTGCTTGCCACCACCCACCGGACTCACAGCCCCCACTCACTGGGAGTCTCGGATAATGTGGAGCCTGCCCTGCGGGAAAATGCTGACTAATGCATGTCTGCGCCCCCTCCCCCCCACATGTCTGCGCTCACCCCTGCCATGCCAACTCCCTTTTCCCTCCTGCCAGACCCAGTCCCTTCCTGCCAGCCTCCCAACCTGCCATGCTAGCCCCATTCCCCAGTGCCAGCCCCCTACAGCTCCTCACCTGCACAGTGGCCGGCTACCAGCCCGCCCCGAAGAAGCTGGCCATGAGCAGGTTGCTGTCGTGTTTGAGCGGAGTGATCCCAGCCACTCTCTCTGCCCCGCCAGAGCCCATCTCCCCCAACATTGGGAGGCTGTTGTGGAAGTTGGGGTTGGATTGGGTAGGAATTTTTATTGTGTGTGTATATAATATACACTGATATAATTATATAATATACACTATATTATATATGATATACACTATAGTATAATGTAATATACACATTATATATATACATATATAATAAAAAATATATATTATATATATACACACACACAATAAAAAACCCTACCCAATCCAACCCCAACAGCCTCCCACCCACTCCCTATCCCTGCCCGCCAAAAGCTTTAACAAAAAGAAAGGTCTTGCACCGCCTCCGAAAGATGCTCAGGCTTGGACTTAAACAAACCTCCAGGGGGAGGGTGTTTCACAGCATTGGGGCAGCAACCGAGAACGCCCTCCTGCATGCCCTCATCATATGGCCAAGGGTGGCAGATGGAACCTGCAGGAGGGTGCCGATCGCAGGGACCGCAGCGGGGCATGGTAGGACAGGCGGTCTTTCATATAAGTGTGGCCCAGGCTGTTTAGGACTTTAAACGTCAAAGCCAGCACCTTAAATTGTGCCTGGAAAGCTATAATCAGCCAGTGCAGACTCCGGAAGACCGGTGTAATGTGCTCCTGACTCGTCACCTAAAGGACCCAAGCCGCCGCAATCTGCACCAGCTGCAGCTTCTGAACAGTCATCAAGGGGAACCACACGTAGAGTGCATTGCAGTAGTCTAGCCTCAAGGTGATGAAATCATGGATGACAGTGGCCAGATTTCAGTCAGAGAGAAAAGGCCGCAGCCTCCTCACCAGATGGAGTTGGTGAAAGGCGCTCCTGGCCACAAGGGGAATTCTACCTTGCTGATCTTGTTAAAGTAGAAGAAGAGGGAATGGGCTTTAATTTCAGCAAGGTAGGTTTCAGTTAGATATTATGAAAAACTTCCTATCTGTCAGAATTGTTGACAATGGAATAAGCTACCCAGAAAATCTCTCTCCTCGGATGATTTCAAAATTTATTTTATTTATTTATTTCCATTTATACCCTGCCCTTCCCCAAAGACTCAGGGCAGCTTACGATACACAAAATACACCTAAAAAATAAATGACTGTGAAAACAGAGATAAGTTTAAGATAGTATAAGATCCTTCTTGAAGTGCAATACTCAAAACTGAAGACGCAGTTGATTTTTAAATGAGGTACTGTAAGCCAAGGTGACAGTTCTAAGGACACTGAGGATAGTTCTCAGGTAGGTGACATCAGATATGTAGTTGCCAGAATGCTATAAACAATACAAGAAAATATTAAAGTTCATGTATTTTCAGGCAGCAGTAGCTGCCTGAAACTTAGATGCACAACCACTCTCCATTATAAATGGGACTGCTGAAGCCCCGATTTTGAGGAAAACGCTTGAGCTACATTGCTGAAAATTTATCCATGGCTATAAGTTGTGAGGACCATCATATGCACAAAGTTTGAAGAAGATCCATCGGGAAAATAAAATGTTATGACTGTTTAAACATTAATGCACAGCGTCCTCACGATTTTGAATCATCAATATCTCCTCCCCCTGGATGAGTTGAGCCCCCAAAACCTCACAAGCTTGCAGCATGAGATCAAATCAAATAGTTTTTATTGTTGAAGCCAATGGCCATAACAAAAATACAAAGACACAAACGATATAAATAAGAGATATAAAATAGCAATAACAATATCAGTATCAAAGGCAAAACCTCTCCTAAATGCCCCAAGTTAAAAAATATAATATATAAATTAGTCCAAAAACAATTACATAAGACCACCGAAGTCCAAATCTCAAGAATAAATATAAAATAATTAAGAAAATAAAATATAATCGAGCAAATTCCAGTTGCTTAACATGAAGGAATAGCGCTAGTTGCCAAATAGGACTTCCTATTTAGTTCTAACCTCAAAGCATAAAGGGCAATCTCCTTCACGATCTGTTTATCAGGATTGGCCAATAAGAAAATAGAGAGCGCGAATCCCAATGTTCTTTTTCAGCAAGGCGGGCACCAATTGTCTCCTCCCTTATCCGAGCGAACAAAGGGCAGTACAGAAGATAATGGGGAAGATTTTCCACCTCCGTCTGGCCACAAAGACAAAATCGGAGGTCAGCTGGAATGCCCCGATAGCGGCCTTCTAAGACTTGGGTGGTCATCATGTTGAACCTAAGGAGGGTCAAAGCTCTCCTAGTTGAAAAATTAATTAGATCCAACAGGTAAGGCTCTGGATCGGGGTTCGTTTTGAGAAAGGAGTACCATGGGGCTATAAATTGGAACCCTAAGGCCTCTCTATCTGTCTGCAGTGCAACATCTACAAGCCTATCTCTGATTAGAAACTTGGCTTGGTTCCTTGGGTAATGATACAAACTTGTAATGGAGTAGCCAGTCTGGATTAAGCACATATCCACCGTTCGGAACCACTTATACTGGGTTAGCACATTCATTTGCTCCTGGAGGCAGAGTCTTGGTAGCCGTCCCCCTTCCATGTGTACCAACCTAAGCCAATACCCCATCAATTGGGATTTGATTTCCCTTGTAATAGGGAGGACGCCTGTCTCGGCCCTCAAGAGAGTGACCGGAATACCTTGAGGGGCGCCCAATATGGTTCTAAGCACCTTATTTTGTATCCCTTCCAAGCAGTCATAGTTTTTAATTCCCCATATCTCTGCTCCATATAGGAGTTGGGGTAATAATTTTTCCCTAAGTAGCTTGAGTGTAGGGACGATCTGCTTCCCACTGTTGCCACGCCAGAATTTCAAAATCCGTTGATGGAGCGAGTTCCCTTGAGTTTAACAAACTCAAGGTGCGTCTTCCACCAACCAGTTGAAGCAAACGAGATGTCCAAGTATTTGTATTTGTTAACCTGCTCCAGAGGCTCAGCATTAAGCTGCCAATGATACACTCTGTGCTTCTTTGAAAAGACCATTCCTTTGGTCTTATCTTGGTTTACATGCAGATGGTTCTCCCAACAGTACTGGCCAAGGACACTTAAACTACGATTCATCCCCACTTTAGAAGTGGAGAGGCTAGCCATATCATCCGCGTAAAGCAGAATTGGCACCACTCAACCGGCTACCGCTGGAAAATGTCCTTCTTGTTCTCCTAATCTGTACACAATGTCATTTATAAAGAGATTAAAGAAGAAGGGGGCCAAGACACAGCCCTGTTTGACCCTGTTTGATACACATATGGGGTCAGATAATTCTCCATCAGCGGATAGCCTAACCCTTAGAAAAGAGTGAGAGTACAAAAGACGGATTAGAGACAGTAACCGCTTGTCAATTCCCAGACCCTGAAGCTTCTGCCACAGTATAGTTCGATCAATACTGTCAAATGCGGCTTTAAGGTCAACAAACAGAGCAAAAATTGCAGTGTTGCGCATATAAAGATACTTGTTGACTATATGGGACAGGAGAAAGTAGTGATCTTAAGTTGAGCGAGTGGGACGAAAACTGACCTGCTCCTCGGCCAACGAAGAATTCTTATGTGCCCAATCCTCCAACCTTCCCAGAAGGTATTTTGCTAATAGCTTAGCAATCGTGTCTATCAGGCTAATTGGGCGGTAATTGGCAGGACTAGCTCGGTCCCCTTTTTTGTAGATAGGAACTACTATGCTTAGATTCCAACCTTCAGGGATATCCCCTTGCTGTAAAATGTAGTTAAATAGCCTACAGAAGAGAGGCACCCACCACTGTCTGCACTCACGGAGGAAGTCTGCTGGGATACCATCTTCCCCTGGGGCTATATTAGCCGGCAAATGAGCTAGCAAGTCTTCCATTATTTCAACTGTTACCTCATCATCATCCCCACATGGCCCCATTGGCGGGGCATAGCTGCCTTCATCTGGGAAAACATTAAAGATTTTAATGAAATGCTCCTGCCAAGTTAAGCTGTCAATAGTGCAGCCTAGTGAATTAACCTCGCCCCTATGACCTTTATTAATTATAGCCCAGAATCTTCCATGGTCTCTTCTCTGTAAAGCATCCTCCAGTTCCAACCACAAAGCTTGCTGATAATCAAGCTTTTTCTTTTTAAGAAGTTGCCTATATTGGAGTCTGCATGCTACATAGTCTTTAACTACCCTAGCCGACGAGCCTCTTTTTATTATCCTAGCAAACCTCTGGACCTGCCATTTCAATTGCCTACATCCTGCATCAAACCATGATCACCTACAACCATAATGCAATACCCTACCCCTAGAAGCAAGATTGGTTCTAAAAAAGAAAAGCAAGCACTGAAAACACCTCAGACACTCTTGGGGACGAGATAACAGAAATTGTGTGCGTAGCTCTTCCAACTCTGGGGAAGTCAACAAGTTTGTAATCTGTTTAACAGTCTTAGCATTCCATCTTATTATCCCTCGGCCCTGCGGTGGAATTTTGGCCATGACCAAAGCATGCTGAAGTTGGAGGTGTGGAGAGACCGTAAATAAGGTTATAATTGGGAAATGATCGCTGCATCCATAAGGGGAGATCGCAAAGTCCAAAAACTCGTCCCGACTGCCATGGGGGACAGCGATGTTATCAATTGTACTAGTTCCACAATGGGAGGCAAAAGTCAGGTCCCCACAAGGGTCGGACCTTGTACTTCCATTTAACACCCCATAACTAATTTTGTATAGAAACTTTAAGAACTGAAGTCTGTAGGAATTCAGGACTGGGTCTCTGGAGACTCTAGTGGGGTGGAAATAGTTGTCATCTTCCAGCTCCAGGCCCATGGCGTGTGCCCTACTGGTATCCAATGAGCCCGTCCTGGCATTTAAGTCCTCCAGCAGGACAATAGGAGCTTTTGGGAACTCTTGTCCCCACAGCTCCATTTGTCCCCCAAGGGCACTCCAAAAGCTGTGCTGGGTGTATAGGCTTAATGTGGGGGTGGGGTGGGAAGATAGATGTTAACTATAATCAGGGGGGTCTGAGAATCCATACTAACACCAACTGCCATAGCCCCTGAGATATTGTAGGGCAGCTGGGTGCATTCCATCCTGTATTTATTATTAACCAAAATGGCCAGCCCCCCCACCGGCCGACCCCTCCCACTGATTGAAGATGCTGGAACTGCATAGGTTTGGAAAGGCCCCACGGGGTCAGTAATCCATGTTTCTTGCAGACAGCAAATTCCACATCTAGATATCAGGGTGATCCAGCAAAACACCATTAGAAAGCCACCCTGCGACATTCCAAGACAGAATTGGGACTACAGGCCCACAAGCAGAAAAAGAATCAAGAAAGGTCCCAAGTCATTGTGAAAAGGAGGCAGGTTGCTCATCCTGGAGGGGAAGAGGCCCCTGGTTGACTAGAGAGCACTCGCTTCCCTGTAGATCCTCAGATCTTACTACCCCAGTCACCTAAAGTCGAACTCCATTTACCGAGAGGGTGCTAGTTGCAAGTTGGGGCATAATCGCATTCATAGTACTTCCCTTTAGCTTCTCATGAAGCAATTCAGAGTGCTGAAGGATCATGTTTTGCTTCATTATCGGGAGGTTTTGATATTCTGCCACGAAGTCCTTATCTAGAAGTTCCATATCCCCTGGCAGCAACATATGATAAAAATTCCCCTCTTTAACTCTCGGCACTGGGAGGCCTTTGTTGCTAAAACTCCTGCTAGTTAAAGGTTGCAGGTTTTGCGAGGTAGAATTTGCCAAGGGGCTAGTTTTCCCAATGCCTATAAGAGAAGGCTGTACAGGTGGAGCACAATCCATAAGGTACTCATTTATATCATCGTCAGTAGATACCAGGGGGACAGTTTTATTGGTAAATAGCTGATCCTTCCTTTCCATTAGCACTGCATCCTCCCCCTTACCCTCCTGAAAGTCGTTTGGGATACGATCGATAGATACCCCTTGCATTAATAAATATTTCCTAGCAAGAAAGATTTGCCCTATCATCTGCGAATTACAAAGCTCTATTATCATCCTTACCCTATTTCTGGGGCTATGGAGCCAGACCATATCCCTAATCCCAGATTTTGGGACATTAAATCTTAATAGCTGGGATAGATTTTGAGCAATATGATGGGTGTTGCTATCCCAATGTGGAAGCCTTCCATCAAAAGGCGGGGAGGCTTGGAGCCATATCTTATGTGCACAAAAAGACGGTTGCCCGCAGGCCGTATTATCACAAGCCCGTAGGTTCTCAGGAGAAACCCTGGGTCTAGGGCCAATTCTACACTGATTGCTATAGTCTGCAAGAGGCTCCATCTGGGGTTTGCTTCTATTCTGTACTTCTGCCTTAATATTACCCAGTTTCCCCATAGCCTCATGGAGCTGGCCTTTAAAGGATAGCAAATACTTTCATGTCTGAAATCTTAGTTAGTAAAAGAAGGACCGTTTGGGCAGTGAGGGAGCACTGGGCTTCTGTGAGATCCCCTCATTTCATTGAAGTGCCTTGGGGTGGGGGGCGGGGAGATAGAGGAATGTTCCCTACGCCATTGGGGCTTGATAAGTTCAGAGATCCAAAATTGCCTTGTGGAGTCCCTTCAGTCTGTACCAAGGCAAGATTGCCGGCCATGCGACCGCCAGAAATAAGGGGGCTTGTCAGAGAGTCCTGTACAGAGGGCAATAATGTTTTTTGCATGTGGGGGGAGGAGTGGGGGTCCACAGGCTGCCCCCTCATACCTTTAGCAAAGTCAGTGATTTTCGCCTGCTTGGAACGCTGAAAGTCTATAGCCTGGAGAGGGGGAGAGAAAATCTTCTGCCTCTTCTTGCCTTCCATAGCTGAAAGACAATATCCTCAAGGGATGCAAGCGTGCCCTTACCTTAAGGCCTTTATATTCAAAACAGGTCCCAAGCGTGCTGCTCCCTGTGCCCACCGGTGCCTAAGACCGCGTGCACAAGGGCATGCCCTTGGCGAGCAGCCCTTAGGCGCGCTGCCCACGGTACGTGCCACGGCGCTGCTGGGAGCCCGCAGCAATTTTTAGGCTGAGCCAGAAGTCCGGTCTTTGTAGTCCGCCACTTGTCTGTCTCCTGCCCATTGATCACTGCTCACTGGTACACCTCACCGCTCGCTTAAGGCACAGTCCAATTGGGTCAGCTTCTCTGCAAGCTGCTTGTATGTTTTGCTGGCCAAGATGGAACATGGAAGAGTGATCTCTAGAGATCTGTTGTCTCTTCTACATCTGCAGCCAGTTAGCTGGCACACCTGCTGTACTTCGTGTCTTTGTCTTGCTGCTCTCTGCTCCCTTTAAAGTTTAAATCCCCCTCCCTGGGTGGGGCAGCTAGTAGCACGGTGCGTAGGCTGTCAATCAGCTTCCGATCATGAGATCAATAACAACCACTTCTGAAATATGCTAATAATTGGTGCAGCCAAAACTGAGTTATTATTGAATAAAAAATCGGTTCTGCAGGCTCACACATGCGCACTTGAGCTCCTCTCTCCTGTTGGAGAGCCGGGGAAGGACTGCTTTGGCGTCCCCCTGTGAACTCAGTTGGCTGCTGCTATTGCCGGGCCCCCTGGCGGTGGTGCAGCCACCCCTACCGGTTTGTCCACCCGTGTGTGCGCCAGCTGACTACCCCACACAGTCTCCCCAACCTGCTCCCCCAACCGCCGCCCTGAGCCCCGCCCTGCCCCCCTAACGCCCACACCTAGCCCCGCCCTGCCTCCCGACCCCCAACCTGAACCCCGTCCTGCCCCCAACCCCCACACCTAGCCCTGCCCCCGAACCCCCGACATGCCCCCCGCCCTGAGCCCTGACCTTCCCCCCCAATCCCCACTCTG
>QEPC01000715.1:3630038-3763977 GCA_003113815.1 Sphenodon punctatus
GGGGGGGGCTCGCCTGGCTCGCCGTCTTACTCTTAGTCTTTTCTTTTTTAAAACAAAAAGCCAGGCTGGGCAGGGTGGGTGGGGGGTGTCCCCCCTTCCACCCGCGCAGCCTGGACTCGGGGAGGGTTTTTTAAAAAAAAACTGTTTTGCTGGGGCTTTAATTTTTTTGACATTGCAGCCATTAAAAAATGGCTGCAATGTCAAAAAAACCGGTACACCGAAATCCGGTACCGGGTCCGGATTACCGGGTCGAATCCGGTAATGCCGGTACGCCCGATACCGGCATTATCGGATACCGGTAGATCCGGAATTCCCACCCCTAATATTCACAGATGGGGAAATGCCAAATAAAACCACTGCGGTAAGATATAACTTTAGAAAGGGGAACTATGTAAAAATGAGGAAACTAGTTAAAGGGAAACTTAAAGGAGCAGCTGCAAGAGTTAAATGTCTGCAGGCAGTGTGGAGACTATTTAAAAACACCCTCTTGAAAGATCAGATTAAATGTATTCCACAAATTAAGAAAGGTAGGAAGAGGACCAAACGTCTGCCTGTGTGGCTAAATTGTGAGATGAAGGAGGCTATTGGAGCCAAAAGGGCATCCTTTAAAAAATTGAAAGAGAGTCCCAATGGGGTTAATAGGGAAGAGCATAAGCGTTGCCAAAGTAGATGGAAAAAGTTAATAAGGCAGGCCAAAAGGGAATCTGAGGTGCAACTTGCTAAAGATGCTAACACTAATAATAACTTTTTCAAGTACATCAGAAGCAGGAAGCCTGCTAGAGAGTCAGTTGGGCCATTAGATGACCAGGGGCTGAAAGGGGTGCTTAGGGAGGAAAAGGACATTGCAGAGAAGCTGAATGAGTTCTTTGCTTCAGTCTTCACTGCAGAGGATGTTGGGGAGATACCCACACCTGAACCTTACTTTGTAAGTGATGAATTGGAAGAGCTGTCACAAATCAACGTGCCTCTGGAGGAGGTCCTAGAGCAAAATGACAAATCATCAGGACCAGATGGTATTAACCCCAGAGTTCTGAAGGAACTCAAATATGAAATTGCAAACCTACTGTTAGTAATTTGTAACCTATCACTAACATCTGCCACTGTACCTGAGGATTGGAGGATGACAAATGTAACACCAATATTTAAAAAGGGATCGGTGATCCTAGAAACTACAGACCAGTAAGCTTGATGTCTGTGCTGAGCAGATGGAAACTATCATTAAGAACAGAATCGCTGGGCATGTGGATAAACATGGCTTAATGGGGAAGAGTCAACATGGATTTAGCAAATGTTGCCTCATTAATCTGTTGGAATTCTTTGAGGGTGTAAATAAGCATGTGGACAAGGGAGACTTAGTAGATATAGTGTACCTGGATTTCCAGAAAGCATTTGATAAGGTTCCTCATGAGAAACTCTTGAGAAAATTAAAAAGTCATGGGATAGGAGGTAGCATCTTACTATGGATTGGTAACTGGTTAAAGGATAGGAAGCAAAGAGTAGGACTGAATGGTCAGTTTTCACAATGGAGAGATGTAAAAAGTGGTGTGCCTCAGGGATCTGTATTGGGACTGGTGCTGTTTAATGTATTCATTAATGATCTGGAAAAGGGCATTAGGAGTGAGGTGATCAAATTTGCAGATGACACCAAGTTATTCAAGCTAGTTAAAACACGAGCAGACTGCGAAGAACTGCAACAGGTTCTTACAAGACTGGGTGCCTGGGCATCTACATGGCAGATGAGATTTAATGTGGACAAGTGCAAAGTGATGCACATAGGGAAAAATAACCCAAACTATGAGTACACAATGCTGGGTACTAATGCTAGGAGTTACCACTTAGGAAAAGGATCTGGGAATGATTGTGGACAGTACACTGAAATCCTCAGCCCAATGTGCAGCAGGGTCAAAAAAGCGAACAGAACGTTAGGAGTTATTTGCAAAGGGATAGAGAATAAAACAGAAGATGTCATAATGCCTGTATACAAACCAGTGGTGCGACCGCACCTGGAATATTGTGTGCACATCTGGTCACCTCATCTCAAAAAAGACCTAGCTGAACTAGAAAAGGTACAGAGAAGGGCAACGAGAATGATAAAGAGTGTGGAACGGCTTCCGTACAAAGAAAGGCTTGACAAGCTGGGTCTCTTCAGCTTAGAGAAGACAAGACTGAGAGGGGACATGATAGAGGTTTATAAAATCTTGAGTGGTATGGAACAAGTAGATGGGGGACGGTTATTTACCCTCTCAAATAGTACTAGAACTAGGGGACACGCCATCAAACTACTGTCGGCAGATTTAAAACAAATAAAACAATGTACTTTTTCACTCAACGCATAATTAACATATGGAATTTGTTGCCAGAGGACGTTGTCAGGGCCAGTAGCATAGCTGGGTTTAAAAAAGGACTGGATAAGTTCTTGGAGAGTAGGTCCATTAATGGCTGTTAACCAAGTAGCTTACGGGATGAACTTCTTACTGTCGGGAGCTGGGAGTGAACAATGGGGAATGGATTGCCCATTGTGACTGTTGGTTCTTCTCCCATGCGATCGAGATTGGCCACTGTCGGCGGACAGGATGCTGGGCTTGATGGACCATTGGTCTGACTCAGTATGACACTATTTATGTTCTTATGATTCATGGTTTGGGGACCTCGGTTCTAAGGGAAGACAGTGGCATGATCTGCCCCTCCCCTCTGCGAAAGCCCTGTGTCCACCCCAGTATTTCCCCTGAGCTTCTCCTTCCAAAGCAAGGGTGTGGCTCCTTCTCTTTGGCTCCTCCCCCTCCCAGGTTTCTGCCTCTGTCAGGCTCCAATTTGACTGTGGGAGGTATGAGGCTGAGCTCACTTTGCTTGGGGATAGAAAGGGGGTCAGGTTGTGGTGTGTCAGCTGCACCCCATGTCTTATTTCTTAATCTGTAAGAAATATTCATCAATTGCATTAGCAATAATAAAATAAATAAATAAATAAATAAATAATAATATAATAAATTGATACTGTATAAGGTATGAGTTATCTAGCTCAGCCTTCATAACCTGCATTGGCTCTGCTCTGCTAACAGGAGTGAAAATTGGTTCTGCTCACCACAGGAAGCAGCAAAGACTTAAAGTCACATAGTAGTTGCATACAGGGAATAAGAAAGTGCCATTGTAATGCAATCCCCATTTCTAACTCTCGCCAGACTTCCAAGTTCAGCGGTATCAACCATAATTGTAGATTTACGCAGTAGTACTTCGGTTTACACTGTTCATCTGAACTTTCTTGAAGCGGAGTAGATACCTTGATTTAATTAAATCAGAGTTGTTGGTTCAGTTTACCTGAAGTGTGGCCTCTGTTTGAAAATACCCTCATGTTTTAGGGAAACTTTTGGTGGAGGTGGGAGGTGAATGATTTGACATTATAGGACTATGGCAGGAATTTTGGCTCCCGCAATGGGGCTGAATGGGACAGAAGTTCAAATTTCACCCAGGAGACCCTCAAAGTGTGAAGCCCACTTTAGTCATAGTTACTGAGATGAATGGAAAAACCTTTCAGATGGATTAGGTAGCTTGAATTTCCTATCGGTGCAGGCTTGAGCTGAAACAGGTACCTAATTTTATACCCAGTACCCACAGGTAAGACCTGCATTTTTGGACACCATGTTAGTTACCCAGCAGGCTACCCGATTGCCAATCAGGTCCCCAAATACCTTTTTAAAAATCAGTAATTTCTGTTACTGACTTACCCATTTTTCAGTTGCCAGTCAGTAAATTGGGGCAGAAAACCTAAAAACTGGTTTGAGAAGTCAACAATCCAGTTACTTGGGTATCCAAATTGGGCCTTAATCAGGTACTGATTAGTACCCAAAATTTCTGGGTCAATTCGGGTACCAGAAATTTAACAGGTACATCCGTTTTTGCAGTTACTTGTTTCAACTCTAGTGCAGACTTTTGCTTCAGGAGCTCTCTCACGCCTCCTCCTGAGGACATGAACTTCTCATGATTTCTCAGCCCAGCTGGAAGCTATTACAGCCTGCACATGATATGTTGTAGACAGCTTTGGGCCACCTTCAAAATTAGTACAAGCTCCATGGGTCGGAGAGGAGTTGGCTGCAGGAGTGCCTTAGGGGTGTGTTCAGGACAGGGGATGAAAGAGAAGGGTGTACTCAGAACTCAGAAGGTAGCTGAGGGAAGGGCTTCAGAGGAGACAGAACAGGTCTAGAAACAGATAAAGGGGTGAAGAGAAGGGAGACCTCACATCTGCTACTGTCACTGGGCGGTGTGTGTGTGTGTGTGTCGCATTCGTACGGAGGGCACACACGTTACCAAGGCCTGCCTGGTGCAGAGGAGCAGTGGCGTGGAAAACAATGCCAATCAGGATAGCGTGATGGCCTTTACCTCTTAATTAAAGAGAACAAGCCTCTATCATCATCGGACGCCGTGACACAGGGAAGCCAAGGTATGCCCCCGGTATTCGCTCGTCTCACTCTCTCCAGGATCAGCAGGGGGAAGGAACGATATGTGGGGGGGCGAGGTGAAGGGGTAAGGAAGGGGATCCCATGAAGGGCGGGGGACAGGGTCACTCACGCAGGAAGGGTGAACTCCTGGGCGGGAGGGGGAAATGGGGAAGCACGCGCACACTCACGCTCCACTCGCACACGTAAATGCTCTCCGATACAGCCAACTGGAAATCACGGGGGGAAGGTCCAGACGCTCAGGGCTTGTATGATCACTCGCTCTTGCTTGTTCCACAGCTCGCAGACAACAACGTTCAACTCAAGGGGGGCCAGTCTCTCTGAATCACCAGTGCCTCTGTATCTGCGGCGCTGGGCTTTATCCTATAGGCCCCGCCCCTGTGTGTGCCCACAAGCACACTGAGTGCTGTGGCAGGGGCAGGGGCCTCCCCACGCTGCGTACTGGTGAGGGGGGCATGGCAATGGGTCGGGGCTCTGTACCAGGAGTCGGAGAAGCCAGCTGCGGTGGAGCACCCTATTGCGTTGTTGGGGGCGGGGCTTCAGCACATCGCGGGCTCATGGAATGCTGCCGTGGGGTGCCCCGGCAGGCCAGAAGCTGCTGTCACTGGGCAGGGGTGACAACTACCCTGAACTCAGAGAGAGCAAAGCTCATCAGGTCTTGAGGAAAAGGGACCTAGGGATCAGAGTATAACCAAGGAACGGTCAAGGAGACTAAGAGACCAAGCAGAGAAGAGGGGAGCAGGACATGAGAGAGGTAGAGCCAGCGTCTGGGAGCCAGGAAACGAGCCAGAGCAGAGGAGATCCAGAGTAACAACAGAGCAGGGCAGAGCAGCAGGACCAGTGTCTGGGAGTCAAGGAAAAAAAGAGCTGGAATCAGAGCAGAGTCAGAACAAGGAGCTAGTAGCCAAAGCAAGCAGGGAAAGGTAGAGGAAGTTGTTCCCCCAGCTTCCTGTTGCTACAGCAGGAAGCTAGGAAGCAGGGCAACAGAAGAGATGAACAAGTATTTCACAGTAATTGTATATAGTAGGAGAGGTAGGGTCAGGGCCAAGCAGGGTCTGACAAGGGGAGCAAGGCTAGGCAGGAGGCAGGCCTAAGAGCGCTTTTAGATGATCCCGCTGACAAGCGGGATCGTTCAGAGGCGGGATCGGGCACCCACCTTTCTCTCTACGCCGGGTCTGATGCTCAGAAGAGCATCAGACCCGGCGTAGAGACTCAGTGCGCATGCGCACCCTTCTGCGCATGCGCACTCAGCAAAATACCCCGTGAAGCCGGCACAGCGGCGATCCGCGTCGGACGGGGCAGGATCGCCTGCCCGGTCTGACGCGGGGAAGAGCCGGCTTAATTGTAAGTTTTCAATTTAAACGACCACAAAGAAATGCGGCTGATCAAAGGATCAGCCGCATTTCTTGTCTCGTTTAAAAGCGCCCTAAGTGGTGGGTGCTGATGGTAAGCAAGCATTCTGGAACCCTGAAGGCTGGGGGTTTGAGACTGGAGGCCTTATTACAGATTATCATTCATCTAGGCTGTGGATCTGCCCTATGCCTCATCTCTATTCTCTTCCTCTTAGGTCTCTCCTCTAGTGCTTGAGAGTAAGGACTGGATCCATGGGGCAGATATAGGAAGTGGAAAGGGGTCAATTAAAAAATCAGTGACAGACCAGATTTGGCTCCTGTTGCAGAAGATATAAAAGTAAAGTCTACTTGAAATGCCTTAATTTTTTCTCTCAATTTCATACTATTTTTCTATCTTAAATTTGAGAATTCTGAAACTGTTCTTGTGCTCTTCCTGCCTGTGCGTTTGGAAGACTAGAAGCCATTTATAATTCTTTTCTACCTCACCTTGGGAGGAGTTGCTAAAAGGGTGGGAAGCATTCTTTCATACATGCAAACATTTTTTTATTTCAGCTCCTTTTCCTGGAATTAACAGGCCTTTGAAACGATGTTTTTGATTGAGGTGAATATTGTACATATTCAGCAAAACCACCAGCTAAGAAAACAGGGAAAAGATTTCTTGACACAGCCTATATTTACTGTGAACAAGACCTATATTTTTCCATCTCATTGTGTCACTCTCAGTTTGGTGAAGTTGATTCTGCAAAGTCAGTAAATATCTTTAGCCCAATATGAAGGGAAAAAACAGTTTTTCCCTCATCGGTCCTCTTCTTTTATCTCTTCTCATCTGGTTTTTTTTTACATTTTCATGAAGAGAGGTAAACTGAAGTGACTACTTTGATTTAATTAAATCAGCGTAACTACTCCCCTTTGGTAGCATTGAGACAAACCATGTAAACCAAAGTAGTTGTGTCAGTTTCCCCACAGTCGAGACATAGGCTCTTTCCACATGAGACGCCGCACACACACTCCTCACATGGGTGACTGGGTAGGCGAGCATCCGTGTGACTACCGGTGGGGATGGGTGGGGGTGCATGCACGCTCCCATGCTCCACCAATCCCACACACATGGTGGAATTGGGGAAAACGGAGCTGCTTCCCGTGCATGGAGATTGGCGGAGGTGGGCGTGCATCCGTGCGATGCCCCGTACGTCTGCCGCAGCCTCCACCCATCCCCCCTGCACTGCAGGCCCATGTGAAAAGGGTCATAATGATCATTGCACTAAGGTCACTGCTCTTACACTGATAAACGTTCACACAAACAGTTACTTTGAAATACAAACTGAAGGGAAATATGAACCTCCATGTTTTTCAGAAGTACACATTTCTCTTCCTGATTCTGAACTAATTTGATGGGCGGGGGGTGGTGGATCTATGGCTGTCCCGTGGCACTGCCACGGAGCACCCACGCAAGTGGAGTGCGTGTGGAGAGATTCAAACAGGTGGCTCCCAGTGTGGCTAGCATGGCCGTGGAAGCGGCCACTGTACATTTGGCTGGCCCCACATGGAGCACCCAGAATTTCCCGGCATGGTTCCATGCGTGGCCATGAGTGGGTGCTCCGTGGCTCACAGGAGTGCACATCTGGCCACTTCACCTTCAGACGGGTGTTTGGATCTCTGTGGCTCCTGGGGGGCCATGCAGGGTAGCACCCTAAATACCCTACATTCAATTAACTGTTCGTTGGAACATGGCTTCAGAGTGCTTTACTTCTAAACCGAATGGCAGATATTCTGATGCAGATGAGAAAATATCTTGGCACAATTCCAGACCAACTTTTATTTTATTTGTTTATTATTATTTTTAGTAACTTTTGGCACTTGCTACTCTACCTGCATTTTTATGGGTAGTGGAGAGAACAGAATGCCAAATTACTTCTCAGTCCTCCCAAGGATGTAGCTTGGGTTTCAGTGTCAGTGTAATTCTGACTCTTAACTGGACTTGTCTTGTTGACATTTTCTTTTCCAAGTCACACTTCACTGTTTAAATAAGGACAATTGCTATAACACTGGGTGCGTTTACACATTGCACTAGGTGCCATAGCTATAGCTCCACTGCTGTGCTCTCCCCACTTGCCCCTATCCCACACACACATACCTGCTCCCAGGTAGCAGCAGTGGGTTCCAGGAGTATCAGCGACTTTCCACTTTCTCCTCCCACTACTACTTCTGCCACATTCACCCAGGTAAGTGTATGGGGCGGAGGAGAGGCAGTGACAGCAGGAACAGCCTGGGAAGCAACAGGACTCAGGGAGCTACGGAGACAAGAGGAGCAGTGGTGGCTGCATACTTTCCACCACCACTTCTTCTATTGCCACTGCTCCCTGAATCCTGGTGCTAGAAACCCCAAAGCCCTGAGTTTTGCAAGCTCCACTCTCATCCCCAAACAACCTTTGGGTAGTCACTTCCTCGACCAGTGGCTATCCAGAAGCTGTAATATGTACACAGTGTGCACACAACCAGGTACGTCTTGAAAATTGCCCATTTTGGGGAATCCTATGTTTTATCCCCTTTCTGATGTGGCCCTGCTCCTATTGAGCATTATGACATCATGACAACCCTACCCTTTACAGAATATGTCAGAAAGGCATGTGACAGCCCCGTTGCCCCAATACTGCCCACATGACTCCGTCCCCTCTGGGTAAAAGCCTGGAAGGAGGTGGTAACTCTAACGGGGTCATTTTAAAAGGGTCTGCCCCAAGGGGATAGAGATTGCTGGGAAAATGCTCGTGGAGGAAGGGGCCAGTAAGCTGGGGCTCAACCCCAAAGCCCTGAGTTTTGCAGGACTTACTTAGGGCCTGGTTGGCTGGTGGGGATCCAGGCCAGGGACTAAAGGGGATGGGAACTCAGAGAAGGACCTACCCACAGGAGTCCAGGGAGGGACTTGCCCATAAAGAGGGGTTGTTTCTTGAACTGTGATAACCTCAAGTGGAGATTGACTCGGAGTGCAGGGGGTGGGGAGTTCTTGCGTGCGTTATAATGAAATTTGGGGAAGCAACACAAGTAAAATAAAGAACATTTTGGTGGTAGATAACTGCTGAGTGGACTTGTCTGGGACCATCTCCTGCAAGGACTTACACAGACGGTACCTTGAGATGATTGTTATTTATATAGTGCCAGCTATGTGCCTGACGCTGAACAGTCGTGATTATAGAGAAAGATCCCTGCCCCAAGGGGCTTGCACTGTAGAATGGACATGGGGAGGGAAGACAAGGGAGATGGGCACATAGCTAGGAAGAGCCATACATTCATGAAGCTGAGAAATTGCAGGTGCATGTGTTTAATTTTGTTACAGGCAAGGAGGGAGATCCTGAAGGCAAGAGGAGAAGCATAAAGGAGGATTCTGGGGGTGGTGGGGAGGGGGTCAGGGTTAGTGGAGTTAAGGGAAGCCTGATGGAAGAGGTACATTTTTAGGAGGGATTTGAAGATTGTGAGGAAGATGTTTGTTGAGATTAAAATATAATCCTGTGGCCCCAGACAGCAACACGACCACACAAATGCCGTACAAACAGACTAGCATGGACAGATCCTTATCAGATTCTGCTAGTTCTGTCTATCCTTTTTTTGGGATAGAGATTGTGGGTGCCTTCCTTCACATTAAAGTCCATGGGAGCTGAACCACTGATTTTAATGGATGGAGGATTGCACCCTGTGTGAATCTGATTGCACTTGTGGGGAAAAAATAAAGTTGCTTAAAAAATGAAGCTGCATAAACTATTCATAGAATCGCAAAACAGGCTTCAATCAATGGGACCGATAACACTGATTTGATTATAATGTGCGCCTGTCTCTATAGCACTAGGGGAATGGGCAAACTAGTCAGCATTTTGGCCATCATATACACCCTTGTCATCATGCATTGCTTGTGGTCTTGGCTTCTGTGTGATTTCTGCTGTATGGTTCCAGTTCCCATGTTGGTGTAAATCAGGAGTAATTCCACTGAAGGCAGTGGATTTCCACTCATCATCAAATAGAATAATTGTGGGTAAAAACACATGTGACGGCGGCGTGGCGGCAGCCCGACATGGCCTGAGGAGGAAAACGTTGGCAGCCACGGTCTGGGCCATGTTGGGGTGCCATACAAATGTGACCCCGGCCAGGGAGAGCAGGAATTTTCAGCCTCCCTGAATGTCTAGTGCCCCGCTGCCTGCCATGATGGGCGGCCATGGAAGCCATTGATGACAAACCAAAGTGGCTGGCTATGGTGGGCCTGGCAGCCTGGGAACAGACATGATAGTCTGCTTTGGCCCGGTCGGACAGGCCTTAGCTCCAGTCTACATCTGGTGGCGCCTGCACACACATGCAGGTGAGGTCCGGGTGGGACAAAGCAGGCCACAGCCACCCACTGTCACGTCTGTTTTTACCGAGTGTGACTAGAATCAGACTACTACTAGAACCATCATATTGTACATATAAGACCTCCCATCTTGCATGTACCATATGGTAATACTAGTAGCTGAGGTACACACATTCCTCCCCAACTTATCTACATTCGTCTCCCTCTACTGTCCTGTAATTCAGGGTCCCCCCTCTCCCTGTAACTAAACTAAGCACATGCACCTGTGACTTCTCAGCTTTGTGAATGTATGTATCCCTGTTTCTCCCTATGTTCCCCTTGTCATTGGGTGATTTCAGACGTTACGGGGCCAATTGGCCCCGTCACGAAATCAATGTATTGATCCCCCGCCAGGATGACCCGTAACGCCCTAACGGATGTGCCGGGGGATCGGGGAGGGGGCGGGGCCGCACGGTGCAACATGCGGCCGCACGGCCCTGCCCCCTCCACGCTCCCCGCCGCCCGCCCTCTGGGGAGACGGGTGGCCGCCGCAGCCAATGCCGCCGCAGCGCTCACCAACTATGGCCAAGGGCCGGAATCCCTGCGGGGATTCCGGGCCGTGGCCGCCGTCCAGACGTGACGGCGGGGGTCACCACGGCGGGGAATCGCCTTCCCACGCGACAGCCTCCAGTCCCGCTGCTGCGGCCACTCGCGTGGTGAATGTGATTCCCCACCGTGGTAACATCTGGGGGGGAACATCTATTCCCCCCAACAGACGTTACGTGGTCCAAGCCACCACAGGGAATTGACTGTGGTTGACATTGACCACGTAACGTCTGAAATCACCCATTGTATCCCATTCATTGCCTCTCATATATTTTAAGCCCCTCTGGGCAAGGACCTGTCTCTACTTAATGATTGCTCAGTGCCAGGTACGCTGCTAGTGCTATAGAAATACATAATTGTAACTCTGCATTTTGTAATTATAATGATTATGATTTTATTATAGTTATAATTCTGCATTGCCACTACCAGAGAAAATTTCTGTAGAAATTTGTCAGAGTGCCAGATTCTGTGAACATTGTTGCAATTGCAGCCAAGCAGAAAGCACCTAAAACCAGGCCTATGACATCTCGGTTAATTTTTATAGGAGAAGATAAGTTGTTTTTGTCCTTGCTGCCTTTATACTCCTGTATTTCTTTTTAGATAAACATGTAAATTGCATAGTGTGTGCAGACCACCTGTAATCCAAAACCCTGCCTATTTTCATCCCTGTTTATTGTTTATTAAGTATTTTAAAATTAGCATTGGTTATTTTTGAAAGAAATGCCTCTCCTTGCTCTCCACTTGGTTAGGGACTGTATTTTTAATACTCAAAAGTATGTGAACCATGCTGTCCAAAGCTATTTTATAAATGTAAAACTGATCTACGTAGAACCTCCTGGGTTTCTTATTATGGAAAGCAGCACCATGAGACCTTCTGTGCCCTGATTTGCATCAAGAGTAACGTGGAATTAAATGGTGTTTGTTGTATTCATATTTGCCAATTATTTCTTCTAATTAAGGCTGGAACAAATTTCAGAATCTAGTAAAATATTCACCAAGTTTTTCAGATTTGCATTACGTGAACCAGTCACCTGCCTGGTCTGTTCAGCTCTGCCAAACCCCTTTTAGCATAGCCAGACCTCTTTTTTGAGTACTGCAATATTGATAGCCCATCTAGCTATTGCCATATTTTTTAGGAAGTCTAAAGGAATTTCAAATACAGGACTTTCGGCTAATATGATGGTAGGGCTCCACTCCAGTTTCATCAAACCCACCATACACTGACTCTCTGTTTATGTCTGTCGACGGCTCCCTCAGAAGCTGAGGCTGAAACAGGAGCAGTTTGATCAAAACAGAGACCAGGATTTGAATTCAGAATGCCCAGTTCCAATCTGCTATCCATTGTAGCACATTAGCTATTAATTTATTTAGATTTCTAACCTGCCCTTTCAGAAGGCTAAGGACTGGTGATGTATAATACGCACATAAAATTAATCTCTTAAATATATACACTTTATAAAAATATAGAATATAAACAGGTCTTAAAGTCCTATTCCCATCTACTAAATGCTTGGCTGAATAGGTCTCTTTGCCTCAAAGACCCTTTTTACATGGACGGGGGTGGGTGGGGTGCTGGGTGTTCTAGCGCAGTGGGTGGAGGTGGGTGGGTGTCCCTTTACACGAACACCCACCCACCTCCACCCACGGGGCTGCCTCTGTTTTTTTGGAGGGCTCTGTGGGTGGAGGTGAGTGGAGATGGGTGGGTGATGGGTGGAGGTGGAGGTGGGTGTTGCGTGGGAGCATGCACACACCCCACCCCCACTCATCCCACTCAGTATTCACATGGACGAACACAGAGTGGACACCCCCACCACCACGACCGGCCATTTACACAGACGCGCCCCCTCTCTGCACACCCGCCCGAACACCAAGTGGTGGGTGGGGGTGGCATTCGTGTAAAAACAGCCACAGTATTTTCAGTCTACTCTAGTCTATATTTGCCCTAAGCCCACCAGACTACACCAGCAGTTCATTCCCATAGAGACTGCATTTTTTCCTTCACTTGGCAAGAAGGTGATTTTGTGAGAGGAGGCAGAGTTACTTGGGAAAACAAAATGCATGGGCTCCAATTGCAAACAGGCCCCTCATGCTGTGTTTAGCACCTGGCTTGACATGAACCACAGTATCTGGATGGCCATGAATCTTTCATGACTGACTATTATTCCTGTGAAGAAAAAAACAAAAACAAGTGACTTCAATCAGCAACAGGGGAGTTCCTGGATTGAATTTCTTTCTCCTGGAATTATTTAAGGATGAAACTAAGTTACCCAGGGTGCTTTTTAAAAAAATAAAAAATTAAAAAATAAAGAAGGATGCCTCCTACTTGTGCAGAAAGGAAACCGTGAAGAATCCCTGCCTCAAGGCAGCAGTGCTGAGGGACTGATGCTGAGGTCCAGCTTGGGGCAAGGCCATGGGTGTTCATATTGCCAAGCACCAAGTCCAGAGGGCAAGCGAGGGTCTATAGCAGGGGTAGCCAGACTTATGGTACATGCAATCCATTTTATCAAGGCATTAAACTCAGGCAATCTAATTCTCTTGCTGGCTCAGGCACTCTAGTCCAGGACCTCTCCCTCTGGCTTGCAGCTCTACAGCACCTCAGCATCTGGTCTTATGTGTGAATAGGGGCCTGTAGCAGGGAGCAGTTCTGCAGGGCTGCTGCCCCTTTAAGAGGGGACTGAGTGGGCCAGCTGGAGGGCTGAGCACATAAGCATGGGACTGGGAGAGCCAGCCCATAGCTAAAGATCAGCCTGTGGGAGAACAGAATGATAACTCTAGGGACAGAGTGGGCAGGATACTGGCCCTTTAAGGTTGAGGAAAGGAAGCCTGGCCACGCCCACTCTGCCTGTATATAAGGAAAGACAAGGCAGCAAGGAGGCAGTCTCTTCTTGGGAGCTGAAGGGACCACATCTCCTTGAAAGGGAATCTGTCCGACTCTATGCTCTCCAGGGTGCTGAAGGCTGGAGAACCAGAAGGACCAGAGTGGACCCAAGCAGTAGGGAAGGCTGTGCCCAGGAGGGAGCCTCCTGCCTGAGGAAGGCTTGGCCAGAGTCAGAGGACTAAGGGCCTCGCTCCTATGAACTTTGGAGGTTGATATTGTGGTGCTCCTGTGCCTGAGAGAGATTGACCTGGGCCTGCAGGGTGAAGGCAGACGACCCAGCAGCCCCAGGGGTTGTGGACACTGTGTCTAATAAAGACTGTTGACTGATACCGTCTGGACTGGTGTATTGTTGGGTCCTACAGGAGGGTACCCCATTCCTCAGAGGGGTCCTCAGCTGAGACCAGGACTGAATAGGCATAGTAGAAGGGTTTGCTAATTCCCCAGAGACACACCAGGCCCTGGGAAGACCCCCTGCTACAGCATGTTTCTCTTTCTAGAGAGCCTTCCCCACCATACTGGAAGAACTGTCCTGCCTGTCTTCTCCCCAGAGAGGCTCCCTTGGGTGCCAGTCCTGCTTTCCTCCTCAAAGGTGTTCTCAGAGAGGCTGGTTCCCTTCCTACACCATGATCTCCTAGAGACTAGCCTCTGATATACCTTTTGACCACCCTTGGCTGTAGCTAGAGAGATCGCTGCATACTGGGTGTCAAGTCCAGAAGGAGCTCCAGGAACACGGTCAGATTCATAGCAGGGGTCTGGGGCCAGAGAATCAGTCCAGGTGGACAAGGAAACAAGGTGAAGCAGTCCAAGCTACCAGCAGGTTGAATCACTGCTTGGATGCTAAGATCTGAAGGTTACCCCCCTAACCCAGGAAGTATATAGAGGGTCTTCAGCAATTTGAGGGCAGGGCCATACTAGTCAGTTGGGATCCTGGCCCAGGTAACCCTTAAGGATGGCAGGTCTTCACTTCTTCCCAAACTCTTGTGTTAGAAGTTCCTGGGTAGCCCTGAGGTGATGGGTCTGTCTGGAAGCTTGAGGGCCTGGGTTTTAGGCCTGCAGGTGCCAAGTCCTTCCAGGATAGAAAAATGCCTTTTCTTAGTTTTGGAGCACTTATCTTTAAACCTAAGGGTGCAATACAGCTCCTATTACAGTCAATGGCTAAACTGTCATTGACATGTATGGAGCTGGATCGTGCTCTGAGGTTGCTTTTACACGAGCGGCCAGGGAAGCGTGTTCTTCAACGTGCTGCTGGGGAAAGCCACGCAATGTGCGTTAACTTGCAGCGGAAGTGGATGCCCGCCATAGGAATTGGCGGTGCACGCGGTCTTGCGCGGCCTCTTTGAAGACACGTTCTGGAAACCCCGATATTGAGGTCTCCAGAATGCGTCTTCAAAGAGGCTGCACGCACTGCCGATTCCTATGGCGGCTGGCCACTTCTGGTGTGTGTAAACGCACCCTGCGTGGCTTTCCCTAGCAGTGCGCTGAAGAACAGGCTTCCCTGGCTGCTTGTGTCAAAGCGGCCTAACTGACTTCAGTCGGAGCTGGATTGCACTGCAAGTGTAGTTTGGGTTTGTTTTTTTTCTTTATTTTTAAATGCTCAGAAGTATGTATTTCAAAATGTCTTTATTCTCTGTCTAAGGGGAAGTCTTTCAAAAGGAGGAAGAGTAGATAGAGAGGCTCCGAACTTCCTTTAGAAGTTAATGCCAAGATTGCAAGCTTCAGGTTATGCAGGTTGTCCCATTGCCGCTTCTCCATGCTGTTGTCTGAGCCAAGAAGTTTCCCTCCCATAGAGGATGTTTTAAAATGTGACGGCGCCAAAGTGCCAACACAAACTCACCTGGTCTGGTGGGGGGCTGGGACCGTGGCCGAATTCTGGCCAGGCCCCCGAACTAACATGCTGGGGGGGGGGGGGGGCTCTGAGGAGGGCAAAGAGCCGGGTGGATGTGTGTCTGCCTGGCCCCACTCCTGTGCTGCCAGCCCGCCCCCCCCCGACGAGTGACCATGGCAGGCAGTGGCGGCCACCACGGTTCCTGAACCTCCTGCAACTCTGGACCACGGTGAGTAAAGTGGTCTTTCAAATGTGACAGCCTGCTTTACTCCCAAGTTGGGCAGTGGGATACCAGCCATAGTGACGGCTAGCGCGGATTGTGACTTCGATACTTCCCCAAGTCACAGCCTGGGCTAGCTGCCACCTCAGTTGTAATGTAGCCCATGCAAATATCTGGTGGGTGCCACCTAACATGACAGCGGCCTGCATGCTAAAGTGGGCCAACATCATGTTTGAAAACACCCAAAGGCTGCTTTTACATGAGCATTAAACCGAATTAAGTGGCTCTTAATGCGGATTAAGTTGATCATGTTGAACATGACCTGAACACTCGGGACCGGTCCTCGGACCCTCGGAAATACTCGCGAGTTATTTTTTTGATATTTGGTGTAGCTCTAATAATAAACTATGACTCCAGTCTACAAAGCAGTATGCTAGTGCAAATCTGGCAGGAGCCGGGCAGAAAAGCTGTCATGCCCCTTTCTGATGTGACTCTGCCATAATAGAGTATTCTGATACTCTATAGAAGCAGGGATATCTTAGAACAGGGGCAGGGAAGTCACTGTGGCATACTCCTTTTCTGATGGGCTCCCCCCTCTTCCCCCAGATCCACGATTTCTCTGGGTTGCTGGGGCACTCCTTGCTGACATAAAGAAATTGCGCTTCCCCCAGATCTTGGGGAGGGAACTGTAGAGGTGGTAAACCTATTAGCTCAGTGCTTTCATTGTTTGAACCTATGGATTTTCTTATAGTTCTAATCAACATTAAGCTATGGGTGGTTTTAGACAAGTGCCTCCCCACCCATCACCGACCCATCATGCATTTTGCAGGGCTACGTAGTGTGCCAAATGTGGCCCTGCAACATGCATAATGGGTGGGTAATTGATGGGGAGGTGCTTGTCTAAAAACACCATATGTTATGGCACTGGTATTGTTTCATCCTGTCTAGCTGTTGTGTATATTTATCTCTGTCTGCAGTACATAATGCACACATAACATAAATGGTTGTGTGTATATATAGCTATTACGGAGCATATGTATTTATATGGCACTTGTAATTTTTATAAAGGTTAAATTTCACAATGTGTGCCAAAGCTTTGATTTTTATTGTAGTAAAGATAAAGAATGCATTTAAAATAATCTGGTATGGCAAACTCATGCTAATTTACTTTGTTAATTTGGTTAAGTCTAGTTGTACAGAACTGCTTTAGTTCAAACAGGGAGCTCAGTAATTTCCTCAAATTAAGAAACCTGGACTAGACAAAACAGAGAACCTATTTATCTGTAACACTGTCATTAATTTCAGTGGAAGAGAGATTGTACATCCTCTTAGCATTCCCCAAGGCATTTTTGCTTTTCTTATGAAGCTTCAGCACAGTGCCATCTTTTAATATTCTGATTTAGTCAAACAAAATGATAGCTGTGAATTTGCAGTTCTTGTATATTTTCTCTTTATGGAAAGGAAATACCAGTTTAAATAGGAAGTAGCAAGTCACTTTTAAGAGAGAGAAATTGAGTCTTTCCAAATAAATGATATGATTTAATATATTAATAATAATAATAATAATTTTTAAAATCTCCCTTTGCGTTGCAAGACATTTATTCTCCTCGTAATCTTCTTTCAAATTACCAGCTGGCAAAGAATTGTATGTTGGCAATGCCCATTTTACATAGCAAGTTTTATTTACCTGCAGTTAATTGAATGCTCTTTGCTTTTCACAAAGCGTAACTGGTTTCTAAATATAGTGATTTATTTTAAAGAGGCAAACCCTTGCGTGCTTACTACCCATCCAGAGCCTGGTTGCTAGATAGGGAGGGACTGGCTGGTAACCTGAGAGGAACAGCAGATGCTAAATTAGCAGCTGGATCATTACTACGTAGCCCACAAATGTCTGCTGGGAAATGATCTTCTTTGGGCGCATGGTGCGTGGGTGTGGAGGCTATTGAGAATTTCTAGAATGTCGCTGCTCTTCAGTTAAGACTCAAAAACAAGCTAGGAGCTTGCAACATATTTTATGTTGTAACTGGCTATTTCTTTCACTGAAAGCACGAACTAGAGTCTTAATGACTATGTTACTGTTTGTTCAGTAATTTTTGTAAATGGTTAGATACATTTTGGAGACAGGCAGAAGTATGATCAACTTAGGTGAAATATGCAGAGAAATAAGCATATTTCCCCGCAGAGTTTTTGTAGGGGTCTGCACCAGGGACCCATGTCATTTTTTGTTTGTTTTTCATTTTCGTTATTAAAAACTTGTTATTGTTAACGAAATTTCATTTTTCTTAATTGGTGTAGTTATTGGTATCGATTTTGCACAACAACGAAGATTTTGGTTTTGGTATTGTTTCTGTTGTGGGCTGCCACTAGGGGCAAAAGTGCCAGCAGACACCTGCCCCAGACTTCTCAGAACTCCTTCCTCCCTTTCTCATTATAATGCAGTAGTAAGTGCACAATGACAATATGAAAAATTACTAATATATATGTTTAACCTACACCTAATAACCTATACTATATGCAATATATTCCTTTCTAAGTATCTATATCAATAAACGTCTATCTGCTGTGTGTTCTAAGTATTTATCTATCCTATTCCTATCCTATAATGCTAATATATATAATAAAACAGCCTAGTATCCATCTATCCACAGGGGAAGGGAAAAGGTAAAACAAAGGATATAAGGTAAGGTATAACACTGAGGTCTGGGGAAGATTTTTAGTGCAAGCATCAGAGTTCTGTAAATGCAACCTGACACAGCAAGAGCTAACACAGAACAAGAGTCAAACAACCTGGCCTTGCAATATAAAGGGTTGCAATGCCCTCCCTAGAGCCCCCGTGATTAGTTCTGGGAGGCAGGAGGCATTGAGCAATCACATTCAACTGCCTGGGACCTGCTTGCGCTGCTCATTGGCCAGTGATTATATTCATAGGGTCCTTCCCCTCCCATCACAGGCCCAGTTCAAGAGTTCAACATTGTTTCCCTCCCAAATGGCTCCAAAATGTCTGCTTCCTTCTCCCCGCTCCACATTTCCCCTCCAAAGCGACTTCCAGGCAATAATGAAATGAATAACGAAAAATGAAAGTTATTGATTTTGTTATTATTTATTTTCGTTATTGTTATTGCAGTAACAACAACAAAAATGAAGAATTTTGTTATCGTTATCAATATAACAAAAATGAAGTGCACACCCCTAGTTTTTTGCTCTTGACTTGGGTCAAAACTTAATTGTCATATATAACAGGGTCCACACCCCTCTGTAAAGTACTATCCTATATCAAGCACCCAAGAACCCAGGCGGGATCCTTACTTCAAGGTGCCTTTATTTATACAAGTGTCCAATCCTTCACCATATACAAACATAAGTAGTTCATGCACCTTTACTAAGACTCTTTGGGCGCCTCTATTATAGGCCCCTTCCCAGCCAGGCACAGTCGCTCCTGTAGCCACTGCCAGGTTATCCAAGCCCTAAAGTCTCTGCAATACATTTTAGGTTGTGGTAGGCCAAATCTTCCTGAAGCCCAGCTCTACAGTGCAGCTCTGGGTTACTGACAGAGCCCCCTGCCCCCACCCTTTGGCCTCTGGGCTGGCTTTATCACACCCACACCGACCTGGCCCTAATCAGCCCCCGTAGCGTCCTAATCTACAGAGGCTCACAGCTGTTTCCCTTTTAGGTGCTGTCCTTTCTTCACAGCACCTATGACCCATGTTAGTGCCTGCTGTTGAATGAGCCTCTAGAGTTAGGTACACCTGTATGCTTCAGGTGGGTGCTACCACTCTTAAAGTGCCAGGCTCTCCTCATCAGCCTGTTCTGCTACACCATAAGCCTGTGATTTTTCCTAAGAGAACCCCCACAAGTGATTGCTTTCATGGATCCCTTTTCACGCAGACACTCTAACACCGATAAAATGGATGTTACATTGTATTATACATGTTGCAGGGCACCCATAGAGCACACCAACAGCAGTGCAACATGTATAATAAAATGTAAGACTCATTTTATCAGTGTAAGAGTGTCTGTGTGAAAAGGGGCTATGATTTTCACACACACACACAAACTATTATTATGCATTCACTATTCATATAACACAAGCAATGTCAATTATTCATATAACACCAGCCTGTCAACAAACAATAATTAATTAGAGACGGAAGGCTGCTCTGGGAGGCTCACAATCTAAGATGGAGAGGGGAACATACCAAGAGACAGGGGATAAGGCCACGTGAGATGCCCACATTGGGCATTCTTACTCCACACTTGCGCACAATGCCACTGTTGCTATACCGTATGTCTGATGGTTGCCAGATATGCACCTAGTGCTGTCCCAGGGTGGGCAGCTGGCTGCTACATGATGTGTCAACCGGAGAAGGCCTGTGACACATCAGGTGTTACTGATGTCCCACACAGGTTAATGTGGGATAACGGGCCTCCTCCCATGTGGCCAGGCCCATGTAGCCCTGCCCCATGGCAAGGTCTGCTGGCACCATAGAGTGGTGGGCACAGTTTACCATTCCTATGCATTTACGTCACGACCTAGAACAGGCTAGTGGGCACACCGGGGGATGGTGGGTGGGGTAGGGCTGAGTGCCCAAGCATGTGGACGGCTCCTCGACCTGCCCCAGCGTGTGGCAGGACTCATGACAGCGCCCCGCCCACCTGGTTGTCCCCTTGGGAGGGGGGGCAGATTGTTTGAACTGCTCTCCCCGCTGGCCTAAAATGTGGTGGCTGCGTTCACCCTCCCTGGGGCAGGCAGGAAATCGAGACCACCCTGTCTCGTGTGGCTGATGAAGTTGAGAAGTTGCTGGTACACATGCTTAGCTTAGTTACAGGCACGGACGGAGCTAGGTAGGAATGGGTTCTGGAACCCCTGCTGGGGTATTCCACTCCAGTGTACGTAGGCACTCTACATGCAGTGTGGCCCCCTTCCAGGTTTGTGGGTCCCAGTGGGGCTGCACCTATATACCTATGCCCCTGGTTACAATGGAGAAGGGAACCCTGAATGGAAGGATAGAAGACGAAGCATTAGGGAGCAGCCTGTGTGGAAGTGGAGGATGAGAGCTAGGGAAAGCTGAACAGAAGAGGCAGGTTTTTAGGAGGGATTTGAAGGTTGCAAAGGATGCAGTAGAACATATGTGTTCAGGAAGGGAGTTCCAGGCATAGGGGCAGCATGGGAGAAGGGGCAATGATGGTTTACAGAGGCAGAGACTTGGCAGCAGGTAAGGGCAAGGATATTTCTCTAGAAACGGTTTATAATAGGCTGGTCAGCAGTAGTAGGCAAACTTTCTCTTTCTAATGTATCTATATTTCCGCACACACATACTTGACTTGCATTTGCTCAGTACGTAGTTCTGACTTGTTACCAGCCTGAAGGAAGACCCTGTGTGACCCGAAAGCTCACAGTCTCGCCATTGCACCAACAGAAGTTGTTCCAAAAGATACAACTGAACCAGAGCCCTGCCGGCAGACTGAAACTAATTGGGCCCCATCAGGCTCATTTTGGTTTGGGAACCTTTCAGACCCAAGCCCCCTGAACGCAGACTGGGCTCCCTGTGAGTGAGAGGCGGGAGGCTCCTCAGAGCACCATGACATCAAGGCACTTTCTGGAGATGGGGCAATGTCAGAAAAGGAGTCTAAGGGGTAGAGACAAAGGCATTTCCCTGCCCTTTTCCTGATGTGTCCTTAGTACATCCACAGGGCACTGTGTCATGACATGTTGTGGAGGAGGAGGGAAGGAGCAAGGCCTCCCCCATTACATTTGGCTTTGGTTCGGAAAAACCTGTTTGCGTTGGAACCAGTTCTCGGTTTGTTCTGATATATGGGCTCAGATGGAAAAGTACAGCCTAAAACTAAGAGCTCTAAACTGAACTATTTTTGTCTCCATTAAAAATAAAAGGCAAACTCAATATTTTGAAAGCATTACAGGCAAAGGTCTTTCTTAAGGAGGAGGGACCAAGTTCTAGGAGATGGGAAGAAAGCCAGGAATGTTCATGTATCTGCCTGTTCACTGAACCGCGCTCACTTTCTCCCCCCCCCCCCCCTTCCTTCTAGCCTGTGGGCAGAGCTAAGCTCAACATTTCATCTCCAGCAGCTCTGGGATGTCTGTGTACTTTGTATGGAGTAAGCTGTGTGCACTGGTATCTCTGCATGTTTATGCTTTTGGCTGTCATGGACATATTTCTTTTGTCAGAAAGCGAGGGTGTGGTCCCTCTCCCCACCATCACCCCAGAATCACGAGGTTTAGGGACTTTTATAATTAAATGATAAAATTCTTCTGTGATCCCATGACTCCAGGAGCTTGGGCTTGAAGACAAATTTTGACTCTTGAAACTTGTGCTAAAACCACAAGAACTAGTATCCGGCCCGGCCCTTTCACGCAATACTTTTTAGAGAGGGTAGTTGCCAAAACCCATGTTCTGAATTTTGCATGAAATTGCTTCCATTTCCTATGCTCCATGTTGGGCTATTGCTATACAGGGAGATCAACAGATATATCAGACATGTTAGGATTCTCAATCCTGGTAGGCCTTGAACCCAGATCTACAGGACTGGAAAGCAAGGGCTGGAACTTCTGTGCCACAGCTCTGTACAAAGTGCTTGGAGAAATTGTGGCTCGTGAGATTCACGGATACCTGAAGTCTACCACTGATTGGCTATCTATAACCTCCAACCTGATTGGCTATTGCCCCTATATACAGGGACCCAGGTTCATTCCATTTCTCCATTGGCAGCAATGGAGACAATGCAGTGAATATGGATCCCTGCATATATATAGTTTCTAGGGTCAGCACTAGCCCTCTGGTCTGAGCAGTGAGACAGCTAATGTGTCTATTGCCCTTGCCACCCACCTCATGCCCGGTCTAGTCCTGCCCTGTGCTGCCTGTTCCTAACCCTGACCCCCTGCTCTAAACTGACTTCTGGCCATTGATCTTGTCATGTCCCTGGATTGTGATGACAGTTTAGGCCCCTTGGCTCTGCCAAAGTTCCTGGACTGGCCGCTGACTGTGAATCCTGGCATTTCTCTGGACTCCTGATTTATCACACAGGCCAAGGCCTGGTAGCCACCAGGACTCTTCCCTCTGGCTCCAGCAATTGAGGCTGGGACACCTGCTGGCTCCCAGCTCTAGTGCACCTCACATCTGGTCTCAGGAGTGGAGAGGAGCACCCCCTTTAGAGAGCCTTTCCTGCTGCACTGGAGAAGCTTTCCTAGCCTGTCTCCTCCCTAGAAACACTCCCTGGGTTGCCAGTCCTGCTCTCCTCCCCAAAGGCGATCTGGTCCCCCTCTCCACAGCATGATATACTGGAGACTAGCTTGTGATATACCAGTAGATAGTGATCTACCTCTTGACTGTCCTGACCTAATCACTGAGAAATATAAAGCTCCAGTTCTAGAGAGCTGCCTTTATAGAACAGGGATTTGTATAGGATTACATTACTATAGCTTAGCTAGTTAGTTAGCTAATTTTATTGGATCAGCTTTTGCCATTCTCCATACAATCACATATACATACACATAACACCTTTATATTACAAATACATAAATTTGAACACAAATAATACCAGTCAAAAATTGCATTAGCAATTCTATCAACAAATACCCAGTCCCTCAATTGAGTTAAGCAGACCTACAGCTGAGATTACTAGTAGCACCATTTAAGCCTACTAAAACTAAACATGCCCATCCATTAATGCTCAGGAATTAAAGACAAATTTAATTGGTACCTTCATCATTGTGAACTAATTTTGCCCTCAATACCTCTGCCTTAAGGGCAAAAATTGCGATCTTCCTTATCACATCCATATCTTTTTGTAAAAATAGCCAAATTAATTTTTAAAGCTAGATAAAAACTTAACTTTAGACAGACAGGGAGTAAGATACAATTCCCTTATTTCAACAAAATGCGGACAGTGAAAAACTTAATGTATAATATCCTCAAGTACTGCCCCCCCCCCCCCAGCCACATGTCCTATTTTTCCTAGGGGTGCCAACCCTTCTACCTTCCGTTATTGCAGATAGCATCTATTCTAAACAAAGTTTGCAAAAAGCCATCTGCAATCTACGGTCTAAATCCAAGGTCAAATATTTTTCTATGCCTAGGTCTAGCTGCTTCCATGGGCAATACGGAGGCCTAAGCCTAACAGCTGCTGTATCATTCTGCCACAAAATGTCAATTAATCTCTGAGAGACCAAACACTTTTTTGCCTCCAAAAACAATCTCTGGTTGGAATTAAGGGTATAGTTCACAAATTTCAACCAGGGTGGTTGCTTACCGTATCGACAATTAATATCCTCAATATAGCACATTTTAGCAAACCTGTTTGGAGAAAAGCCCCACAGACGGAACCAATACCTCAGCAGTCTTAGTTTAGATAAAATAGCCAAATTCAGAAAGCCAGTTTCCAATCTTAAGTAAGGGGTGGGAATAGTTGGTGAGAAACCCAGAAGCCCCCAGAGGAATTTATTCTGAGGGATGTTGATTCTATCATTCCCTACGTAGCCGCAGACTTCCCCACCATAGCATATCTGTAAGACCACTTTGCCTTTAAATATTTCCAGACTTGAACGCATAGGTGTTCTGGAATCGGCAGATACCAGCACTAACCTGTGAGGCTCTGACTTGAATAGCTTGTATGTGAGTATTCTAATAAGTTGATTGGGAGAATGTTACACCCAGATATTTAAATGTCTTAACGACTTCCAATTTGTGTCCATCCATGTGCCATGGGTATCTTTTAGGGTGGTTCCCCCCAGCAAAATATTGGTCTTAGTATAGTTAATACTAAGCTTGTTAGATAAACATAAATGGACAAACTTATCTAAAGCTCTTTGCAGCCCGATAGGGGCTCTTGAAAAAATGACAGCATCATCGGCATACATTAAGGCATACATTAAGATGCCTACATCAGTGCTTAACAATCTTGGTGGATGGAAATTGGGATTACCCATGACATCCAACTTGTCATTAATATAAAGATTTTTAAAAAGGGGGGTGAATACACACCCTTGACGAACACCCTTTTAGGTTGTAAATTTCCTTGTCATTTCACCTCTCAGCCCAAATCTTACTTGAGCCTATGTCCCCTCATAATAAGCCCTTAATAAGTTCAAAAGAGGGGGATCTATCCCCAATTGATCCAGTTTATGCCAAAGTAACCCTCAATCTATTGTATTAAAAGCTGCTGAGAGGTTCACAAAAGCAGCCTATAGGGCTGGCTTCACTAATTTAGTGTATTTGTATCTCTGGTATTGAACCATGAATAAATGATGGGTGGTGGCATACCCATTCCCGAAACAAACCTGAGCTTCAGATAGTAGGTTCCCCTCTTCAACCCAGTTCGCCAGATGACACAGGAGATGTCTCCCAAATAATTTGGTGGATATATTGACCAGGCTGATAGGTCTGTAGGACTCTGGTAATTCATTATTGCCCTTTTTAAAGATGGGAACAACTACAGTGTCTTTCTATAAATCAGGAATCCAGCAGGTATCTATGATGCTGTTAAACCATACTTTCAGGACCGGCAGCCACCACTCCAAATTAGTAGCGTACACTTCAACAGGGATTCTGTCTAGCCCTGGAGCCTTATTATAACCCTGTTGTTTAATCAGGTATTCTACCTGTTCTTTGGTGATATAAACATTTCTTAATCTGCCTATCTTTAACTTCTCCTATCTTGGTTACAACCTCTGTGGGTGAAAATTGTGAGGAAAAATAATCCACCCATGCTTCAGCTGAGCTATTGCAATCTAGAGCTTGCTTATAAGGCCCGGTTCCTTTAGCTACCAGCTGCCAGAATGTCCGGTTATCTTTAGATACCGCTGCAGACGGAAGCAGTTCCCATTGTAAATTGTAATATGATTTTTTTCTTCTTAGTAATCAATTGCTTATATTGACGTCTCAATTTTTAAAAAGTCATCTAATTGAATGGCATCCTTGCCTCTGTTAAGCTGTCTAAGTTCTCAATTTAAATGTGCTTTTTCCTGCCTACACTCCTGATCAAACCATGGGGCCCCAAGCTTAGCTAGAGGGAGCATTATTTGTAAGATCTGGAGTAGGATTCTTGAGACTCATTTGAGGGGAATCTCCTGCCTGCCTCTTTGCTCCGCCATGTATCCAATTATAACACATCTTATTTGGAGAAAGCCACAAGCAGAGCACAACTCCTCAGTCTACTCAGAAGGTAGTATATTTGGCAGTGTGGTTAATCTGCAGCCCAAGTCACCTATGATGGAGGTGGGGCAGAGCATTGGGAATCATGGGCAATGAAAAGAATGGGACAGATTCTACCTATTGTGGTGCAAATAAATGTGCTCTCCAGACAGTTGAAAGCCATACTGTAGTTGATTGTGCAGCATATGCCTCAAGGTGACATCACCTTGGCTTTTGCAGCATTCTTGTCTACACATATACTTACACATTAACCAGCATATTGGTTCAATATCAGCCATGCACATTTTCAGTGGTGTTTTTCTTCTAACACCTGTTTTTGTACACTGCAAAGCACAGCAGCCCCTCCGCCTCCCATGCCCTCTGAAGTGCTGAGGGAGATGTCCAGATGCTTTGGGAGGTTTCCAGATAAATGGGGTTCCTATCTTTCTATCTCCCCTGACTGCTGCACATGCCTCAGCCACTGCTGTCCTAAGCTTGAAGGACTGTGAGTATTGCATATACTACACACTGAAAAACTGGTGTTTCCTAACAAACTGTCATGTCTGTTAACAACTGAGCTAGCTCCTTAGCCTGCAGAATTAACTGTATAAAGAATAACATTAGGTGTCTTTAGACAGCTGGGGGGGGTGCTGAACCCTGGAGCAAGTTCGGCGGTGCACTCCGATGTCTGCTTATTTTCAGCTCTGCCTGGGTCTGTTTTAAATGCACATGGTGTCACCACAGCCCATGGTCCACCTGCACAGCGCCCCCCTCCTCGACACCATAGAGCTGCGGGCAGATCGGCTGCCACTCTAGGCTGTCGCCCGCAGCTCTACAGTGCTGACTGGGGCAACCCAAGGTCGGACGTGGAGCTGCAGTGGCCAACTGCTGAGTAGAGGGACCGCAGCTCCACCTCCAACTGGTATCTCAGACTTGGGTGGCTCGCACCACTAGCATGGCTGAATCAGAGCAGGCAGCACCTGCTCTGCCTCTGCTCCACCTGCGCATCTGGCGGGCGAATGGCTTTAAATGAATGGCTCACCCAAGTGTGAGGCGGAGCAGAGGCATGGGTGCCGTCTGTGTAAAAGCACCCATTTATGTGGTTTTAAAATTCCACCTTACACTTCGAACCCAAGCTTACATATGTTTACTGTAAGCTTTTTTCCTGATATTATAGCTATTGAAGATCTACAAGTTACTCTTTTCTACTTCACTCTCCTCTTTGAGGTGCTGGTTTTGACCAATAAAGCCCTAAATGGCCTGGGCCCCATATATCTGAAATACTGCCTCCTCCCCTATGTCCCGTCATGGCCTCTGAGGTCAGCCGGGAGGGAGCGCCTTCTTTCGGGTACTATCTGCCCATCAAGTTTGCACAGCAAGGGCATGTAGAGAGCATGCTTGGTTGCTGATCCACAATTATAGAACTCTCTCCCTTTGGAGGTTTGCCCATACCCAAGCCTGCTCATTTCCATAAATAAATAGATGAGTAATATTTCACAACACCTCTTCCATTATGATCCTCAAAGTACTTCATTGGCTCACACTCCAGTGAAATGAATGGGAGTTTTGCACTGCTAACCTTACATTTCTATGATCCTTTTACCCAAAGTCTGGCTGTTTAATGCCACTTACTGGAAGAGCCGACCCCGTGTCCCAAGCATCACGCTGTGGGCCCCATGCCGTGAGTGCATGTGTTCGCATTGGGGCATGGGATCGGCCCCATAGATGTGATTGTTTAAAGATTTTTTTGTAAGTTGTAGGAGTTAAATGTAAGATTTTGGGCCCGAATTCTGTCCTGCAATCCCACTGGCATTTCTTTACTGGATAATCTGCATGTAATTGCAGGCAGAATCTTTCATGTCATTTTTTTTCTCATTGATGAAAAGCGGTGACAATATGTGACATTTTATTGCATTGCTATTTGCTTCCTTGATCCTTGTTTAAGACATCCAGCTGAGCTCTCTCTCTCTCTCCCTCCCCCCCCCTCATATCACCCAGACTAGTACAGCACATTCACTGTTAGGCTTTTGGTGGTGTAATATGGAATTGTGACTATGTGGTGGAGAAGAGTATTCGGGGCTTTTATTAATTAATTAATTTATTATTATTATTTGTTTTCAATTTATACTCCACCCTATACCAAAATGGTTCAGGGCAGCTTACAGTAATTTTAGGAAACATCATCACATAAAATACATATAAAATAAATCCCACTCCTCCCCAATTCCAAGCCATCCCATGTTTTCCACTTCTCCAGCTTTCACTTGGTGTCCCTCCCCCAACCTAGAGCTTCCTTTTACAATAATGCTAAAACAATGCATATATAATCAACGATAGGGAAAACTCCTTCCAAAATCCACCCTCCAAAATCCACTCACTCCACTGCCTCTCACCCCTGTCGTTTAGAGATGGTAGTAGCACAAACCCACATTTTTTGGTGTTGTGTGAAATCTTTTTCCTGTGGTCCTTTTATATTCCCTTTTATGATCATGAGTGGTCTGCACAGCAGGCACGCCTCACCTGGATGGGAAGAGGTGCTTTGGGTCAAAACTTTGGACCTGAGGCATAAGAGACTGTGGCTGTTTTCAGATGAGCATAATACCTGTATTATTCCCTATAAATCTGGATTGAAGGTGGTCATCTGAACAGCCATAACAGTGTAAATAGTTCTACATCTGGGTTGAATCCTGGTTAAATACCGGTGTAACAGAGCAGAGTCCTTGAGCGCTGCATGAGGACTGTTGCCCTTTAAGAGAATAGCGCCAGCCTAAGGACTGCACTAATGAGGCTGCAGGCGCTGAGTAGTTGAAGGGACAGCACCTAACCAGAAGCAGCTGGGAACTGGGCGGGGCCAAGCCAAACTATAAAACTGAGCTGGAGGACAACAGAGTTAGTTCGCTACTAACTGGAGAAGAAGCAGGTGCCTAGAGAGATTGGTATTCTCTAGTCAAGCCAGGCGGATGTCTGAATGCTGAGGAGGTTGCAATGGAGACCGAGTCAGAGACCCAAGGAATAAAAGAAAGAGGTTTGTGAGTAAAACAGAGCCTTGGTATAAAGAATATGTTGGGATTAAAGAGCTGTGTGAGTGAAGAAGGCAAAGTGGGCTGCAGACAAGCCCGAGTCTGGCCCATAGTGAGTGTGAAAGCAGCTGGAGGATGGCTTCCTGGCTGGAAGTTGAAGGCTATAGCTAAGTAAAGCCTAAGAGTGTGAAAAGACTGTATGCCAAATAAAGCCTGTTCCTGCTAATCCCTAAAGGAGTTGAACTACTAGAGCTGATTTCTCCCAAAGCAGTGCGACTCAGAGGGGGACGCGCATGCGTTTCTGGCCGCGATTTGACCGGGTTGATTTTTCAACCCTGTCAAATCGCAGCTGGAAACGCATGCATGTCCCCCTTCCGGGTGCATGATTGCCGGGAGCGTATCGTCTGATCCCGGCTCCTGGCATTTTTTCACAACAAGCACGAGTGCACCCGCGATCATGTAAAAACGGCTGTGGACTAGTACTCTTTCTCCCCTCTCCCCCAAAGGGACTTGGGAGATCCATGATGGCACCCACAAGCTGCTTATAAAGAGCCAGAAGCAGGTAAATGAGATGATGATCCTGTGCACCTTGCCTCTAACCCCCTCTGCCATGGGAGAGGTAGAGCCCTGCCCATCTTCATAAGAGGACTGGCAGGCAGGGAATTGAAATTCAGTAGCAGTGACCCATGGGATTGACGGAGTGCTCCTTGAAACCCTTATTTCAGCATAAGTGTTCAAACGGCCATACCAGTTTCATGATCATCTGAAGACGTTATCCTGATTAAAACCATGTGACAATAATACCAATTTTATAAATAATGCTGATGTTAGAACGTTCATCTGAAAACACCCTGTAAGTGTGTCTGATGGGGTGTGTTGGTTTGGCTAGGGTTGCAACCTTCTCTCTCCCCCCCCCCCCCCCCCCCCCCCCCCCCCCCCCCCCCCGCCTTGACCTAAATGGACAGGGCCACACCCAAAGGGCGTGGAGCAAGGAGACTCTTCTGCCACCTTACCAGTATGGTACACCTTCCTTGGAGCATTATGATGCTCTGAAGGGGGTGGAGCCATGTTAGAAGAGGGGAGGGGCAAAGGGATTAAGTTCTGTCTCTTTCAGAGCATTGTGATGTCATGTCGTTCTGCAGGGGTTGGGGCCAAATCAAAAGGGGTGTGGGTGGGGTGAGACCCCTTTTCCCCTATCCTTTTCCCACATGGCCCTGCCCTCCCTCCCTCCCTCCCCGTCCCTTGCCCCTTGAAGCTACAATTTCTTTAGGTTAGCCAGGCATCTCTGGCTATCCCAGAGAAATTAAGGATTCATCTGGAGCCTGGAGATGATGGGTTTAAACCTGGAGACTTCTTCTCTAACCTAGCAAGGTGCTAACCCTAAGTTTGGCTTTATGATCCGCTAGCACCGGAGTTCTGTGCTCCTATGATCACGGTCTAATGTTTTTAATTGAGTGTCTTTCTGGGTGATTCTTTATCTTCCCCAAAGACTCTGAGATTGGATCAGTTCACCAGTGAGAGGAGTCCATACCATGGATTAGGGCTGAAATGGATCAGCCATTCCATATCCACTGAGATTTTCTGTGGCTATGGAGATACTGAGGTGATCTGGCTATGGTGAATTTGCCATACCGGATCTCTGTGGATCTGTTTTTAATTGGAGGATAGCCAATCTGGAACCTGCTCGTCTCCCTTTACCCCATGTGCAGCACCCTTTTGGGCATGCCCAAATGTACTGTGCATGCCCCCAAAGATCTTTGGTTTAATTACACATGTGCAAAATGCCGAGGGAGCTGAAGCAACTCCTTGTGTGGTGCCATTTTGCACATATACAGTTAACTAAAGATCTTTGTGCATGCACAGTTCATTTCTGTGCATGTACAAATCTCTTTGATTAATTGCATATGCGTAGAATGACCTTGTGCAAGAGCTGGTGAGCTGTAGCTGCCGATCCAGATCTCTGACAATGGAGACCAGATCGGGGCCCAGTCTCCAGTCCACTGGACCTGGATTGAAGCTGGTGGATCAGCTGAAGATGGGAGTCTGCTCAAATTAGTTTCAGCTCTCCCATAGATAGCTGTTTTAGGAGGCACAACCGATCTTGTCTGTCTTTGAAAAAAGCCCCAAGCGTAATGTATATGGAATCTGCATGAATGCTGAAAACCCAGGATTAAAATAAAGCCCTAGGGTAGCTCCAGTACAATGAAGCTTTAAGCCAGTTATGATTTGCCACATGCTGTTGGCTGTCACATTCTTGAAATGAAAAGCCAGTGCATGTCAATGATCAGGAAGTGGATTGAGCAAATATTTGTACACATTCACAGTGATACCCTGCGTGGGACTGAAGAAGGAATTCTGAGGATGCGTTGCGGAACAGCTTTACCCAACGTGGGCTAAGGCTGCCCAGGGCGGGGGGCCCTTTCTGTGTGCATAGGGCAAGCTCTGTGTAAGTAATGGGAGCTGGTGCCTGTTGTTTGTGGCCACATCAGAGCTGGGGGTGGGGTTTACTTCTGGCTGGGGGAGGGAGGTAGGGCAGGACTGACCACACACTTGTGCAGCTGGCGCTGTGGCCCTCCCAAGCTGTGGCAGTGGTTCCAACAGGGGCCAGCCCACTCGGCCTCACTGTGACCATATGACCGACTCCCTGCACTTGCCCTGTTGTGTGGTGGCAGCGGTTGCCCGCCACAGGGCTGAACAGGAATCGGGCCTACGGTGCTCATCTGGAGACACCCATAATCTCTTCCTGCTGTGATGTATGGTTTGGGAAGAGCAGAGTCCACTGTTGTCGGCGCACCCAATGAGACACGGAGGCATTGCTTGGTTAAATAGCTGGCCGCATTCTTTATTCATAATAACCAGAGAGGCCGATGGGTAAATTGCCCGGCAATTCCAGGTCCAGTATGCTAGCTAATGAACTATCTTTTTAACTTGGTCACTGGCGTGGATGTGCCTTCCAGCGTCAGTGCTGTTTCAAAAACAGTTCCCCCTTCGACAACACAAAGGCTCTGGCCGAAAAACCGGGGGAACAAGCCCGACCCTGGGCACGAGCCAGAAGGTAAGTAGCTTCCCAGTCCGGTGGACAGCGCATGCCCTTTCCAGCCTTCGGAAAACCACTCCTCCTAGGGTCATGACCCCAGCGTCTGCTGTGCCACGCATCACGCTGGGTATCACCTCCCCATCTCTTAAGGAGATGTCTCATCCTACCCTACTTATTCCTATTTACCTACAATCGCATACTGGACCCCTGCAGAATGCGACGTTTCAGTCTCATCACATTAGTCATTCCAATTATCCAAATCTTAATGTTACTGATTTCAAATTATTACCTATCCGTCGTTTAAATTATTTACAGCCAATTGGATTGTCGAATTATGACCAAACCGAATTATGAAACCACCTATTTAAACTACTCAGCACTGTTCAGGAGGCAAAACCTGCGATCCCATCATTGGGCTAATCGCCAAAATTCCTCCTTGGCCCCTCTATCGGCAACCAGTCTTTTGACCACAGTACTAGAGGGTGGGTGGGTGGGTCTGACTCTTTCCCTGTGTCTAGCCGAATGCAGGCTCAACAACCCTCGTGATCCCTCCCAGCCTAAAGTGGGAGGGGTCACGTCTCCAGCACGTGCGATGCAGTGCTCTTCTGCCCGGCAACAGGGGCGTGGCGCTGGTGAGCGTTCTAGCACGCTCCCCAGCTGCGGCTTCAGGACTCTCTCCCCCTTATTGCCTCCGCGCTCCTTTCCCCGAAAAGCGGGGGGGCTCGACAATTACCCCGTCGCCGCCATTTGGCGGCGAAGGGGACTTGTCTGCAGTGCACTAGCCCCTGCTTTGGCCAGGAGGAGAGTGAGGATGGGGTCTGTACTGCAGCCTAGGAACAAGTCTGCTTCTACAAATGATTGTAGGAGCAGACTTGTGTCCATCTAGTCTGACTGCAGAAGAAGGTTCCCCCCCCCCCCCTTCTTCCGTTAGTCAGTCAGTAGGACCTATTCCCACAGCAGGGTTCTGCCTGCTATTGGAAGTCCAGAGTTCATTTCTTTCAGCAGGGCGCTGATCACAGGGAAAGTCCTGCAGGTAGTGGTGAAACAAATAGGCAGTTTTGTATGTGTGGGTATTTGCATATTCAAATAGTTCTCCAAATATTTGAATACCCACATCTGAAATAGATATTGGCACATCCCAGGAGCTGCATACCAAAATCGTCATATAGCCAAGAGCCACAAGGTGTGTGTGTGTGTGTGTCCGTTTGAAGCCTCTCCCAGGCTGAGCTGCTCCTGCTTTCTAATTGGCCGGTGGAGCTGGTGCTCTGGGGTCCTGACTGCAGAGACTGAGGAGTAGCTGCAGTTTGGCTGTGAAGACTTGGATGCAATGACCTAAGACCTAGGACCAATAAGGCAGCATGGTACCTGGGCCATAGGTGAGCTGTAACCACATGTGGCTCTCAAGCCACAGTTTGCTCGTCCTTGGCATATCCTTTTGTTTGCTTTATTTGGTTTGGTTTCTTGGTTGGTTTGTTGCTTCTGGTACAATTGAGCTGTATTGTACAGCGTAACAAACAAAACAAACCGAAATATTTGATGTGGATAACCAAATGGAATGTGACAAAAATACGCTCCATTGGATTCGGTTTAAAGCAGCCAAGTTCATCGGAGAATTAGAATATATTTGTTTTGAATGTTTCACCTCTCCCTGGTAGGATCAGCTCTGGGGCTAGCAATTGGCCCATTGAGGACTATATAAGGAGCAGGAGAGTCTGAAAAGTGGGGGTTGAGGAGAAGAGGGTGGGGCTTGCTAGGGCAGAATTATGGGGGGCTAGGGAGAACAGAGGCTGCAGGGGAGAGGAACAGGCCTGTTGTCAAAGCTGCAGCAGCTTAGGCACTGTGAATGGGCCAATACATAAGGACACTGCAAATAAATCACTGCAAATGATGGTGAACCCTGCACTTGGGCACAGTATTGGGTCTGATAATGTGGGCACTTCCTCCCCCTGAGGACGGCCCCATTACATTCCATCTCGATTTGCCTGGCTGTGCAGTGACTTGCTGTTATTTCCGTAAACTGATATTACTCCGCTTTTTTACACCATTCCTTGCCTTACTCTCTTTAAATCCTCCGTCTCTTTACCTGTCCATGAAACTTCCCCCCCCCCCCCCTTCACCGTACTTCTGTGCATCTGAGTAAGGCCGCTTTTATACGAGGCGCTGAAAAGCGCCTCCTGAGTCCCGCGTTGAAAGAAAAGCCACGCGGGGAGTGTTGACATGCTCCCCGCACTGCCGGAAGTGACGTGCTCCCCGGGGAGCATGTAAACACTCCCCACGTGGCTTTTCTTTCAACAGGGGACTCAGGAGCTGCTTTTCAGCGCCTCGTATAAAAGCGACCTTAGTGGCTCATCGCGCCCTTATGAAGTTACACACTTGACTCTCATTAAAATGCAACCTTTCATGCTGATTAGAAACCAGTCAGCTTCATGCTGTGACCTCTCTTTATTCTACAGTCAGGTGTAAGAAGGAATAGGGTTATTCTTTGCTTGAGTGTTTCTAAGACAACACTGGTGCTGGCAGCACAAACATAAGCTTGAGTGAGGGGAATGTGAACCTGCTTCAAAAGAGCTCATGTATATTATACATCATTACCTTCCACCCTATATATGCCTCTGCTATCCCAATTCCATTAAACTTGCACAGGAAAAAAGGCAGCTGGCCCAGAGAATGCTGCATACTGTGTAAGCCTCAGGCGTGGCTCAGCTAGAGGATTCCTTTTGGCAGTTCCTCTTTCCACATCCTCACTGGCTGTGCACAGAGCGTCCGTTGTGTCACAACCAAGGCTTCATTGATGATCTGAATTGGCACAACCATGAATATAAACCTTGAATCAGGAGAGATGCAGCAAAGCTCCAATTTATTTATGCTGAGGAAACAGTTTCTCTTTCAGAGCCTCAGCAGAAAGTAGGAAAGGGGTGTCGGGTCTGTCTGGTACAGTTCACATGAGTTAGGCCAGGTCCAATCCAGTCAATAAATTGCAGCTGCATGTGGATAGCCTATATATGGCTGTAAAAATATATGGGCCCAATCCTCCACCATTACTCAATGGAAGTTGAGTAATTGATTTTCCAGTGGATGGAAGATTTACACCCTATGAATCCTTCACTAGCCAGGCAGACAAAACTACTAGCCAAACTGGGACTTGCAAGGTAGATGGAGGAAAGAAGAGTCACTCCTACTTTCCTACTCCCTGTCAATCAGCTGTTTAGCAATAAGTGGCTGTGATTTCATGACCTTTGAAACCTTTTTGAGAATGGTGACCTGCTGGTTAGGAAGCCAATTTGTAGTACCCTGAAAAAATGCCTGACTCTGTCACCACAGGATGGGAGTCTGCAGGGGTTGGCTGAGGTGAAAGGGGCAGTTGTGGAGCTGTGGTTTCAGGCAGCTTGCGTTTTGGCAGACGTCGTATTGATTCATGCTCAGCTCACATATTTGAGGTTAGTTCAACAACCACAAAGGCAAACAGTGTTGGTGGTTGTAGGGTGCAGATGCGGGGAGTAAATGCCTCAGAAGGCCAACACAAGATCAGGGTCGAACAGTCCACTGTTCCTTCAGGTTTCTTCCCAACCCAAAGTGAGTTAAGGAAGGTGCTGAAAACCTGTTCTCTAGAGGGTAAAGCATTAAGAGTGATGGAGAGACACCACTCTCAGCCCCATGGTTGAATACTCCTGGCTCTAGCCTGTTTGGAGGCAGAACAGGGATTCCTTGGCACTGAATCATCATTAATTAGAGATGGGTCCTGCCCTGGCGTGAGGAGAGAGGGGGAAGGGTTACAATCTAGGATGGACAAGGGTAGATATAGGGTGAGGCAGGAATACATTCATGAAGTTGAAAAATAGCAGGTGCGCTCACATAACTTGGGTACAGAGGGAGAAGAGGACTCTGAATGAAAGCATAGTAGAGGGCGTGTCCATGAGCAATCTGCGGATGAACATGGTTTTTGTTGCTATTTTAAGTGTCTAGGGCCGCGAGATTACATTTCAATCTCAAAATGGGGTCCTACAGGAAAAATCTGGGGAATCTCTGTCTTAGAATATAAAACATTTGGGCTAAACCCATTGAAGTCCATGGCAAGACTCCCATTGACTTTAATGAGTGAGAATTGCATGTTGCCTTGGTTAGCTGCTCCTCCTCTAAGAGAAGGGGGCAGGGGTGGTGAGAATAGAGCCTGAGGCATGTGGTCCTTGCACAAGAAGTGTTGAGGAGTGGGAGAAAGGCACAGACCTGGTGGAGGAAAGACTGGGTTTCTCTTCTTCTTTTTTTTTTAAAGAGAGAGAAATGCTAGGAGGCAGGGTAGCAGCAGCAGCAGCAACAGATTTTAATGGTGAGATGACCCAACTAGGGCTGTTTTATTTTTGTTTGTTTGTTTTTCTGAAGGTTTGTGAGGCTACAGCAAATTATTTGGGAGAACTGCTTTGGGGGAGGGGCTAGACCAGATGTTCTGAACTTGTGGTGGTATCGGAGTGTGGAGTGGAAAATGAGGGGAGTGGTGCATCTTTACAGAGCAGGATGGGCAGCAGAAGGATTCTGAGCTGGTGCTTTGGTTGGGGGTTTGGAGAACTGGTCAGGAGCAGTGGAGCCAAGTGGAAATGTCTGGCTAGGAACACAAGTGCCATAAAGGGTCAGACCCATGGCTGTTGATCCCAGCAGCCTGTCTTTGGCCCTTTTCAAATGGGCCACGGTGGTCTGGGGGGATGGGTGTGTGCATTCTTCCACATGTGGGATGGGGAGTGGGGGAGCCTGTGTAACAAGGCCCTAAGGATACTGGATAAGGAGAGGCCAGACACAAATTGAATCTACTTGTGCTGAAAATGCCCAGTGACTCTATCTTTGTGGAATGCCTTTTACCTTGAGGGAGAGGCAGTCATGAGTTTGGATCTCCTATCTGCAAGACCGCCTCACTCTCCTGGATTGACCCCTGCGATCCTCCAGGAGTGCCCTTCTTGTTGTCCCCTGGGTGGGGCGGGGGGCTACAATGGAGAGGGCGTTCTCCGTGGCAGCACCCACGCTGTGGAACTTCCTTCCAGTGGAGGCCTGGGTGGCCCCGGACCTTGCCTCATTTTGACAACAGTGCAATATCTGGCTCTTCTGCCAGGCCTTTGGAGAGGAAGGTGGGTGGATGGGGAGGATGGTTTTTTTATTTTTCTTATGCGTCCCTTTTAAGTATATTATGTACATCTTTAAATATTTTCATTTTTGTAAGCTGCCTCAAGCTGCATAGGCAGGATATAAATAATGAAAATAAATAAAATAAACTGGCTATGTTTCACCATAGCCCCTTATATTTCCTCACCACTTATTTTTGAGGGTTGTTTGTTGTTGTTACCTCATCTTATGGAGTTCCCCTTGGAAGGACGTGGAGGATACCTTCTGTTCTCCCAAGGCACATGGAGTGAATGCCAGAATCCTGTCAGGACTGGAAAATAAACCTACCCCCCTTCATCTCCAGCTTGGAGTTGTGGGGAGAAGCAGAAACCCTTCTGGGGGAATGGGTGTGTAGAGGATTCTTGGAAATCACTTAGAGCTTTAGGACAAGGGGAGAGTAGTTATGGGAAATTCCTGGATGTGATGGTCAAGCACTAAAATGTCATATGGAGAGCTTTCCCTATCTTCTTTCCCCGCCCCCTCCCCTCCATTTTCCCAGGTCATGTCCTTTGATGGGCATAGAGCACAATTTGTTCATGGTTTGAGCAAATATTATTTTATCAAAAACTACTCCAAAATTAATTTTACATTGAAAAGATGGAGTACAAATAACTAAACACATTTCCCACAAAGTGTTAAACAGAAGTGACTAATGTGATATAAGTAAGGCTGCTTTTAGACAAGCTGGTCTCCGTTGCGCGATCCACTCGCGCAATATTTCAAAATCCTGCAATGCGGGATTACATGTGATGCCCGGCGGGGATCAAGAGCATAAAAGGCGGTCGCGCATTCTTTGCCAACCGCAAATTAAATACTTTGATTGTGAGGTATTTAATTTGCGGTCGGCAAAGAATGTGCAACTGCCTTTCATGCTTGATCCCCGCCAGGCGTCACGTATAATCCTGCGTTGCAGGATTTTGAAATATCGCGTGAGCTGGTCGTGCGACGGAGACCCACTCGTCTAAAAGCGGCCTAAATCACTGTAATGACTAGGGATGGAAACTTCAGGATCTTGTGTTTTGGTTCTCTCTCCTCTCACTCCATCTCCTGGGTCCCTGGAGAGCTTGATTGAAGCATGACTGCCCCTGTGGGGGCTCCATCAGGCTCCCTCTCCGCAGCATCGTGCATGCACAAAATGCCCACCTCTCCCTTTAACCAAAATGGCAGAGATGTCATTTTGGCCACTGCCGTTTTGGTTAAGGGCGGTGGCCAATTTGTGCATGTGCAAAACAGCCCTGGTGGCCGTTTTGCACGTGTGCAATCCAGAGCAGGGAGGACGCTGTGGCGAGGGAGCGTGCCAGAGCCCCCGCAGCAGTGGTGGTGCCTCAGTCAAGCCCTCTGAGGCTGGTACATTCACTCCAGGGTCCCGGGGATGAGAATGGGGGGAAATACAGGTCCTGGGGAATGGGGCTGGAGGAAAAGTAATGCTTGGCTGGCTGCCCTTTTTCAAAATGGCAGTGATGTTGCTGGCACCACTTTTGGAAATGCTCAGGATGGCCTAGTGGCCATTTTGTGTATGCAGTCTCTTGTCTCTCTCTAAAAAATGTTTTAAATATGGAACCAAAATATGAAACCATAATTAAATCCGTAAAACAAAACCAGGGGGATGGAACTTCTCTGCTGTCCCACCCCTAGTAATAACGCTACTTGCGGTTCTCACTGTAGCTCTGTTTCAACCTAACTTCATCTTGCGTGACATAATGGTCACCCACACTCTGAGAGGGGGTTCATGCTACAGTGACTTCAAAATAAGTTGAGGGGAGAGTAAGTAGGAGTACTCATTTCTCGAGTATATTCTTCTCTCCCTACTCCTGAATAACTGGTTTAGTGCTAGGAGTAAAAACAATTTAAGGCATAACCCTATATCAAAGTAACTGTGGGAACCATACTATTCAACCTTAGAACTTGTTCACTATTCAAAAATTAGTGCTGACACTATAAGAACATAAGTGCCACACAGAGTCAGATTTGGCCTGATTGACACTTTAGTAGACCTGCTTTTGATCTACTTTAACCCTTAATGTACCCCTTGAAAAATACAACTTTTCATGTAGGGTGGCCAGACATGCACATTTTAGAGGACACTTATGAGAAATACAGGAATTGCAGAGCTACACTGGCTCTGGCCACCCTAATTGCATGGCTCATAGGGTAGATTTTTGTCCCAGTCCTTTGGCACTTAAATTGCTTGAATGTGTAAACTAACATGAAATGTGATGGGTTAAATTTACCCCACAAAAACTACCCTGTGGTAAAATGCATTGGGGTATGTTTTTACCCCATGTCATAAGGTGACACTGGGATACCTGTAGACTACAGGTCTAACAAATATGTAAAGGTTAAACATGTATGTAATGTTAAAACTGAGAACTGGAAACTCGCTTCATGCAATGGAGAAATGCAAAGTCATGCTGAATGTGTATTCAGAAAAAGCCTCAACACCTCTGCATATACTAGCCATAGACCATTGAGTTGCAAATGGATTTCTTCCTGTGGACATGACCGAAAGCAGTCACCTGGCGGGAAAATCAAACAAAGGACCCTGGAAAGGTACTCAAGGGGGGAGACAAGACAAAGAAGGGCGATCCTTCTGGCTATCTCCGTTGGTTGCGATCAGCTTGTTGAGCTTCATCTACATAATCCTATCTTATCAGCCAGAGAAGGTCTGCCCCAAAGGAACTATGAAGTAAGACTTCTTGGAAACTAAGACTAATACCCGGCCAAGCTTTCCATCGCTGGCTGTGACATGAACTGAAATACCCTTGGACCTTGATTAGGATAAGCCTAAGTCGGGAGAATCCAAGTACAGATAAGAATGCGTTATTGGTTATGTTTTGATTTCTGCACTCTCAAGTATAATCTTGTACTGCATGCTTATTCATGATTTATTCATTCAATTTCTTTTTACTGAACTTCATATGTTCCAGTGGAATTGCTAATCTTAACATTGGCGAGACACAGCTTGTGGTTAATTCTGTTTACAAACACAGATGAACCTAGAAAGAAAGAGTCTGTGCTGGGAAACTCTGTGGCTGAAAAGGTGACAAGAAGGTTCCCCTGTTGCAGGCTCAATCAGTTCTAGAGAGAAAGTTGATCCAGCAAGAGCTACAAGCCAGGGAAACTGAGTCATGACAGTCTAGAGTGGGGTAGTGAGCCCCAATCCCATGACACCCCAGAAGCCTTTTTTTTAATCACATACAAAAAATGGTTAATGGTAACCAACTTTCTTTTGGGGATACCCTGTGCAACAACAATGGCCTAAAAGGGCAAAGTTGGAGAGCCACTACCTTGTGAGTTATTGCAAGAGATGTGCACCTGGACTACGGAAATGCCCCAAGAGCGAATACTAAAAGCTGTATTTAGTCAAGGTGCTGGTAGTTAGAAAGTGAGTACTTGTTCGTTTGGTTTTTTTTACATTCATGTCTATCTACTTCTGTCATCAGAACTATTGCACTTGATGTATGACTTGGGAGTAATTCTTGTATTTCTCACTACTTCTTGCTTTTGGCGACGCACCGAAGGAGACAGGACGACTTTATTGGGTCGAAAACGGCCGCACTCTTTATTTAACAATCAACATACCAATTAAGGTGGGGGTAAATCGCCTAGAGCGATGCAGGTCCAGTACTTAACTTTAACATTAACGAAAACGTACCAAAACCTGAACCAGGGGTGGCTTCGATGTATCCTCGAATGCCCCCCAAATGATGCTCACACATCTCCCCTCCAAGCGGCACCACAGGCCGTGAGGGGATCCCTTCTCATTGTGAGTAAGGAGAATGATGCCTGCCGACGGGGGGCCATACTTGCCCCTGCCGCCGTCGCACGACCTCCCTCCCAGGGAGGCTGCCCAGCCGCTTGCCTTCCCCTGCTTTCCGGCAGGTGGGCCTCGCCATCTCTTACAGAGATGACTCCTAAATTATGCCCCTTCTAACTACTCTAACTTACAGTACTGGACCCCTGCCACTAAGGGTTTGCTGGGTTTACCCGGACGGCCCCGGCCCCCACCTAACCCTCAATTCTTTCTAGTGAGTGAACTAAAGCCGTCTTTAAGGCACCGAGGTATAGGTCATTCCCTTGGCGGGACAGGTGCACACCATCTCGCCTGTACAAATACAGCTTCTTGTGTGTCAACACTCTTGTGTCCACATACGCTCCTCCCAAACTGGTGAGCCACTTCACTATATCCCTATTAACTGTCCTCCTAGTTTTGTCAATTTTGCGGGGGTGTACCCCGTGACCCCAATCTAATCGCTCCACCATATTGGTCCAGAGGAGGCATACACCAGGGAAGAGTTTCTTAACCTCCCACAGATCGGATTTGACGCTCTTGATTAACTGGACACCTTTCAGCTGCGGGATGTCATTCTCACCAAGATGAATTACAATGACATCCGGCGGAGGGTCTGTGGCAGCGGCGTGAACTGCTGGCAGAAGCTGGTGCCACCTCATCCCGCTATGACCCTTCCACTGAATTTGTGCCTGCGTCACCAGACCCAGTTGCGATCCCCATCCAATCTGCCTGGCGGCCTTGCCTGCCCATCGGACAAGGCTGTGGCCGATAATCCACACCTTCTTCCACGGCCTCGGGAGAAAACCTGTTGGAATGAGATAACAAATTAGGGACTCCCGTGGGGGGGGAAGGGGGGAGCTTACCGGACATACATCCGGAACGCCCCAGATCTCCAACGCCCCAATTCCCTAATGCCTTGTTCAGGCATACCATTATCTGCAGCAAAGCTTGCTGCCCCTATACGGAAAGAGTGTGTGCCGTAGGCAGACGGGGAAAATCCCAGATATATGAGCACCGTCCACATAACTGCAGTGAATTGGTATCTGGTTACCTGCTGTCCAGTGGCGTGCCTAAAGAAGGGGCCTGCAGCTGACCCGCGAACTACCATATACCCTTCCGTAGCCTTAACCGGGCACAATTCGTCTGTTGTGCGGTTCAGTCTAACTTCCTGCCCTCTCCCTCTCCGGTCCGTTTTGGACCGCCGAATTTTCAATGCCATTGACGTTGGGCCGATCCTGATGTCATTGTACTGGACTCCCCTACCTGACGTGTCCCTGGCTGAGTCAGCTACCAGTTCACTCACTCGAAAAGCCCCGAAGAAGGCTAACTTGAATACTGCATTAAACAATGTAACTTCACAATGGTCATAACAAACATGGGGGAGCCCCCTACACATATCCAATAACAATTGCAACGTAATTGGGGCCCGTTGATCCTGAGTCCTACCCCCTTCCCGATGCCAGCTCTCAAGTAATCGCCTGGCAAAAAACCCTTGGTCGGGGGGAGGGTGGCCTGCAAGGTTGCTTGCGAAGGCCAGGGCCAAAAGTTTCCCAGATATCGTGCTCGGGGCCGTACCTCGGGGCCGCAAGTCCATGGCAAATTGTAACATTTGTTGTTCTGGTATTGGGAAACCCTGAGGCCAGCCCTGCTCCCTCTGGTAGTTCTGAAATTCCCTGAAAGCCCTGTTGTAAGCTGTCCTGGTTTGGGGCGCCAGGGATCCCAGACCAACGGCGGCAGCGGATCTGGGTTTGCCCGGGCCTGGGGCGCCAGCAGACGGAAACGATCCATCTGGAAGCGAGAAAGGGCGTCAGCTACACTGTTGTCCAGAACCGGCACGTGCCTGGCGTGGAACAGGATGTTAAATTCCAAACAAGTGAGCACGAAAACCCTCACTAACTTCATCACTCTTGGAGACCTTGGAGACTGCGTGTTGATTATGTGTACAACGGCTTGGTTGTCACACCAGAACAAAACTGATTGATTTGCCAGCTGGTTGGGCCATAGATGTACTGCCACCACGATTGGAAAGAATTCCAAAAAGGTGAGGTCCCTGGTGATGCCCTGTTCCATCCAGTCATTCGGCCAGAGGCCCGCCACCCATCGGTTCTTGAAGATCAACCCAAAGCCCGCCCCGCCAGCTGCATCAAAGTGGACCTGTAGCTCAACTTCCAATAGAAGCTGCTCCCTCCAGAAACTGGTACCGTTAAAACGTTCCAGGAAGGTGGCCCAGGTCTGGAGATCTTCTTTCATCTCCCTGGTGACCCTGATGTGATGGTGGGGGGGCGGGTTGCCGGCGAACCTTGCGTAGGGGCGGGACAAGAAGGCCCGACCTGGTGCCACTACCCGACAAGCAAAGTTGAGGCTCCCCACGACTGATTGCAGGTGCCGGACCGTGATTTTGCTAGCCACAAGGCAATTTGAGATCTTCTCTCTTAATGACTCTAATTTATCCCCGGGAAGGCGAGACACAGCCTGCTCAGTATCCAGTTCTATTCCCAGGTAGGTTAACCTGGTGGCAGGTCCTTCTGTCTTCTCATGGGCTAAGGGGATACCCAGGTTCTCTGCTACTTCCTGAAAAATACTCATCAAGTTAATGCATTCGCTTATATTGGCCTGGCCAATGAATAGGAAATCATCTAAATATTTTGTGATTCCTCTTTTTCCAGACTGCTGTTTTACTATCCATTCCAGTAAGGTGCTGAAACGCTCGAAAACAGAGCATGAGATCGAGCACCCCATTGGCATGGCCTTGTCAAAATAGTATCCTCCCTGGAAGTGAAAACTGAGCAGCGGGAAACTGTCGGGGTGCACAGGGAGCAAGCAAAAAGCAGACTTGATGTCACACTTCCTGAGTACTGCATGGGGCCCAAATGACTTCACTAGGGTTACCACCGAGTCAAACGAAGCATATCTGACCGAGGAGAGGTCCTTGGAGATCGCATCGTTGACCGAACCCCCCCCCCCCCGGGGGTATGACAAATGGTGGATTAAACGAAATTCACCTGGGGCCTTCTTTGGCACGACACCTAAGGGGGCTACAACCATGTCAGGAAATGGTGGAACAGGGAATGCCCACCACCCTTCCTTCGGACCTTTCTTTCTGAATTTTAGTTCGCACTATCTCCTCCATCCCCGCTACAGATTTCAAATTCGGGCACAACCGGTGCTGGTGAACTTCGGTAGCGGGGATCCGAAAACCTTCACGAAAACCTGTTGTTATAAACTCGGCTTCCATTTGGTCCAGGTAGGACTGGAGGGCTTTTGAGAGCTCTGCTACCCTAACCGGAGTTGATGCCCTTGCTGGATGGGGACGTGCCGCTTCCATTGGGGCCTCCCCTGCCCGGCCCGCCGGGGAACTGTTTTCTTTTACCCGAACCCTTTCCTTTTGGGCAGGCCGAGGCAGCATGGTGTCCAGCACAGTTGGGACAAGTGTGTTGGAACTTACAGGTCGCTCGAGAACATCGCCCGGACCGATCAAATTCCCAACACATGCCCGCGGAGGGCGCTGTCCCTTTCTTGCCTTCGTCACGAAAGGACTCCGTTGCCGAAGACGCGCCCCCCTTTGCCAGTAAATGGCCACTATCTGACCTGGGTACATTCCCCGCCCCACTCATACAATTCAACCAGAGGTCGTGTGCATGCAGGTCCCACCTAAGGGCAGGCGTATACGCTGCTCTGTGGCGGAAGGCCTCATCGTACTGCAGCCATGCGCCCGCTGGCCCGGCCTCGTAAGCACACCGCACGATGTCGGCGTACTTTAGCAAGTCCGTGGCTCGTGTGGGGTATGCCTGGATCAAAACTCCCATGTAAATGGAGAAGGCAACAGTCCAATTGGACCAGTTCCGGTCCGCCTTGGGGCGCTTGAAGCGCTCCTTTTCTTTTTTGTCATCCTGTTTAGTGATCCGATTCTGGATCCCACTGAACAGGAGGGCAAACAAATCAATGTACTCCCCCCGCCATATCCTCTCCTTTGTTGCTGGCAGCAAATGGCCCCCTATTGGGTCCGAGACTGAAGAGTAGCCGCCGCCCTCGGGTGGGGGGCACTGTGTGACCACTGTTGCTGGTGGGGTAGGAAACGCTGTACTCAGTAGGTGTGGCTGTGGGACGGGTGCTGGCACCCATATTTGCAGTGCCTGCCCGGCAAGGGAGGATGAGTTCGGCGCGCCCCCATGGGGGAGCACCCCCTCGGCTGTTCCGCTTGCTCCCTCGCCCACCGTAGAAGGGGGTGGTGGGTATGTCACTGGGACCCAGTTCCCACTCCACCACACAAGCTGTGTTGTTCCCCCCGGTAACCCTGTAGGCACCCTGGTACCGGCCTCTTGTTACCCATGCTACCCATTACAGGGGGCTGCAAAAAATTCCCTCCATTGGCCCTGCCCACCCCTCCGCTGGGGGCGGGGGCATTATCTGTATCCGGGGTAAGCTGGACGGCCTGCATCGCCTGCTGGGTTACCGATGTTTGGGCACGCTGATCTATTAATGCTTGAAGAGCCCTTTCCATGCGGTCCATTCGCTGGCTCAGATCGCCGTCGCCCTGTCCCTGCGGCACCGCTCTCCCCACCTGTTGCTTATGCTGCAAAAAGGAAGGAAGAGACTCCCTGGCCCAGCCCCGTGCAGGGGCTGGCTCTGCAGCACACCCCTGACTGGCTGAAGCCTGGGCAGACTGCGGGATCTCGGGGTAGGGCAAGGCCCATCGTGGATCGACTGGGTCCTGCTCCGAATATATTGAGTGGGGCCTGGATACTACAGCTGCTGAGGCTGCCACCCCTGGAGCCCCAGCAGCCGCTACTGGGGCCTGCCAATTCACTGGGGCAGACACCCCAGCCAGTGCACCCGAGGGGGGGGGGCCCGCTGACCCCTGCGGGCTTGCACCCCCATGCCCTCGGCAGCCTCGCCCACGTATCGGGCTGGCAGGTTGATGGGGCATCCACTACGCCGTGGAGGGGGCGGCGAAGGAGACACCCCCCCCCCCTTCTGCTGCAACTATCTCCCCTCTTGTTACTGATGGGCCCGTTTGTTGAGGGCCCAGGATCTGAAGAAGGGGTGGTTGAGAGGGCGTGCCAGGGTTACTCCCTTCCACCCCCAAAAGCTGCTGCAAGAGAGCCTCACAACCGGCCATCCTGATTGCGAGGGGGCTTTCCCCCTCCCCACTCTGCACTGAGGCCCCATTTGACCCTTCCCCTTGCGGGTGGGGTGGGATCTGCCCCCCCGAGGTCCCTGGAACTGCCCCCCCTTTCACCTACCCCTGCTCCCAGGGGTGCTTCGGGTTGGGTGTCCAGGTTGCTGGATCCCACCCTCCTTTTCTTCACCGCTGCTGTGGCATTCTTCTTGGTTTTTCCCATCAAGCGGTCGGGGGAAATCTCCCCTCCAAGAACTCCCTACCGCCTCGTGTACTTCAGGGCAGCTCACCCCGTGCTGCCGTTTTCGCCGCTGGCTGGGCTGGAATGCAGCCCGAGCGGCGTTCACTGCCCGTGGTCCCGCCCCTAGGCGGGGTCACATGCCTAATTTTGACCAATGGGAGGTGCAGCCTGGGCCTAATGCACTTCAGGCTGCATCCCCGTTGCTCCAGTGTGAGCCGGCTTTTCCCGCCTCGGAGAGCCGCAACGGCTCCGACGGCGGGGAAAGATTAACCCTTGCCATCCTGCCCCCTTACTCAGGCGGGCGCGGCAAAGGGCCTCACGCCCCCAACCCCCGCGGGGGAGGGGGCGGACGCAATTAGCAAAGGCCTGCATGTTTTCCAGTGCATTCCAACTATTTAAGAATTTAGCTGGTATGAGATTCTGGTAGTCCAAGATAGGGGTCATCCTGGACACTGGACAGACAGCATAATTCCTGGACTGTCCATGACAGTCCCAAACATCTGGCAACCCAGGGAGCACTGTTCCTTGTAGAAAGTGACCAGTGCATTAAGGGCAGGGCCTGATTTTTTTGTAGAGGCACTCTTACAGGTTGGGATTGATCCATAGCTGCTGGTTTTGTGTTGTGTTAAAATTATTTTAGAGGTTTTTTAATCTTTATGTACAGATATGTAAGCTGGATCTGTATTTAAATCTGGAAACTGCGAGGTCAGAACCACAAATGGAACCAAATCTCAACTTCCTATGACGGACCACCTGTACTGATTAGGGAGAACCTTTGGATCCCCGTCTGCCCCTTTGCAGTCATATCTAAACATAAACTGGAGCTGCAAATATAACCAAATAGAGTTGAGGATACTTGCATAACCCTGAGTGACCCTTGTTCTTAGTTTGGATCAGAGAGCCTTCTCGAACACATGCGTGTACACTTTGAACCTAACTTGCACCCACGAACTAGCATATAAGCATGTAGATTTGTGTCCATATTCAACTGCAGTTACAGCAAAAAGACTGTTGTCTGGGGAAACTTTATTCTGTGTCAGAGGCCGCTTTTAGACGAGCGGCGCTCAATTGGTCATCGCGATTGCGCATCGCAATTGCGCATAATTTGAAACGTCCGCATGTTGTAATTACATGTGACGGAAGTGGGGTATTATGTGCATATTATGGCGGTTGCACATTTTTTCTGTCCGCAAATGAAATACCTCAATTGTGAGGTATTTCATTTGCGGACAGAAAAAATGTGCAACCGCCATAATATGCACATAATACCCCACTTCCGTCTCATGTAATTACAACATGCGGACGTTTCAAATTATGCGCAATCGCGCGCCACTCGTCTAAAAGTGGCCTTGTTCTGTGTAAAGCACCAGGTACATTGCTAGTGCTATATAAAAGCTTATTATAATAATAATAATTATTATTATAATAATTAATGTGACTTGCGTCTTGGGGCTGTTGAAGCTAGACTTTGATCTGGAAGAAGATCTTAGGTGCTTTCCTGACTCCACTGAAATCTGAGTTTTGTTGTTGTGCTCAGTGGAATCAAGATTTCAGACATTGTGTTAATGTATAACATAATTGATGGCAGGAACTCTGGAATGTCTGGCTTGTATGGTGGCTTCTGCTGATAGAGAATTCTAGGAAGAGTGACCACAAGATATCTTTCATCCATTGCTACCAACCCACAAGGAACAATTTGCTGCCCTTTGTTTGAGATGATGGCACATTATTAGTCTGGTGTTCTGTTGACTTTCTTTTGGAGATGGGTACACAAACAAAGCAACAAAAGAGGCGTATGAGATGGTATTTGGACCAGATGCCTTTTATTCTATACTGCCAGTGCCATTTCCTTAGTTTCTTAAACATATTTTGCTTCCGAGGCCTTGCGCTAGCTGCTGAGACATGTATTCCATTGAACTCAATGCCATCTCTCGATGTCAAGCTTTGGCACTGAAATGGCACAGATGCACATTATGGAGGAGATTGTGGTCTAGTTGAGATTATCACTCAGTAAACATTCTTCAGTGGTTGCCAGCTCTGGATTTGAACTCAGGCCAGTGTGTTGATGGAAAGCAGTATAGTGCTCCCATGTGACTAGTGACTCTGTGTATGGCTTTGATTATTGAAGCTATTTTGCCTGTAGGAAAAGTGTCATTGGGTATTTAGGTGTAAATTTAGGATGACCTGAAAATGGTTTAATATTTGGATTTATTCTGAGGGCCAGCAGGAACTGTTTTTATCTTGCTGTGAACTGCACATGCATCGCTGCAAATCTTTGACCAAGCACCTTGCATAGAGGACTGTGAGTATGGGTCTTAATCACAATGCCATTAACCAGTGTGCAGAGAATCATTTTAAGGTGCTGCCTGTGTCTCTGAAATGTTCTTATTGAACCATATCACATCTGCTGATTCACAGTGTAGAGTGTTTGGACACTGTTCTCTGTATGTCTTGACCATAGCAAGGCAAGGCTTGTCGTACCCGTGGCCATGCTAATGAGGTGCTTCACTCACATGTGTAACGTTTTACACTTAACTTGCTGAATTTGGTAGGGCTACTCATTGGCTTAAATTAGGCACCTGCTTAAATGTTTTCTGACTGTCATTGGCTGGCACTGCACAATCCCAACTGGATCTTTGGGTACTCTGGTAATATAAACAAAATTATTATTACTAGCGAATATTTATTCCAACACATTTCAAACTGAGCCTTCTTCATCCTTCTTTCCTGCATGATTCCTTCCATAGATTCATTGTTTTGTCTACCTAGAAAACCTGTGCCTTGTTTATCATATATACACATACTGTCTTCAGTACTCAAAATGCTTTAAAATCCTTCTCTAGTTCGCCTCGCAACAGCCCTGTGAGGTAGGACATTCCCACTTTTGCAGATGGGGAACTGAGGCTGAGAGGTAGTGACTTGCCTGAGAGGTAGTGACTTCCCCTCCATCTGTGGGACAATAGTGGTTTTCCCCTCTGGGCCTGTTGCCCTCAATATTTATGTTCCTCCCTCATCCTGTTGCCAAGATTCGTGCTGGGGAGAATTGAACAGATTGCTTGAGATATTGGAGGAGATCCATCCAGGTAGTGGGATATTACTGGCTGGGGACTTTAATGTCCGTTTAGGTGCCTCGGATTTAGCTCTTGCCCAGGCTGGAGGGCCGTGGGCATTGGAGGATTTATCCTTGGCCCCTGAAAGGCATTCCAAGGATAGGGAAACCAATAGGAGTGGCTAACTCTTAGCAGAGTTACTAGCGGTGGCAGGAATTACCATCTTAAACGGTAGGTCCCCTCAGGACCATCCTGCCAAGTTTACCTTTGTCTCTCCATTGGGAGCCAGCGTGTTGGATCTTTTGGCGGTTTCAGATTTTCTCTATCCTTTGGTTAAATGGTTTAGGGTAGTCTTCCAGCCTGGCAGTGATCATTTCCCAGTGTGGTTGGGTCTTGTGGAAAATGACTTTATCTGTGGGGAGAGGCCGTGGCCTGTGGCTTCACCCCCTTCAACCGCTTTGGCCAAGTGGAAATGCAGGTGGAGCTCTGAGCTAGAGGGCAAGTTTTTTTTTTATTGCTGTCCTCCTCTGAAGGCATTATCTGGTGGGCGGGGCTTGAACAAGCCCAGAATTCAGGGGAGTTGCTGCTTGGCTATAAGGTGATTCTGGACAACTTTCCCCCCTATTTTATATAGCCAAACCAGTCAGGGAAGTGAATTCCTCCTCTCCTTCCAGTTCCTGGCTTGACGGGGACTGTCGTTGGGCTAGAGCTGTCTACAGGTCTTTCAGAAGGAGAGACTTTGTCCACTTAGACAGCATTTCGTCATCTATGCTGTGAATATAAGGAGCTCCTCTGGAGGAAAAAGAGGCAGTATTACTCCCGGCAATGGGAAAAGATTCACCTGGCCTTAAGAGCTAAGGATTCGGTACTTTTCTGGAGACTAATTAGGGGCTGCGGAAAGCCTCGGGGGTGGGGGGGATTGGGAGTGGAGTCTCTGAGGCAGAGTGGGTTAAGCACTTTGCCTCTTTATATTCTTTTGACCCAGGGCCTCCCTCTCCCTTGACTATGCTCCAGTCCCTGTCTAGCTGGCCTCCGGTTTCGGTGGTGGAGTTCGAGGCAGTTATTGATGGGTTTAAGGGGGGAAAAGACTATGGGCTTAGATGGCCTAGTCCTACCACCTGAACTTTTTAAGGCTAACAGAGCCTGGTGGGCTGCAGCTCTTGTCGCTTTATTTACAGGCATTAATCAAACTGGAGAACTCCCAGATGGCTGGTCCCAGGCTGAGATAGTCACTATATACAAGAAGGGCCCCCCGGAGGAGGCTAAGAATTACAGGACTATTAGCCTCCTCTGTGTGGTTAGTAAAATGTATGCTCGCTATCTTCTGAGTAGGCTGGACAAATGGATGGAGGAAGGGAAAATACTGGGAGATGAGCAAAACGGATTTAGAGCAGGCCGCTCTACCTACGACCATTATTTTTGTTTTAAGCCACTTTATTGCCAAATACTCGCAGTCCACGGGACTCTTTGCAACCTTCGTGGATCTCCAAGCGGCATTTGATTTAGTGTCCAGGAACCAGCTGTGGGCAAAGCTTTTTCAGACATCTATTGATGTGCGGTTGTTGGCTTTAATACAAAGATTGTATAGTGACACCTCTCTGCGGGTTTGATTAGGTAATAACGGCTCTTCATCCCAGGAAATATTAACCAAACATGGGATCAAGCAGGGGTGTGTTCTTGCCCTGCCTTATTTCATTTTTATTTGGACCGCCTTATCCCCTCTGTTACCACCTCCACCAGTTGCCTGCCCAGGATAGGGAAACGAGAGGTGGCAATCTTACTTTATGCAGACGATGCCATCCTGCTCGCTAGGTCACGCTTGGGTCTTACCAGACAACTGGCAGCGCTCCACTTCTTTTGCTCACAGAATTTCCTTGAGATTAACCATTCTAAAACTAAGATTATGATTTGAACCCTTCTCTCCCAGATCCAAGCCCAACACCTTATCCACTAAGCTATTCTGTGCTTGACAGGAATGGGCTAGAGCTGAAACAGGTATCTGATTTGGTACCCATGGAGAATACCCACATTTCAGGTACTGTTTTGGGTAGCCAAATCAGTACTTGAAATACTGACAACTGGTATACCAGATTGTCATGGATTTAGGAATTTTCCAGGAAAAAACTAGGACAAAATCTGTATTTCCGTATACTGGTTGTCAGTATTTTGGATATTGAATAGAAAACCGGTTCAGGTACCGAAACGTACCCAAAATTGGTTCAGTTTGGGTACTGGAAATCCAGTGGGCATACCTGTTTTTGCAAGTACTCATTTCCAATCTAGTTCCTCATCTTGTTCGGGAGTTGCTAGTGCTAGAAGGAGGACAGGACGCTTGGTCCCATAGTCAGTTAAAATTTCTTATAGGTGGGGAAAAGCCAAGACCTCCATTTGCATTGAAGGTACACTGTAAATAAAACAATGGATGCCCTCTTAATTATAGGATATGTCTAGTATATTTTTAGCCCTGGCGGTAACACCCTCTGTTGTTGAAGCACAGGGCTCTCCTTGAACCACATGGCTGCCTCCCTTGTATTTTGGTTCTGCTTTTGTTGTTATGGATCTTTTGCTATGATAAACAAGAGGTTTGGCATGGTGAGGGATTCTGTATTTTTAAACTAGGGCTGAGCTATAGCAGATAGGGTTTATTTGCACAACACTCTGAGCAGAGTGAGCAAACCTGCATTCTGAGTGGTGTGTGAAATCCTTACTGCTCCCATTGCTCCTTGATAACCTGAAGATGTAGATTCCATCTTCAGTGGATTCTAAAATTCTGCTTGGACTAGGAAATGTATTCCATCTGATAGTGTCTGTTACTTATTTACCCTCTCAGCTACTGCTAGATCTAGGGGACACTCCATGAAACTCATGGGTGGCAAGTTTAAAACAAAAGAATGAAAATATTTTTTCACTCAGCGTATAATTGGGTTGTGGAATCTACTGCCAGAGGCTGTGGTAAGAGCCAGTACTATAGCTGAGTTTAAAAGAGGTTTGGACAAGTTTCTGGAAGATAGGTCCATTAGCAGGTATTAGCCAGACAGGATTGGGGAACGTGACAGGAGCTGGGGGAAAACAACAGGGAATGGATTCCCCATTGTGACCTGTTGGGTGCTTCTCCCAAGCCACCGTGATTGGTTACTGTCGGAGACAGGATGCTGGGCCTGATGGACCCTTGGTCTGACCCAGTATGGCACTTCTGACTTTGGAGGCATACATCAAAGATGTACTAACTACTGCTTAAACAAATCAGTTCCTGAATTAACAGGAATTTTCATCTTTTCTGGAACTTTACAGAACTTTCACAAAAATTTTGTGTTAAGCTTCATCCATTCGTTGCTTTTGGTATTTCCAATGATAAACTTTAGTTGCTTGCTACTGAATATACTGCTTTTACAGAAAGTAACAAAGAGCAATCTCAAATGGCAGACTGAACAAATTGTTGCAAAAAAGTTTCCATATAATTGGGTGAGTGGCAAACAGCCATATCTTGACAAAGTCTTTGCTGAACTGAATTTTGGGCTCTAGTTAGAAAAGCACCATTGAACAGTTTAGGGTTAAAATAGATGCGACAGTGGCCTGCTTTGACCCAGACCTCGCCTGCATATCCATGCAGGTGCCACCAGATGTTGGCCCAGGGCCTTAGCAGCTAGCCTGGGCTTTGACCTTGGGGAAACCTTTGAAGTTACAGCCTGCTTGCCAGGGGCCACAGCAAGCAATCATGTCTGTTCAGGCTAGCAGACATGGACTGAGTCAGGTCTGCCATGGCAGGCACTGGGCACAGCGTGGGGTTGGACAGCCTCATTCTTGCCCTTCTCTCTGCTCTCCCTGGGCCCTAGCAATGCAGACGTTTCTTCAGCGCCCCAGACCATGTCTGTCTCCGTTCTTCTCTCCAAGCTGGGTTGGGCTGCCACCACACGACCATCGCTTTTTTCCCTTCATGGGTGTTGTGGTTTGTTCTTTGCCTTGAAGTAGAGCTCTGCTCTAGCAGTGGCTTCCTACTCCCATATCCCCGAAGCCCATTAAGCCAATGGATGGCTAAGACTGTTGCAGACGTATGTTCCTTGTTTTCATGACTCTGTTTATGCAGGCCCCCTAATAGAAGTTTACACTAATCTCTTATAGTTCAGTCTTCTTAATAGGCCTGTGTACAGAGTACATTTCCACAGAGTATCATTAGATTTTCTTTAGTATTGCGATAAAACCATGGATAATACCAACAAATAGACAGAAAGCAGAATATGGGCTCGTCTTTCATTTGACATTTCTTGTAGCATTTAGATGGCTGTCACTGTGATGTGTAATCCCATTGTATTGACTGTAAATTTAATGTTTCCGCTTCTTTCTTGCTCCAAAATTGGATCCTGGCGAATAGTTATTGTGTGTCCAGCAGTAGTGCAGACAGTGGTCCTTTCTTGCACACAATGGCTTGCTTGTGATACTGCAGATTAGCTTTCAGCAGATTGCTGAAAAAGAGCAGATACAGTGGGTCTCTTGCAGTCCTAGGTTTCACTGCAGTCTTTTCAGCTTTAAAACATAGCCTTTTACTAGCCATTCAGTTAAGTCTGTATAAAGTGTCATTTCCGCTCTTAAGGAAGCAAAGACTAGATGAAGTAAGAACCATTAAAGTTATGATGTGCAAATTCATGATGTATGATTGTGGACTTTATAGTATCTAGTAGTATAAACCACTGCTTATTCCAAATAACATCTAGAAAGCTCACACAGCTAATCTTAATATGCAGGAGGAGGAAGGGGGACCATTGGATTGATTGGAAGAGGATCTTCTGCATTATAATTTCCCCTTGGTGTGCAATACTGAGATGCTAGGACTATATTTCCCCAAATGGAAATAATGCTTTATTAATCTGCTTCATCTGGGGCATAATCCTTGTTCATTAAAGTCAATGGGAGTTTCCCCCATAGACTTCATAGGATTAAAGATTGGAGTCGGGCTTTAACATCTATAGAGTGTGCCTTCCATGCAAAGTGCAGACTATTATTTTGGAAACTGCTTTACTATTTTGTTTCAGAAATAGGATGTGCATCCCACAGAATAAGGGGTCTGGAATTTAAATGTGGGGTTCATGCCTTGCCTTTAGCTTGGTATCCCCATGAATCCGGTTAGCTTGGTGTCCTGATGAATCCTGCAGACTTCCAGTACTTAATCTGGCTTTTTTGGAGGCAAACCTGTGCAAGTGACTGACAAAAGATGCTGTTTCTGACATTGCATTTCTCCACCCTCTGGTATCATGCTCTGAGTCTCTCCTTCACCTTTCTTCCTCCCTTTCTCCTCTTGCCTCCTGTACAACTTTCTCCCACTGCCACAGATAACAAAGATTCAAATGGATTGTAAAATACTTCTAGCATCAAATGGATTGTAAAATACTTCTAGCATTAGAAAATTGTAATGGCGTGAGTGTATAATTCAACTAGCAGAACTAAAGGTAGACAATGCTGTCTGGGATCAAATGCTGGAAGTGACTGTTAACCAACTTCTAGGATGCTTTTAGATGGCATGACTAACCTCTAGAGGTGCCTGTGGCAGTACCAAGGGTTTTGCCCCTGGTTTATGTTGTGGTGGCACTTTTCATGACATCGGATAGCACATTCACACCTGATGCAGCGGCACTGTAAAAGTGACACAAGGCAAAGATGCGGCAGTGGACGCAAGCAAAGCTGTGGAAGAACCCTGTTCACACTGGTGCTAGTTCCAGCAGCAGGCGCCTCCCCGCTGCCACATCTTTGCTTCGCGTCACTTATGCAGTGCCAGGTGTGACTGGCCTGCATGCAGCAAGCGAAATAGCTGGAATAACATTAGGGTGCTTTAACATGTACAAAAATAATCCAGCATGAAAAACATATGTTGACTTACTGGAATATTTCACTTTGTAGGTAACTACAAATGGTTCAATAGCAGATGTTAATATTAAAAATAAAGGGAAGAATGTTAGCAGATATCATTGACAAGAAATGCAGTCTCTAGAAATCACTCTGCACAACACCTAGTTTCTTTAAAGTTGTTTTTCATAGCAGAATCTTAAATAGTCTATTGGACTCCAGAAAGATGATTGAAAGCTGGGGCATCCTCAGACAACAATTGGTGAAGAAACAAGAGTCCTAGTAGCTCACCTAATCTTTGGGCAAGAGAATAAAATAACTAGTGGATTCAGGCTTGAGTGATGCTCAACACTAGTATTACTACTAGGCACTCTACAGTAACAGATTTTTTGAGATGGTCCCTGCCCAGTGGGCTACCAATCTGAGATGGACAAGGATGAAGGGAACATAGAGACAGACGCATCTTCCCATTTTACAGATGGGAAACTGAGGCTAACAGGTTGTGGCTTTCCTTAGGCCCTTCAGTGAGTTCATTGGTCCCCGAGGTCCAAGTCAGCACCTTATCCACTACATCACACTAGCACTCTCCAAAGTTGCCAAAAAGTAAAATTTTAGGGAAATGGAAACACCCCCACCCCCCCCAATACTTCATCATATTCAGACTTCATCATACTCAGACTGAGTTGCTTCATGGAAAAACTCAAATAGAAATAGCTGGGCTAAATTGAATATGGTGTGACATGAATCGGTAACTTGTTTTCTCTGCAATCTGTGTATACATTTTGTGTGACAATGGTTAACAGTTGGTTCACTGTATATACTACCAAGTCTCCCCTACCCTTTCGTTACATGCTTTATAAAAATTGAAATGTGAACTGAACTTTGAGCAATACTTGAATTTCTACCATTTCTACACTACTACACATGGATCCCATCTTTCTCAAGAGTAAAACCATACATATTCATTTTTAAATCTCTCAAAGATCCCAGAAAATGTCCACCCAACTGCATTTACAATTGTGATCTTCCACCCATCATGCTTGCACTAAAGGCTAGTGCTGCCACTAAATGCCTTGAGGTTGGGTTTGCATCAGGCCACACACGCCGACCAACTTCAGAGCCATAACTAACCAGTTGGGATGACCGCCTCCTGCACTACACTACAGTACAGCCAATAAAACACTCCAGCACTATCCCAGGCTTTCATTTCCACCACCAGCAAACACTGAAATGGCAATCTAGTCCTGGGAGTCTGAATCCTGAAGGGTGGCTTGTCTTGATTACAAAAGTCAGCATAGGCTTTATTTTTATGTGTAGGATATTGATAAGTGACTTGCTTTCTCGTTGGTCCAAGTGAATAAACAGCATCTGGGGATGTTATGTCTCCACTTAAAGGGGAGAAAAGGACCCCTGAAAGTTCTTGTAATCTTCTGTATTCTTAATCTAAGTGTGCCGTTAACTTTTTTTTCTGGAGAAACAAAATGGAAATGTGGTGGTACTGAATTCTGATCTTGGAATGAAGTGGGGAATTCACATGGTCTGTCTTATGATTGCCTTTCAGTTATCCCAGAGGGAGAGATGCATACCAAGGCCACATTCTGATAAACAGCTCATTCAGTGTACTTGGGCCTTACCTTAGTTTTGCTCCTGAAGTGTTCACAAGTGGAGTGCTAAACCAAACTATTCAGGAGTGAGAAGAGAAGCATGTACTTTTCAGTTCAGTTACTTCAAAACATGAACACTTGAAAGCATGAATTTTGATCTCCATTCAGTGATCATTGCATCTCTAGGAAGAAACCAACACACTACTACCTCAGTTTACACTGTTCATCTGACCACTACCCAAGTGGATTAGTTAACTGATTTTTAATTAAACCAAAGTAGTTATTTCAGTGTGTCCATCAGAACTGGCCCAAGCTAGCTTTTCTCCTCCCCCCCCCCCCCCCCCCCCCCGACCTGCACAGCCCTGGGTCTCTTTCTTGACCTGAGACTAATGGGGCATGTATTCCAGGAGCATGCCACAGGTCTGACTCTCTCGCTGCTGCTTCTAGAGAATTGCTGTTAAAACTGCTGCCCATGTTGGCATTTAGGTAAGAAATTCAAATGCGGGAGGGGAGGCAAAATAAGACTTCTTTGTTGCTACAGATGGTTGGGTTGAAGCTAGAGCATTGGAACTTACATCTTTCCAGGTTTCCTGGCAAATGGCTGTTGAGCAGCTCACTTGGAGCCAGGGGGATCATCTTGGGGACCAGTTCAAATAGTGGTATTGGTTCCCCAGGGTCAATTTCTACTTGAACAGTTGTTTTTTCCTCGGGAACCTTGGCAGTGGATTTTGACTCACGCACACACACACCAACTAATGGCATGTGCATTGTTAGCCTTGTGATCAGGCTGTTACCTACATTTTAAACTGAGTTCAATTAAATTTAGGTCCAGGGCACTGACTCTCCTGGGTTTAGGCAGGAGAGATGTGTAGCCCAGTCCATTTTATTGTGACCCACCCAACGATTTAAGTTGAGCACACCCCACCCAAGAGATACAAATGGCAAAATCTGCAACTCTAGCTTAGTGATACAGAATATTGCAGAGCAAGCTGCTCCAAGAGAAGGAAACATGAGGGTGTGGCACTGTTTTGGGGAAACGGAAGCAGAGTGGGACTGGGGTGGGGGGCAGGGGAGAACCTCCTTACCAGTCTGTCTGAAATGCCTGCAGTTGGGACAACTCTTCCCCCCCCCCAAATACTTCCTTTCCCTGTAGCTTCACCATTCTGTGTAATCCATTGTGTTTACTGTGTTAAGATTGTGAAAAACAAAACATAGCAGTGGTTTTGTAAGGAGCAGTAACTGCATTTTGCAAAGGCTCAAAGAGGCACAATGCTGGAGAAAGCACACTAAAATGCACTCAACTTGCCATCTTGTAAAAGTCCTTGCTTTGTTTGTGTTTCTGGTAGAACAGGATCCTTCTCTCTGTCCCTCCCTCCCCACTAAGCAGCCTTCCATTTAAGGATGGTGTGATCATTTGCACCTTTAATGTAGGATTGTCACTCGGTAGGCTGTAAAGCAAAAACTTAACCTGTGAAATTCTATTCAATCCAAAATCCCCCACTCACATCCCCGGGAGTCTGTAAGACACCCTCCAAGGCATGTTACCTCCACCAGCCATTCCTTACAGAGCTTTCTGAAATCCAGCAAGATGACTAGTCACTAGGTTATTATCTGCATCTCTTTTGGTGGCTTTGAATTGTGGGGCAGAATGTAACTAGCTAGGAAATGGCCTGTTTAAGGATGGGAAGACTGACTGGTGTACTCTAGTTAATATCCAATACTTTTTGCATTAGTTTGAACTCTGCAGCCCTCTTATTGAGTTGGCCTTCCATTAGATTCAAGAAGCTGTACGAGCTCCCTCTGGTGGCTAATATATTAAAAGTTCACTGCTTCAAAAAAGCAAAGACCAATAGAGTATAGACATTTTATTCAAATATAGTAGTCCAGAGGTGGGGAAATCTTCCTCCCCCACCCCTCCCCAGGGGCCACTAGTATGAGTTCTGAGGACCACACAAGTGGTGGGGTGGGGAAAGGAGGTTAAGGGGCGCGCTTGGGAAAAGGAAGGTCCAAAGCATAGTTCTGTCGTATCCTTGAGTTCATGCCCCTCATCTCTGCTCCTTTCATTTTTCAGTGCTTGGAGGTAGGAACTTAATTTGGGGGCCAGATACAGGCAGTAGGAAGTGGTCAAATAAAAACTGGCTACATAATCATTTAGCCCCTGGTCTTACAGTTCCCTACCCTGGATTTAAGCAGACAAACTTGATTCCCAATTATGTCCATTTTTAGAGGTACAAGGGTGTTTAAAATGAAAGCACAATTCTGATTAGTTATAAGCTTCAGCTAGTTAACTGCATTTGCCAGTGCGTGCATGGATATTTGTGTTAGAAATCTAGTTTGTAATAGCTTTTTGTCACCGTAAGTAACATGAGAAGCAAAAGTACCTTCCTGTTGAAGAGAACGGGATTCCCTTCAACAGGAAGAGACGTAGCAGTGCAACCACCTACTAGCATACTTCAATAACATTTCTTGAGGCTTAGACCCAAGCTGCCTCACTGGCTACCATAAGCACCTGAAGGAAGGAACTTCTTTCCTCTCCAAGCATGCTAATGCCTGCTGATGGGACTACGGCTGATTTAGCTTCAAGCAGTGTTAGTGACTTACTCTAGTAAGTGGCCCTACTGCTTCCACTTCTATGTGTGGACAGTGGAATCCACTTAAGTACAACTTGCATAACTCAAATTTCTAGGTAAGTGAAATTATTTTGACCAGCCTCAGGTCTATGGGAATGTATTGCTATTCTACTCATCCAGATCAAGAACTCTGAACCCTGATAACTCACGTTTTAAAGGTGTATAGAGTATACCCACCTAGCTAAAGATCTCAGAATCTTTAAGTGCATTAATGGTTCCGTGGCTAAAATATAGTAATGTATACCCTGTCAGGGTGAGTCTTCATGTTGGGCAGGCTGGAGATGGGCATTGGGGAACATCGGTGCTCTCTGGACATGCAGGCTCTCACTGATAGCCAGGCAGAGCTGCGTGAAATCCTGTCCTCATTTTTGGAGACTTGCAGAAGTGGTAAGGAAAGCGTGTGCATCAGGTTTCCCTGTCTCCAGCCCACCCAAGACTCCCAGAGTCGGAACTTACAGGATTACTTACACACACCCCTCTGCCTTGCTGTCTGCTCTGACTCTCTGAGGAGAGGGGATTGGAGATGGAGAAACCTGGTGCTAAAAATCTGAGCATCAGATTTCTCCTTCCCCAGGTCCATTTCTTTAAGCCTTCTTCAATAGAATTTCCCATTGTTGTAGGAATTGGACTTAAGCAGAAGTGCAGCTGTAGCTGCATGCAAAACAAATTCAGGGAGTCTTGGTGTGTTACTGAGTTTCAGTGGGGCGTAGCCCTAATGACCAATCACTACTGGTCTCAAGTCAGGGGAAGATACCCTGTCCTCTCAAGGCCTGACCCTGAGCTTGGATTTTCTGACATCTAAGCCTCACCTGCACACATACATGCAACCCCATACATGCTTATTGTTGGAAGCTGCCCCGGGCTGCCTGCAGGAGGGGAGGGGTACACATTTATAAAATAAAAAATAAATAAATAAGCAGGGCTGCAAAAATCCACTCTTCTCTTGCCTTTCTTTCTTGCACCCATATCTGACTACCAGAATCTGGCATCTTGTTATACTTGTGAACCGATACGGTGTCTTGATGACTGGGTTGGCCAGAGCCAGCCAGTGTTGAACTTAGATCCGGGTTCAGAACCTGTCTTAGCCATGATCTTGCTGGATGGCCTTGGGCAAGACATTCTTGACCTCAGTACCCTACCTGTAAAATGGAATAATCTGTCACAGGGTTGTTGTGAGCAGCAACATGGTGTTGGCAAGGATTGGGATCAGGAGCAAGAGCAGCTGGCTAGCTGATGACATGGGCTAGGAGTGAGCAGACATGCCCACCCCCTGTCGGCTGATGGCATGGCTGGGAGAAAATGCCACAGGGAGGGAGGGTGGATGGAGGAAGGTCACACTTGCCTGGGCGTGGCAGGTCCAGGGCCAAGCTGAGCCCAGCCCTGCATGGTCCCTCCCTCCTCCATTGGCACCCCACACAGCAGGGGGACTTGCTCATGGGGCATCAGCTGTAGAGTGTGGCACAGGCACCGCCTCTGCCCATGTGCCAGGTTGGAACCCACCATCCTTGGGCAACAGGGACTGGTCCATAGGGTGTGCTCTGGGCACAACTCTGCCCACATAGAGCCACTAACTTCCCTGGACACCGGCCTCACGGGTTGGGCAGGCAGGCAGAGATGACGGCCCCTGTGGGTGGGGCAATGCATGGCTCCCAGATGGAATTGCTCTGGCCTGGAGTCTAGGAGCAGTCTGCTGCCATTGGCCACTTTTCCACAAGATTGATCCTGCTTCTGGAGATTTGAAGCAGCTGCTCCTGGCCGAAGTCCCACCTGTGTGTTCGTTCCTTGGCTCAACCTGGGACACATGGGCAATGTGGCAGCTACTTTCCATTTCTGACCCCATGGATGGTGGCTGTATTGCCACTGCAGGGAATCCAGCTGGCCATTGTATTGTATTCATCCAGTGTCTGTCAGATGAGGCTTCAGGTTGCTTTATTTCTTGTATGTTACAAAATGTTTATACTATGTATAAAGCTCTCCAGTTGAAAGTATCTTTTTTTTTTTAAAAGACTATACTAAGCACATGTTTCTTCCCTGACATCATGAGGGTCAGTCTTTTTTCTCTCTCTGCAGTTCTAAATTTCTCTTATGCACCAATCATCGCTTAGCTATGCAGACAGTGCATGATAAAGATGTGTGGTATTTCTTTTTAAACCCATCCCAAATATTTTCAATTCAAGTTTTCTCAGTTTGAAAATAAGTGACTGGACTTGTTTGATACCATTTGTGTATATTGGGGGTAGAGAATTGCTGGCCTGTGGGCCAAACCCACCTTGCAGCTGTCTTTAATTCCACCTCTATCCAATTCTTGGATCTGTTCCATGGCTCAAGTCTGTACCCTCAAGCACTGGAAGAGTGAGCTCAGGGCAAAGTAGAGATTTTTATCTCACGAAAAACAGGCTTGGGGAAGGCTACAATAATATAAAAAGTAAACCGTTGCATGCATAACTCATGGGGGGTTGGGGGAGGACAAACACTGAAAATATACCTATCCAGACGACCTAAACAAACCCTTTATGATTATTCTGGAACGCACATAGACTTGAGCTTTGATAAGCTTCAAGGGGGGGAAAGAGAATTCCACAACAGAACACCTCTGCCTGCACCCTCGCAGGCCATTGGGGGCAGGGGGTGAGATGTTCTTATAGTTTTATATTTTATTGTTGATGACGCCTCCTCGGGGTCATCTTGGAGAGAGGACCTGGCCACACTGCTCAACAGTTTAGGAAATAGATACCTGCTGCTGACCCAAATGATACCCACCCATCTTAGAGTGGAGATTTTGCAACGGCTGGAGGATACAGCTGGGCAAGAACAGCTTGCACAGGCAGCCTCCAGTAAAGTGGCCCCTCTTCATGCCAAGCTGAAAGAGACCTGGGGCAGAAAAAATACCAGTTAGTCTTTGCAACTTTAAAATGCGAAGGACGTATACACGCTCTCGGTTCCAACTAATGCCCTCTAAAGTGCTTGAAGGGCAGTACAGCCAGATTTTTTGGGCCTGCGTAAATGCCCGTGCGGATTGGACAAAACTGATTTGTACCACGTAGTGTTTGATTGCTGGTTTACAGAAGCTGTGAGGGCCAAGTGGCTGAATAAGATTCTGGGTGGGAAAATTCTGGCCGGGCAACTATCGTCTTCAGTTTTTATTATCCTCCAGGGAAGGGAAGCAAATGTGAGAGAGAGGCCACATGTTATCCCGAATGCTTGTAGCCAGGCAGATTTAAGATTGTGGGCAAGGAGGCAGGGGGCTTAACATCACGTATTTCACTAATTAATCCAACTGACCTGGACCATTGATCGATGTGGGATATTTACAGATAAAACTAGAAACGATGTTTTAAAATATCACTTTCATTGTTGCTTTGGGATGAGAGTGTGGGGGAGGTGGCGGGGTGGTATGGTGGACTTGCTGGTCAATCTGCCTCGGCCATAGCTTATTGTCAACAGGCATGTACAAATAGAGCTTATATAAATTTGGCATATGAACTTTAAGCATTTTATGTACTTTGTTGACTTTGGATGTATGTTTTATTATTTTGACTGCTTGGCAATAACCTTGTGGTTACGCCATTAATAAATGTATGGATTGATTTTTGATATTGTTGATGAATGTTGTAAGCCGCCCCGAGCTGCCTGTGACAGGAGGGGTGGGATATTAAATTTTAAAATAAAAATATGGAGCCTGTGCTGAAAGGCAGAGGATGGGTCTGTTGGATCTGTCATCTGGATCCCTCCCCCCCCCAAAAAATTCCTAAATGCTGGATTTGATTCTAGCTTTTTCCTGCTTTTGTTTGTTCTGAATACTTGCTTGAGCTGTTATCTCTGAATAAATTACTGAAATACTAATTCCCTCCCCCCCCCCAGAAGCTATCTCCACCTGCTACATGCCTGACCTCTAGAAAATGCTCATGTTTGGGCTTTGGTGCACCTCCAGGGAAAGGAAGTGCCAGAACTGTGGAGCAGCCACTGAGAATGTCCTAAGTGTCCTTTCTGTATGAATTTGATGCATCAGTGGAACTTGCAAGAGCCTTCTCTTCCCCACCCCCTCCAGCTGACCTTGGGAATCACAATGGAACGCAGGGAAGGAAGGGGTTTGCATCCCTCTAACCAGGGTTTTTTCTATATAGTTCTTCTTACTGGATACGCAGATCTTCAGAAATACAAAATTATGTGTCTCTGGAGCAACGTAATAGGTCATCTTTAGCCATAACAAAGATCGAGTGTCAAAACCCCTAAGCACGTGTTGGGCCATTGTGTGTAAGCACCATAACAATCCCAACACCAACTTGGTCACCCATTGAACATCCGATGAACCTGCGATGTGAACACCATTTGCATCACAAACAATTTGCGTGTTCTGGCTGAACACGTGGCCAACATTGTGTCTCAAGATATCACGTGGTGTGTTAAGAGGTGCAATGCAGGGAATGAGGTGGCAGCACTTGCATGCTGAGATTGGGTGGTGAGCAAAACACCAATTTGCCTCACTCCCCAGGTTCTGGATCGGCCCCTGCGATCAGCCAGGAGCACCTCACTCGAAGTCCCTCAGGTATCCCAGGGGGTGACTATGGAGAGGGCGTTCTCAGTGACCGTATCAAGGCTGTGGAACTCCCTCTCGGCAGATGCAAGATCTGACTGTCACATCTGACTTTTGCTGGGAGGGGGCAGTTTGGGGTGGGTGGGTTATATTTTTGGTACACTTTATGTATGTTTGACATCCCTTTTAGAAATGTTAATTGTACTGATACCTATACTTATGTTGTGATTTTATATATTTTTATAAATTGTTAGTCACCCTGAGCTGCTTTGGCAAGAGGTGCAGGATATAAGTTGCCAAATAAACTATGTGGTGGTGCTTAGACACAGCCCATATTTATTTATTTGGCAAGTTATTGGAGAAGGAGAAGCAAGTGCCAGCATCTCTCGAGTAAACGTCATGCCCCTGCTGTAGGTGCTTGAAAGCTGATGATAACCTTCTGAGGCACAAAGTTCAAACCGAGCGATAGCTGGTAAGATTAAGTACACCCTAGCAAGGTAGCTTTGTCTTTATTGGGTGTCCTTAAATTTCCTTAACGTTTGTAATGACCATTAGGGGAGATTGTGAAGTAATTACTTCTGTTTGCAGCTGCAGTGTGAATGTTACCGAAGTGGAGTAGCTACTTTTGAATCAATTAAACTGAAGTCGTTCTGTTTCTCATTTCATTGGAACATGACTTTGGGCAAGGAGCATTAAAGAGCATTTTGTGAATAAACTAAGGCCCTGAATGCTACGGGGGGGTGTGCACCCATGGGAACACCGTGGGTGGGGGTACATGCACGCTCCTGCGCTCCACCCACGCACAGAGCAGTGGGCTCAAATGGCAGTTGCTCCATGCATGGAGATGGGTGTGCACCTGTGGGAACAGGCGTAGACCCATCCCCTCCCCTATTGCAGCCTGTTTGAAAAGGGCCTAAGTGGGTAGTGGCACAAATCCACATTCTGAGTATTGTGTGAAATCCTTACCACTTCCCATGATCCTGGATGATCCTTTATTCTCTACTGCCTGATGCAAAGGGTGGGCAGCTGAACTTCAGGGCAATTGACAGCTATGCAAATACATTGGTAAAGGACAAGGCAAATGCAGATTAAAGAGCATGTGGTGAGTTTGCAATGGAGGAAGATGTTCTGTGAAAAATCCTTAGTGTGAACAGGCCCTTGGAGATGCTGTCTGATTGTAGCAGTTTGCCCCAGAACAGAGTGGAAACGCATGCGGAAGTGCAGTACAAGTACTGGTCTAGGTATATAGAGAGCTATATAGTTCTGGTCCTGAGTGGCTTAGGGATTGCCTTGCTCATTGAGTCTCAGCTGAGTACTCAGCAAACAGTACTATGGGGTGGAGGTAGGGATAGTCTTGGCATAGAGCTTTTGGCTCGGGAGCTTGCTTCTCTTGTTGGTCTGAGTCTGACAAGATCAAAGTCTTTTGACACTTCAGGTATGGCTCATGGACTGCTTGTTTAGTCGACTTGTCCAGGCAGTGGTGTCTTGTGGTTGGTAATGATCCTTCAGACTGAAACTCTTTGTTTAAATAATCTGTTTTTAAGCTGGACCTGCATCTTCAAATTACAATGAGGTGATCTAAAGAAATTAATAAAGCTATTGAAATGCTCATACTTTGAGGATATTACCATCCTTGCATTACAAAAGGCTTTTAGACAAAAAATGAACTTTAAAAAAAAAAAAAAAATGTATTAAGTCAGATCCCCAAACAATGGGTCGAGACCATAAAAGGTGGTGCACCATCTGTGAATAGTGTGTGCTTGTTGCTCTCTGAGGTCACGGGATGTCATTAAGTTTTAATATAGGGTCATGAAGGCAATAATTTGGGAACAACTGCTCTGGACTACTAGTGTAGATTTAGGGTGTAATTTTGGTCATTAAAGTCAATGGGAGCTAAGCCATTGACTTCTATAAGAGAATAGGATCACACCCTTATCACGCTAATCAACTTTGTGTGTGTGTGTGTGTGACTGTATGCTACTTAAGATTTTCTATTTATATTTTTCCAATTGGACTTTGTTGTCCTTGCTTCTCTAACTCTACCAAACTTGAAATTATTCCTTTTCACATTGAGGTAGAGATAGGAGAAAATTGGAAATTGCATCTTTATGAATTGAATAGCTTGTTGGAATGCTCTTCTTTGAACAATGATAGTAAGTTATCCAAATTGTGTGTACATCTTTCTGTATGTATGAAGCCTTACAGCCAGCAAACTCCAAGCACACAAATGAGCTGGGGTGGAAAGGAGGGTGACTGATTCAGGTGTTGCTGATGTCAAAGCATGGTCCAGACAATTGTGAACTAGTATTGGTGATGGCCTATAGTGGTGACATTAGAAGCAACGAGTGCAGGGCCCAAGAGTATAAAGGTGGGGTGTGTCGAGCAATAGCAGAGGGGTTGGAGCATGGTCTTCTAGATGAGGGTGCATAAGGCTAGGGCAGGAGGGCTGTATGTGTCTTGATGTCGTCTTGTTCCCAGGAAATTTCATGAGTACCTTGCTAGTTTGGTTTTAATCAATCTATTCAATTTTGCAAGCTTGCCATTTTAAATATCAGTGTATCACCAGGTGCAAGCTGTGTACACAGATCTACCTCTTCATGCTGGTCATTCAAACTGGATTAAGCAAATTGGCAGCAACCAAATATACAGACATTCAAATGAAGTATTGGAACCTACTAATAATAGCAACAGTGACACTTCATTATGAGGCTCCAGCAACAACCCGGCTATTGTGCTAGAGCTGAGCATTTCATTACCTCATTGTGGCTGCATATTTGGTTCATTAACATTTTAAAATGCCTGTAGAGCTTGTGTGCACAACTTTTTATAATTTGTGTGGGAATTTGAATTAAAAATAAATAAAGTAGAGCGGCAGCTTTATTTCATTGTAACTTTGATTTTTAACTGCAGTGGAAGAAGTCACCGGGCATGGAACACACTTCAGACTGGAAGGACTGATGTAGTTAATCTTTATCCAAACTAGACAAGCACCCAAGTCTCGCATTGTGAATCTGAAGTTGCTTATTGCCTGTGCTAGCCCCTTTGTACCTATACAAGTCTCTTACACTTCAGGAGGGCTCTCTAGTAAAAGGGCTAGTGCCTGTGTTAAACAGCTGGAGGATGGCGCTGGAGACCAGTTACTCCAAATTAGGTGCTATTTAGAGCCTGTGTGTGTTTGGTTCAGCCCACTTTGGACACAGCAGACTATGAAGCTCTAATCCAAATCCAAAGTGATGTGTGAACCTGGGGTTTTGAAGCCCCGTCTCTAATCCCAGGATACTTTAAGTATTTGTACAGACAAGGAAAGTAGAGCTGAAAGTTACTTAGTAAAACAGATGAACCTGCCACCACACCGTGCCCTCCCAGGTAAGTGGGTACCAGAGGAGGAATTTTTGTAATGATTTTTGTATCCTTGGGTACCCATCCAGATACGCAGGGTGTTCTTAAATGAGATGCACCCCCCACCCCCCCAAACCACTCACTGCTTGTGTGAAGGTGGCATGTGGGAGAGCACATTCTTGTGAGCCATGCACCAGCCACCCATAGCCATGCACAGAGCACTGCTGAAAAACTGGGAGTGCTCCATGCAGGCCCAGCCTCATGCAGCAGCTGCCTCCATGGCTGGGAGCCACCTCCCCACATACTCCGCATGTGTGTGTGGGCACCCTGCAGCCATTCCACTCAGCAACCACAAACAACCACTCCTTGCCTTGCTCATGTAAAAACACCCACAGTGTACCCTCTGGGTAGCTGCAGCAGGGCTGCCCACATACCTGAGCAGGTGTACAGGGTACAGAATCATGTATCGGTTTCAGCTCTAATTGGCAGGTCATGAACGGGCTGAAGATAAGATTAGAGCTGGATAGGAAACTTTCCCCTGGAAACTGCTGATCCACCCAGGAAAAGGTATTTGTTTGTACTCTTCTAGGCTAGGGATGTATGGCCATAGTCCTGAACCCATGGGGTGAAACATGTGGAAGTATGAACCGCAGGCAACACAAAGCAGATTAAAATGCCTGATCTCCCATTTTCTCCTCTCATGTACATAGCCTTACACTATTTCCTGGCTGTATGCTGGCTATACAGACCCCAGCCAACTCTAGTTTCTGCTTATTGTGTGGTAATCTTTCCCTCTTTGCTAAGGAAGATGGGAGCTGCTGCTAGGGTTGCTGCCTCCAGGGCTGCTTCCCTGGGAGAGGGATGATTACATTTGATTTGTGTAAATTTATGCAAATTTAAGGGACACTTACATTTGACTAATAAAAAAGGTAGGTGCAGGATACATGGCATAGGGACTAGATGTGGTGGCATGGGGGTGCAAGGATAGATGGGCAACCCATAACCTATATAAAAGGAGGCTCCCAAGGCAAGGGTCCTTGTCACAAAAAACATAGGGTCTCACATGTGTAACACGGGACTACATGTAGACTAAAAGTCTGGTAAATATTATATACATGTGAAACATTTGCATTACATGTTACAATTGAGAACTGTAAAACTCAAATTAGGGCTCTGACATGGCACCAAGCTACAGGAAATGCAAAGAGATACCAAAAATGAGTATTTGAGAACACTTGCCAGACAGAACCCTGTGGAGATGTAGATGGACCTTTTATGTTTGCCTGACACACTTCAGGTTTTCCCCAAGGCGGGAAAACAGACAAAGAAAGAAGACTACTTAAAGAGGCCAGTGAGTCACCTTTAGAGAGTTCTCTCCCAGAGCAATCTAGAGCATCTGCATACGAAAGCCTGCCAGCAGCAAGGCTGGATAAACCATGAACAGAGAGGCATGATTTTGCTCTCCACCAACTATGAAGCCAGTGCCCAGTCGCTTATATTGAGGGCTGAGAGAAACCAGAACTTATGCACCTTTTGTAGGGTAAGATGCTGATTTAGGAACTCAACCAGTATAGATCAGGAATGCATTATATTTACCTTTGATTTCTAGTAACCACTCTGTATCTACTATCTTCCTTATGTAATCCATAAACTTACTGCTTATCTTTATGAAGAAGTGTCTGTGTGTAACATTAGAACACAAGTGAGCAACAAGAGCCCTCAAGCTCTTGCGAACCCAGAGAGTAAAGAGTCTGTAAACGGGAAGGATCGGGCCCTTGAGTGACAAAGGTTTTTCTTGCGGCAGACTTGAATCAGCCAGAGAGAGAAACTAATTCAAGAGAGCTGTGCGCAGGGGAAATTGAGTCGCTCAAACCCGGTAAAGTGGGGGTTTGGACCTCCAACCCGTGACAGTTCTCTCATTGCAACTTGATCAGGAATTTCCCCATGACCACTAGGTCTGCATAATGTTGCACAGCTCCCCATCCTGCCTCCAGAGCACACATGCATGTAAAATGCAAGATAGGGGATAAGTCAAAGTCTGGTAATGAAAACCCTGAGACTCGGGGGTCAAATCCTGAGCTGTTACACAGCATGGGAAATCTAATTCTTTCTGGCGGCAGTGGGGAGAATGACTAAACTCCTCTGTGGAGGACTGTTTCTCAGAGTGCTACACATGGTTCCTGTCATACTAATGTAGATGATTCTTAAGAACATAATAGTGCCATATTAAGTCGGACCAAATAAGCCCAGCATCCTGTCCTCCAACAGTGGTCAATCTCGATCGCATGGGAGAACAACTAACAGTCACAGTGGGCAATCCATTCCGTGTTATTCACTCCCAGCTCCCGAGAGTAAAAGTTCATCCCGTAAGCCACTTGGTTAATAGGCATTAATGGATCTACTTTCCAAGAACTTACCCAGTCCTTTTTTAAACCCGGCTATACTACTGGCCTTGACAATGTCCTCTGGCGGCAAATTCCATACATTAATTGTGTTGAGTGAAAAACTACTTTTATTTGTGCTAAATCTGCCAGCAGCTAGTTTCATGCAGTGTCCCCTAGTTCTAGTATTACTTGAGAGGGTAAATAACTGTTCCCTCATCTACTCGTTCCATACCACTCAAGATTTTATAAACCTCTATCATGTCCCCTCTGTCTTCTCTTCTCTTTAAGCTGAAGAGACCCAGCTTGTCAAGCCTCTGGAACGGCTTCCATACAAATACCCTTTATCATTCTCGTTGCCCTTCTCTGTAACTTTCCTAGTTCAGTTATGTCTGAGATGGGATGACCAGAACTACGCACAATATTCCAGGTGCAGTCACACCATTGATTTGTATAGAGGCGTTATGACATTCTCAGTTTTATTCTCTATCTCTTTGTGAATAACTCCTAACATAGTTTGCTTTTTTGACTGCTGCTGTGCACTGGGCTGACGATTTCAGTGTATTGTCCACTATCACTCCCAGATCCTTTTCCTGAGTGGTAACTCCTATCTTAGTACCCAGCATTGTGTACACATACATTGGAGTATTTTTCCCTATGTGCATCACTTTGTACTAGTCCACGTTAAATCTCATCTGCCATGTAGATGCTCAGACACGCAGTGTCATAAGATCCTGTTGCAGTTCCTCAGTCTGCTCGGGTTTTATCTACCTCGAATAACTTGGTGTCATCTGCAAATTTGATCACCTCACTCTTAACACCCTTTTCCGGATCACTAATGAATATATTAAACCGCACTGGCCCCAATACAGATCCCTGGAGCACACCACTTTTTACATTACTCCATTGTGAAAACTGATCTTTCAGTCCTTCCTAGCCTTTAACCAGTTACCAATTCATAGTGAGATGCTGCCTCCTATCCCATGACTTTCTTTATTTTTCTCAAGTGTCTTTTATGTGGGACCTTATCAAATGCTTTCTTCTAGTACTTATCAAATTCTTCTAGTTATGCCAAACCTGGCTTTCAGGAGTTCAGAACTGGCTGTCATTGGCTGGATTCCTTTCCATGAAACTCTGGTGGGCCAAGCATTCTTCTTTTCTCCAATAACTGCCCCGAGGAGCAGACTAGCTGCCCTTTTCCAAAATGGCAGCAGCGCTGCTGCTACCACTTTAGAAAAGGCTGCACATATGCCGAACAGTCCTGTGGTTATTTTGTGCATGTGCAGTTTTTTATTATAGACTTTTAAACTGAGCCGTAACAGGCATGTTTGCTACAGTCGTTAGATTGTACAGATTAATCCGTAACCACCAGTTACGGGCATTTATGGATCCGAATCCAAACTCCGCACACCTACTAAGCATGTGAATTTGTGGGTTCCCAACATTGTGAATGTGTCCCTGTTTCTCCCTATACTCCCTTCCCTATCCCCCAGGGCAGGAACCCATATCTAACTAATTAGTGCCAAATGCATTGCTGGCACTATATAAATAGTTAACGTTTAACTGAGCTTCAAAAATAATTGTAGCATTTTCCTTTTTTCTCATGGGTGAACCTGTCAAATGATCCTACGCTAGGAGTGGACTATATGGGCCATGTCACACAAGGTGACATGGTCTCTGTGACACGGTCTTTGTGTCTGGCACTGCCTGAATCACTCATGAAGGAAGGTTTGGTGATCTTCAAACTGCCTTGTTCCCATCCTCCATCTCTTTAAGGGCTCCAAAATCAAACCTGACCCAAGTCTGATCCTGATACATCCAGGCTTCTCCAGATCTGTAATGGAGGTGTCATGCCCCTTGCCCACAGAACATCCTGTCACAGCAGTCCGTGGGGGTCAGGTCAGAGACAGGTTTGGGTTAAGCGTTCCACTGTCACTTAGCTGGCATGATCCTGCCTCTGTAAAGTGCTATAACATCATGATCCCCATGGGTGGGGCCTCTTTCCTATAGGGAGCCTGACTTGCAATGAAAATTGGACTCCAGGTATCGATTCCAGTTAAGAGGAATTCATTTTTCCATCCAACTGTAGAGTCTTTTGAGCTTTGCTGTTATATATTTCTAGGGAGTGTCTAGCCAACCGCCCCACCTACGATCCTGCAGTCTGAGATACTCCAACTCTGTTTTTAATAACTTAAAATGTCTCCTGGCCTTCAGGCAGCAATTCTATACACCAAATTACTCACCACATTAAAATGATTAAAACTGATAGTTGTGTACTCATTCCTTCCACTCCTGGGGTTTTGCAGGGTTCAGTAACCATTATGTGGGGAGGTTCCCTCTTATCCATGAAGTGCTCTGGAGCCTGGGAGCTGCCTGTAGTCATGGCGAGCACAGAAACTGTGGCCCTTTTTACATAGGACAGACCCACACATGTGTGCGCACACAGATCCACAGAGCCTGTTTGACTGCTGTGGTGGGTGTGCGGGTGTCTGTGTAAGTTCCCACGATTCTCACACGGAGCAACCGCCAAAAAGGCAGGTTGTTCTGGGCATGTAGGTGGGTGGAGATGGGTGTGCACCCATCTGCACACACCCCTACCTATCACCCCCACAACAGCATTCTACCTGCCACGCACCAATCTCCCACCCTGCCCATTTAAAAATGGCCAATGACTGCACAAAGCTCTCCAATACGTGGCGTCCAGGAATAAGCTTGAAATGAGAATGCAAGTGAGAAGCACTGGTGTAAAATACAGGCCCACAGAGACCATTTTTACAGACTCCTCCCCTTCCCCCGCTCCCCCCAGGCTCAGTGTTCAGGCAGGTGTTGTGGGGAGAGGGCGTCCATGTCGATGGCCACCGGTGGGTGGGGGATGGGTATCTATGTGAACACCAAGCGGGGTGGGGGGGGGGGGGGGTGTGCTCCTGTGAAACACCCACCTCCACCCGCCGCATGCACGCCTCCACCCACGGAGCCCTCCAAAAAAATGGAGGTGATTCCATGAGTGGAGGTTGGTGTGTCAGTGTAAACAGGGACATGCACCCACACACCCATCCCCTTAGCCCACCTCCATCTGTGTGAAAACAACCAGTCTCTCCTACATGGGGAGACCTCATTTATGGAGGACGTGTGGTGATTCAGGGGTGCCTAATAAAGTGGGTCCACTAATAAACTAAAAATAACACATGCTTACCACATGCTGTTCAGAGCCCTGACCAGCAATGTAGCATCCCTTCCATGAACTCCAGTGTTTCCTTATTGCTCTTACAACCAAAACCCTAGTCCGTGCTCTAATTCTCTCTTGACTACTGCAACCTCCTTCTTACTGGCCTTCCCTGCATGACTGGTCGTGCCACAGGGCGACTTGGGGTGGCTGTCCCAGGCCACGCTCTCTCAGGGCCCAGCAGTGGCTCTGTGGGGCCCCACTCCCTCTCTGTGGGGCCCCAAACATAACCACCTTCAGGGCACCATAAAGGCTGCTCCCAAGAGGGAGGGGGCCACAGGGGCCCCACATTTTATCTTTGCCCTGGACCTGGCAAATGCTAAGGCTGGCCCTGCTTCCTTGTTCTCAACTTTCCCATCTCACTTCTGTTCAGCTCTCTGCTGCCAAAGTCAGCCCCCTCTGCGCCCTCCGCTGGCTCTCCATACTCCCTTTGCATCCACCATAAATTCCTTGTTGTCGTCTTCAGGGCTTTTATGACCTTGCTCCTCCCTAGGTTTCTTCCTTTATTTCCTGCTGTGTTCCCACCTGAGCACTTTGTTTCTCCTGTGGCACTAGCCACATGTGTCCCAAAGTCTCCTGCTCCACATACATCTTTACACAGTTTCCCATGCCACCCCTCTATCTCTGGGACTGCCTCCCTGAACACACACAGCCTATCACCCATACCCCACCCCCATTCTAATCCCTCCTAGAAGCCTGCCTCTTCTGTCATGCTTCCCTTAGCTGCTCTCCCCACAAGCTACTTGCTGATGCACCCTCTACTGTCCTGCTATTCTTTCCCCTTTTTCCTGTAACCAAGTGAAGTCCCTGTTTCTCCCTAGACTAATTTCTTCCTTGTCTATCCCCCAGGGCAGGGACCCATATCTAATTAATGACCAGTGCCAGGTGCATTGTTGGCACTATACTCTGTTTAACTGAACTTCAGAAATTACTATGGCACGTCCCTTTTTCTGATAGGCGAATCTGTCAAACGCTCGTCTGCTAAGAGGGAACTCTATAACCATTTCACACAAGGCTCAACTTCTCTGAATCTGGCACTGCCTGTAGGCTGTTCTTACCCTGAGTAATCACACACACACACACACATCACCTTGTGAGGGAAGGTTAGTGATCTTCAAATTACATTGCATCCTCCATCTCTGTAAGGAAGCTGGACTATCCTTCAATTTCTCTGCAAGAGTCTTTATTTCTCTGCTAAGAGCCTGCCCTCTAGCTGTGCTAAGGTGTCTGGGCATAATTCCCAGGAAAGTATTGCTGCTGTGCCAGCCAGCTGGGTGGAATCGCAATGTAGATTTAGAGCTACCAAGATATGAGCATGTTGCAGCTGTCTGGCAAAGCAATTACAGGTGAAATAAGTGCTGCTAACATGTAGCCAGAGCATTAAAAAACCATTAAAATAATTGGTGTAGCAAACCTGTCGGTTCTTGCTAACTAACAGGCAGCTTGTTGCTCTTTCATGTAGCCACCCTTGCAATTTATCTATCTTGCTGTGCTTCTCCACATCACAGCTGGATAGTGCACCGCTAGGTAAATTCAGCAAGAGTTACCAGTACAGTCCTTCAGGTTGCTGAGCAGGACTGCAAGGTGACAAGTGCGGTTAGCTTGTCTTGAAGTGTTCAGGACGTCTGCACCCTTAGAAGTTTGGTGTTTCTCGAAAGTTGCTGGAATTGACAACGACAGCAGGAAAACCCACAGTATGCTTGAGCAGATGAAGCAAAAACTCGTGTGGCTTGAGTTCTCTTCTTTCCCCCCTCCATGATGCTCACTGGGGCCAGTTCCATGACCTGCAGTGCATGCAAGCTGCAATCAGGAGGCTTGGGATTGCAGCTATTGAACTGGCATCAGCAGGAAACCAGCATAGAAAAAAGGGGTGTTAAGATCTGGTGATTTTAAGCATGTCCTACCTACCATGTAATAACTATCACATAATGACCTCCCTGGAGCATTCAGACATAACATTAGGTGTTTTTAAACACTTCTCCTGCGTGTTTGCTGTTACATCCTGAACTTTCGGTGTGTCTAAATCACTCACCCAGATCTTAAACATCTGGCTCTTTTAACGTCTGCATAGAATTTCTCCCAGAACATTTGTGTGTAAAAAGTTCTCCTGGTAAACTGCCTTGCTCCAGGCAGCTGTGGCCATTTGGTTTCCATGGCAGTCCCTCACATCTACAGCTGTGGCTACTTTAGGCTGCCTTAGGGCTGTGTGTGCGTGTGTGTGTGTGTGTGTGTGTATGTGTGAAGAATGCATCTGGAACTTACTTGTGGATTTGCAAACCCAGAAGATTGAAAGACCAGAAACTTAAGGTTTGTGTAAAAATGTCCATTGGAATTGGCAGAGCAAAGAGAACCAGAACACCTTTCTCATATGACTTGTATTCCAAGCCCTTTATCAAGTTAGTTGCTGCTGTCTGAATTCTCCGCTGTTGTCTTTTTTTACATCTGTCTTGAAACAGAATTGATACTCCAGGTGAGATCTCTCTGGTACTGAGTAAACTGGGCCAAAACTAACATAATGAAAATCATCAGGGAAATGTAACTTTTTTTTAACCTAAATGCAGAACTTTAAATGCACAAGTATAAGATGGGTAACAATACCTGGCTTGGCACCTGTACATGTGAAAAGGATCTAGGAGTTTTAGTTTATCACTAACTGAACAGGAGTCAGCAGTGTGGTGCAGCTGCTTAAAAGGCTAATGCATTTTTAGGCTGCATTAACAGAAGCATAGTGTCTACGTCACATGAAGTAATAGTTCCACTCTATTTGTGCTGGTCAGACCTCCTCTGGTGTACTGTGTCCAGTTCTGGGTGCCACATTTTAAGGACAGTATTGCCTTCCTCTGAACCTGTTCCAATTTGTCAAAGATGGTCAGGGTTCTGGAAACCAGGTACCATTAGGAAAGGTTGAAGGAGCTGGGTATGCTTATGCAAGAGAAGACTAAGAGACATGATAGCATCTTCAAATACCTGAAGGGCTGTCACACAGAAGATGGCAAAGACTTGTTCTCTGTTGCCCTTTCGGGCAGGACTAAAAGTAATGAGCTCCAATTAAAAGAAAGCAGATTTTGCTTAAAGATTAGGAAGAAATTCTTAGCTGTATGAGCTGTTTGACAATGGAAAAATTGCCTGCGGAGGTGGTTCTCCTTTGCTGGAGGTTTTCAAACAGAGGCCGGACAGTCATCGGTCAGGGATGTTGTAGCTGTGGATTTCCTGTATTGAGCAGGGGTTGGACTAGATGATGTCTGAGGTCCCATTCAACTCTGATTCTACAAATTGGTGCAATGAATGGAAACTGTTCCTTCAGCGTATACAGCAGAAGTGGGCAAACTGTGGCTCTAGAGCCACATGCAGCTCTTTTGCCCTACTGTGGTAAATGGATACAGCTCTCAGGATTAGGAATATTTGCTCACTGGTATGCACACAGTGAGACTCTTTTCAAGGCCAAGGCTATCGCTAGTTAAATAGGTGTTGCAAATTATTTGTAAAAATTTGTTATGGAGATCAGCAACCAGCAAATATGAAACTTACAAGGATGGATAGGTGTGTTATACAAAAGAATTGAAGCTATTATATGCTGCAGCTCAAAAAGCCGTAATTAGTATCTGAAGGGGGAATTATGATCTTGTCAATGAGTTTTCGTGCCAGTCTTCTGAACTGTGTTGTTGGATGGATAGCATGTCAAGAAATGAGTAATTGACCCCCACACCCTTGCCATGAGGGGGTTTCTCCCACAAGGTGTGTTCAAGAACATGCTGTAAATAATTAAAGATCATTAGCAATTTCCTGCTATGTGCATCTGTACTTATGCAAAACTGATCTTTCACATAGTCTTTTCTTTACCCTCCAAAACTTAAGCATTTAGCTGTTGGCAGGCAGGCACCACTGCCTTGTATGCTGATTCATAAATTAAGTTGGTAACTCCTATAAGCAGAGGCCTTTCCTTTGCATATTTGTCCAGTGACAATGCAGTGAGCGATTCTAGTTTTTTAGATCCTACCACAATATATATTCTTAGACCCAAAAACTTTTGGTTTAAGGGAGGAATTAAGGCTCTGTTCCAACTTCTATGCTTTTTGGCTGAATTTGTAAGTTAAGGCTCCTCCTGCCTTAACTTGCATGCCAAGTAAGCAGTAAACATGTTGTACAGTCTCTCATATTGTGCTCACTTACAACTTAGGCTCCATGCACCCACACTCTGCCTTGGTCTTTCAGCCCCAATCCTCTTCCTGGTGGACCCTGGCTAAGAGCCACACTTAAAGCACCTGAGAGCTGGATATGACTCATCCCCATATACTTTCAGAGGCCATTTTTGGAGGCTGCTGGAAGTTTTCCTCTAATGGAAGTTGAAGGTGTCATATCATTTTGGCCTTCTGAGTAAAACCGTGTTTGGCCCAGCATTCCTTGCCAGACTCCAATTCAGCCTGGTTTTTGTGAGCTAAGGTCTTGTGGCCCCTCTGGCTGCAGAATGCTATGGCAGCATGGCATTCTTGGGGCTGGGGTGTGAGCCATGTCGGAAAAGAAGCAGGGGAGCTTTTTAGCCCTGCCCCTTTCTGACATGACCACAGCACTCCTGAGGGTGGACCCTCCTGCAGCTGGTGGACCCGACCTAGCTTGAGGGGCTTGGGCCAGGAGTGGGCTTGATGGGACCATTCAGGTCAGACCACCACTGCTGAGTTTTGCAAAAGGCACTTTGCAGAATTGAGCATGTTGACACTGCTGCATTCAGTGTCCTTAATGACAGAGCAGAGTTGGGCATCTGGGATTCTCTCCTCAGACTATTTGCTGCAGTGTCTGCTGTTTCAAGTCCCCACACAGTGTCTGCATTAGGCCTGGCACTAGAGCTGACTGTTTCATATTGTCACGGGATTTGGAATGTCAAGGTTGCATTATAATGGACCTTTATTAATAGATAACTATGCTGGGTGAAGGTCCAAAGGGGTTTGGCCTGTTCTCACTGGAGTTTTTAGAGTTTATAAATCCGAGGATACGCTACCCATCATCCATGCTACACCACTTCCATTTGTTCTTCCCTAAAGACTCTGGTTTTGGTTGAGAAGTCTGCTGTCAAGAGGCAGCTCTGAGACTTGAGATAGTCCTACCAGGTAACTTGCTTATTAACACCCCTCCCCACCTTCCTCCCAGTACCTGGGATGTGGTAAAAGAAATTGCATGCTAAGGAATTTCAGCCCACAGTAACCAGCACTATGGACTTAAGAGAAATGGAACATTTACATTAATGGGCATTGTGTTTCTATTTTCTGTTCCGTTGGGGCACTTAAGTTATGCAAGTGAGAACAGTTAAAAAGGGTTGAGTTGCCTTTTTAAAACAGCCTGAAGTGTGTTAAGAGTAATTTTAGCAGCTGTCTCAGAATACATGGGATTAGTGCAAATTTCAAGACTGAGGGGTGTCTTGCATACTCGTTTCCTTTTGATGCCTAGCTGCACTTAATATGGACAGTAGTCTTTGGCAAAGAAAGGTGTGTGTGTGTGTGTGTTTTTAAAAATGTATTCAGGAATTGTGTGAAAAGCAGCTGTATAAGCAATTATCTTAATCAACAGAACTGCTCTCTAAGTCTAGTAAAGCAATAAACTCTTAATTGTTTTAGCTATTGCACTTTTTGTGAGATTATCCAACAAGTACTTGGAGTATTCTGAAGGCAATTCTTCTTATGATAAAGTCCAACAGTGTGGCAGTGTTAAAGTACTTATGCACCCTCTAAAAATACTAGAAATATGGGACACTCAATGTGAAATGAACTAGCAGCAGATTTAAAATGAACTCAAGGAAGTACTTTTTCACTCACCATACAATTAACTTGTTGCTATTGATTGTTGTGAAGGCCAACAGTGTAACGGGGTTTATTTAAATTCTTGGAGGATAGGTCTATAAATGCCTATTAGTCACATTGGTCAGGGGACATAACCTATACCTGAAATAAATGCCAGAGAATGGACCATTTTCTGTAGCGAGCAAAGGTGGCCACTGTTGGAGAGGATTCTGGGCTAGGTGGACTAGTGGTCTGATCCAATATGGCAGGTCTTATGTTAAGTCACCAGGTGTGGATAATAAGGATGTGTCAAATGTCTTTTTTTTTTCCTGAAAGCCCCTCCCACCTTGTAAAGTCAATTACTCGGCTCCCATCTTTAATGGTGGAGGATTGTGCTGCCTTCGTGGGGCTCCAGAGATGGGAAGATGCTTTGCTTTTTCTCTTCTCTTCTCTTCTCCTCTGCCCCTCACACACTAGGCCAGGTCAAGCTAGCTAGGCCTGATTTTTAAAGACCCTCTTTAAAGTGAGAACTTTTTTGTGCTTGGGTATGAAAATCTTTTTTAAAAAACAACAACAAAAAACTGGCTCAAGAATGGCTGAAAAGGGTCGACTCCCTCAAAAACTTATTCAGTGGGAAGCATGAGGTTAGGCCAGATTGGAATTCCAATCAATCTCTGTGTGACTGACAGTACATGCATCAAATGAGTGTCCTATAGGAAATCCATTCGTCTCTCGTAGCACACCAGCCCGGGAAACGGGCACACTTTATAGCCCAGTGCTTCTCTACCGAAATAAGGAAGACAGCAGAGGGACTGTCTGGATAGTGCGAGGTCATAGCCATGACCTTGTATGCAGGATGTGACAGATAATGCTCACTCTTATATATGCTCTCTGTCCCCAACTCATTTGAAGGTACTAGATTGATAACTGGTGTCAGCAACATACCTGGTACTAATCTTGAGACATTCCTTCCCCAAGGAGGGGTTTAGTGTAGAAGAGACAAGAAGAGGGAGAGATGGAAATACACCAACAAAGTTGAGAAGTCTTGGGTACTTGGCTTAGTTACGGGAGAGAGGGGAACCCTGAAGGACAGATGCAGTACAGGGAGCATCAGTGGGGGTGAGGAGATCTGGAAAGCCTGATTGTTCCAGAGGGATATGAAGGGAAGCAAGGGAGCAGAGCAAATGTGTTCAGGAAGGGAGCTCCAGGTATAGGGGGTAGCATGGAAGAAGGGGCGATGATGCTTTAGAAAGCAGGAGATTCTCTGGGTTGGACGAGGGTGAAGGCAGAAAAGGTGGACACTGCCTTACCTTGTAGTAATAGCTGCATGAAAGACAAAGGGAATCTAAAGATTACCAAGCCACCCAGTTTTCACAGTATTTACACAGAAATGACCACCTTCCCTCCAGTGACCACACAAGGCGCAAAGCAGAAGGCAAATGCTTATTTCCTTGCCAACATTTAGAAAATTTACAATTTTGTGTTATTGCGCAGAACAAAGTGCTACTTTAGTTTTCTCGTTCCCTTTCAGCTCCGCTACTCATCACTTGGCTTTCTGTTCCTCACTTTCTCTTCTTAAATCTCTGACCGCTTAAGCTTCCCAACTTTCTCCATCTTCCTCTTGCTTTCTTCTATCTTCTTGCTGATACCCATCTGATTCTTTGTGCCCTCCTTGGGGAGTTGTAAATTGCCACTGCAGACTTACTGTGGTAGCAATAAAAAGCCAACTCCCTTCGATCCAGAAACCTAGCCTTGTTCGTTTCTTTTCCTGCACATGTTGTTTCCTTGCTGCGTCAGTGACCTAGAACTGGAGCTTTCTGCTCCCAAAACCGAAGTAGTTGGTGCAGGTTTTCACTTACAAAAAGCTAAGTTGCTAAGAATCCTTTGCATTTGAGCCGGTGTGTAACTAGGCATAATCTAGAGTGTGGCTTCTGTCTTGCTCCCAAGTGATAAGAGATGGAGACAAAGTAGTTGGAATTATATCTTTTATTGGACCAACTATTGGTGGAAATGTGCAAGCTTTTGGACCTCACAGGGTCTTTCCTCAGGCAAGTAGGCATTGGAACTGAAGACTTGAGCAAACCACAGTGGCTAAATATAATGTAACCAAAGAGAAGGGATGTGGTACAACAGGGAGATGGAAGTGGGAGGTAAAGCACAGTGGGTGATTTAAAAGGAGGGAAGGTGAGAATGGGGAGATGTGCAATAGCAAGAGGAAGAGTGAAGGGAAGGTGGAGTACACTATGCAGGAAGGTGGTGAGTCAGGACAGAAGGTAAAGTAGGTGGGGGGAAATGGACAATTAGTAATAGAAAGAGGGAGTGGAAGGTGAGAAAGTGGGGTGGGGAGAAACTAGAAACATCTGGGGTGCAATACAGAGGGGGGATTTATAAAATAGAGTAATGGCTAGTGCTGAAAGAAAATAGTATACACCAATAATGAAGGAATTTTAACATTAATACAAGTTAAATATGCAGTCTGTCATGTTTACAGGTTTTTGTAGTGGCTGGAGAAACCTAGGTTCTTAATCCACTGTCTTTGGTGTCAAAGTTATTAATTTTAGTTCCCAGGCTTGTCTTCCAAGGGTGGTGTACAAAGCTTTTTTCTTTCCTTGAGAATTGAGAGAGCAGAGATGGAAGGGTTGTATTGGGAAAAGTGATTGCCCACTGTAGAGTCAGTGGGGCCAGTCCCAAGTCCTGTGGATCCCATGTGTGCCATTTCCGAGAGGCACAATGTGCCTACAATGGAGGTCTATGTGTTTAGCATGTGGCTGCACACGCACGCAGCTGCATGCAAGATCTGCAGGGCTTGGGGTCTGCTCCAGTGACTGCAATTGTATGTAGGGGTTGCTGGGTTTCATTGGCGTAGTGTCCATGCCAGCAGTTGGTGCACTGAATGAAATGCACTACATTTTGGGATTGGCATGTGTAGCTCCTTGTACATGGCATGGCCTTCTGTGGGGCATGTTGACAGTGGCAGTGGTGGGAAATTACCTTTTCTGACATACCCAACATTGCAGAGCATCATGTTATCATGATATATTGAAACAGGGCCATTTTGAAAAGGGTGTGGAAAGTCTTTATGGCCTACCCCCAGGAATCCCAATTGTCGGTGTTCATCCATGACCTAGAGAAATTGGAGCTTCTCCTGGAGACCAGAGACTCTGTCAAAACCAAGTCAGTGTGTCTGTGTCGGAGTATGTGGTGAAAACTGAGAGGTGAGTATCTTACCCAATATCTCAAGTTGGGGGCATGCCATCTGGATGGGGATCACAATTCTAATATATTTTGCCCATCTTTGTTGTCTGGGGTCACGGGATTATACTGGAATCTCACTATGGGATTTTGCAGGCAAATGGTTTGTGAAACACTGTCCACCCATCCGTGACTTTGCCTAAGCTTAATGTCCTTGACTGGCATTGTTTTCAAGACTTTGGTTGTGTGCTTTCTCTGCCTCTTTTTTTTTTTTTTCCCCTGCTCATCTCATCTGAAAAGTATAGTTGATTATAGCATGGCTCCAGACTTGGAACCAGGCACACACCAGGCTTCAGTAACTAGCTTCAAATTTGTATTGCAGTAGTCTACCGGGAAGAACTTGGTAAATGATCAGAAAAGCAGATTCAACATGGGTAGCTACTTAAAGAACCGTAGTCTGCAGATTTACAGGAACTGATTCAACACTGCTCCAGTAGGTCCCATCTGTTGGGTAGCCTGATGGGAGATGGTAATCAACTGGTGTGGGTGGGGCCACAACAGCAGGGGGTAGGTCCAGTGGGCTGTCCCACCCCGTTCTGATACAACTCTGACCCTGATGGGCATCATGATGCTCTTCAAGGCTGCAGCCTCCTATGGCCTGCCCTCTCTTAGAGTTAGCGGGCACCCTTGGCTGGATATGGGGGGGGCACCCCTGGCTTAGCCAGGGAAATCTGGCATTCCCCCAGAGCTTATGGGTCAGCAAAACTTGGAATATCTGAGCAAAAGCCAGAGATATGCCAACTTCACGCATCAGCCATCCCCATTACCATTGGTTTATTTTTTGCCTCTCCCATGCTTCCTCTCATGGTCATTGTGTCGCATTATAACTGGGAAGGACAAAAAAAAATCCAGGGTGCCTAAACTCTGGCTTCCTGTGGTCAATATCTTATTGCTTTCCCATATCTATTTTGCTAAAGTCCAGACTTAAGGATGGCATTAGTCCAGTCGGAATGAGTCCTTAGCATATTAATCCACAATATCTTATTCTTAAAGCACCAGGTACATTGCTTGCGCTATATAAATGCTTATAATGATTCATAATGGATTCTGTAAGATACACAGCATGAGGCTAGCTACTCAAATATTCAACCATGCTCTTAATATTACTGATGTCTGCTTGGCTGCCTATGGTCAGAGGTGGCAGGATGACCTCCTTTCTGTTCAGTAATCGGTATGTTGCTTGCTTAGTACAGGCTGCTGCAGCTTGAACATTTGTTGCTCAAAAGCCACATAGTCTTACTTCTGAGAATGTAGTATTAATGTATATGCTGCCCTTTTCCAAAAAGGATTCAAAGCAGCTTGTAAGAAGTAAACTGATTATAAGTGGCATTCCTCCCAGCAGCACTGTACGTTAGTAACAGTTTCATGTAATTCACAGTTAATGCAAGTCCTCTATTCTAGGGGGATACAACTCTAGGAATCTTATTTTGCTAGTCAACGTGCTGTATTAGAACTATCCTCCTACTTGGCTTAGTCCACAAATAATGAATGGAGGAAGGAGGGAAGCTAATGCTTGGAGGATATAAGGGGGTTTCATCATTTCTGATGCAAGTTGAAACTTAAAGCTCAAACTTGTACTACCCATGTCACTTGCTAAAACATTGCTCTCCTTGTATCCATGTGAAGTAGGGCTGGAGGGGAAGGGGTGGAAAGAAGTCTCCCTCCTTACAGCTCGTCTCCACGAGAGTTGTCGCCGCACCCCCCAGTGAGCGACGAGACCAAAAGCTGGTTTAAATCAGGCCGCACTCTTTATTCATTCAATTATCAAAGACAGTGGGTGGTTGCACAAGCAGTATGGGTCCAGTATGCTAGCTACTTAATTCTTAACTCGGGACTGACCGGGATGTGCCATCCCGTGTCAGCTCCCTCAAAACAAGGCCCTCCATCGACAGCACCCTGGCTCTGGCCAAAAGCGGGGAGCGTCCCAACTGTGGGCTTCTTGAGTAAGGAGGTGAGTACCTGCTAAGTCAGCAGACAGTGCATGTACTTACTGACCCAAATGCAGTACTCCTCCCAGGGTCATAACCCCAGTGCGTGCTGCCTGCGCCTGGCACTGGGTGTTACCTCCCCATCTCTTAAGGAGATGACTCATTTCATCCTACTTAACCTACTATAGCATACTGGACCCCCGCTGAGTGCGACAAACTTTACCCATTAATGTGGATTAATTATGTCATTCTGATTGCAGACTTCGTACATCTCTATGTACGTTTATTCTTCCAATTAAACCTGTCTGGATCTCATTCGAATTAATGCTTATTAGAATCCGATTGTTGCCAATCGTAAGTTACAAATCAAGCCTATTTAGCCTATTCTGTACTGTTAAAGGGGCAAAACGAGCGATCCTTGAATTAGACTAGTTGCTAAAATTCCCCCTTCGGCTCTATAAGGGCAACCAGTAAATACCACAGTGCTAGAGGTGAGGTGGGTGGGGCTGCCTCAGTCACGTCCCCGCTCAAACAGCCGCTCTCACGCGGCCAGAACTACTCCACCCTTCCTAAAGAGGGTGGAGTCCATTCAATTCCCGAGCGCGGCGACTCTGCGCACGCGCTCCCACGTTTGCAGGGCAACCGGCTCCCCAGCCGGAAGCACTCTAAAGTGCTCTGCCGTGACTGCCATTGCTGCCGGTATACTCCCCCTCTCATGGAGGGGGCCGGACAATTACCCCTGCGGCAGCGAAGGGGACGTAGCCTTTGAAAGCAGGAGGTATGCAAGGTTAATGCCAAGACTAGCCACAATCCATGTAGGATAGAAAAACAAGGAGCCCCTTTCTTGCCTCTGCACCAGTGCTCCGAAGCCCTAGTGTAGTATGGTTTTGGGTGAGACTTTCAAAGAGCACTCTCTTGCCTAACCCTGCTCCCATTGAAACAAGTGTCATTTTTACCATTGGCTTCAGTGGAAATCGAAGCCTTATTTTGAGCGAGTAGTTGCTCAAACCCATATTCTAAGTGTTGTGTGAAATTCTTGCCACTTCCTGTGATCCTTGAGGGTTCTCTGTTCTTGGCCATCTGATACAAGGGACCATTGAGATGAAGGGAAATCAGCAGCTGTGTGACAGTATTGCTTCAGGACAAAACCAACACAGTTTGATGAACCAGGAGAGAGTTCGCAAGGGGGCAAAAAGTTGTGTGAATAAGTCCTATAGCGAGGGGTTAAAAGAAAACATTAAGGAATGTGTGATGTGGCAAAAACATGTAGGGAGTCTACTTCCAAATTATTAATGCTGTACTGCTTAACTCTTTTTTTTTTTTTAAAGGAGAAGAATGAAGGCTCGTGCTCCCCCTCCACCAAACCAGCCTCCTGCTGCCTGTAAAATTCCTAATGAGCCAAAATCGTCCACAGACCTGGGAGTGGTCCCTGATCAGAACCTGGTAAACATGAAGGAAAATCTGATAAACAGGATGGTGGATTTGACGGTGGTTTTGCCAAGTGGTGAGGAATGGAAGGATAGTGTGCAGGGAAGGTAAGGCATCACTCTACTTTATCATAATGAAATAACTTGCAGTACTATTATCTGTCCGTCTTGCTGCCTTTATAGAGGCTATTGGCAGCAGGACTAGGCCTGGGGTGTGTGGGTGTGAAAATGGTGCTTGTCTTCAGAAGTTATTTTACTTTCCAAGGCTGCTTTTAGATGTGCATGGCGAACACGCTGCATAAAATCACGCTGCATGTAACTATGCCATGTGTGGGATTTAGACATGACATTTTGCGTGTTAAAGCCAGTCACGCGTTCTCTTAAAGCCATGAATTAAATACCTTGATGTTGAGGTATTTAATTCATGGCTTTAAAAGAATGTGCGACTGGCTTTAACACGCAAAATGTCATGTCTAAATCCCACACATGGCATAGTTACATGCAGCGTGTTTGCTGCACACGTCTAAAAGTGGCAGTTTTAAAAAAGTCCCTTAAAGATCTCTACAGAGGAAGGGCAAAAAGCCTGTATGAGGGGCAGTAATCCCCCCCCCCCCCCCCCTTAGCTACAGGCCTGACCAGGACCCACTGCAGGCAGATCAAGAAAAATTCCTCTCATGGAAGCGTGAGTGAGCACAAATGTGTGCTTATGAGGTTTTGTGGGAGTACATTTTTGTCAAAGCTGGGAAAGCAAGGTAGTCTTTCCCAACCTCAGAATTTACTCCCAATGAAGAGCCAGAGCAAGCCTCTCTCTCCCTTCCTTCCTCGTCCCCGCTCTGCACAGTGTAGTTCTCCACTGCAGGCTGGGTCAGGGAGGCACAGAAGTCGGGGTGGGGGATTGGGCATGGGAAGTTGCTATATTGGCACTCTCTTCCTCCCCCCCCCCCCCCCCGGTGGCTGTTTTCAGACAAGACACTACCCACACACCCACTATACATGTTACACGGCTACAGTGTTGGCCTATTGATGCCTTGTAACACATGTGGTGGGTGAGTAGTGGGTGGAGAGGTGTCTTGTCTGAAAATGCCCGGTGGCCTGAAATGATCACCCAACTGAGGGACCACTTCATTAGCTTAGCACAGGCTGCTGCGAAGCATGAGAAAGGAATGATGAAAAGATAATTATTTGGAAACTTATGCCCACTTTTTGAAAGGACGTGGGGTAGCTTACAATATTTTTTTTTTAAAAAAATTCTAAACTCCCCACAATTTCTCACCAGGAGCATAAGTATACAGTAGCTCATATACAAACTCATGTGACTTGGAGCTGCCACGTCTGTCATTGTCATCTTAAGCTAGTTCCGCGCAGTCTTTTGCGCAGATTCACAGCACACTCCTCTGATAGCCCTTGCACTGCTTCCTTACTGTTGCTGCTATAGCTCCCTTCTACAGAGTGGCTTTCTCCCATAGTAGAGGTGGGGTGTGTGTGTGTGAAGGGGGTCTCCTGTATCTCAAACCCCTTTCTCGCAAAACTGCTCTCCCTCTTCCAGTGCACAAAGGAAACCAGCTTTCCTGTCAAGCGGAGCTGTTTCGGGTGATGCGGGGGCTGGTCTGTCCGGACTCGCTCTGCCTGGATGGGAACTTGTCCGAGGTCCGCTTTGAGGAGTTTGCCATCTGCAAAGTAGATGGCAAACTCCTCACAACAGGCCTGGGACAAGATCACACAGATCCAGAGTAACTTTGACACCAGGTTGGAAGCAGGAGGTGAGGAGCACGAGGTTATGGTCGATCTTTCTGGGAGGAGTTTCGGGAAGTGACGCCGGCCGATGCGGTGGAGGTCCTGGGGTTTGTTAGAGCCACTAGTTGTGAATTAGATCCATGTCTGTCCTGATTGGTGAAAGCCTCCAGGAAGACGTTGGGGACGGTGCTGGCGAGGGTGGTCAACGTGTCCCTCCAGCAGGGGAGGTTATCGCCCAATCTCAAGGAGGCTGTGGTACCACCCCCTGCTGAAAAAGCCATCTTTGGATGTGGATGCACTCACCAGCTACCGCCCCGTCGCTAATCTTCCCTTTTTAGGGAAGGTTATTGAACGGGCAGTGGCTCTGCAGCTCCAGGTGCATCTGGATAGTATCAGTTTCCTTGACCCTTTTCAATCTGGGTTCCGCCCCAGCTATGGTACGGAGACGGCCTTGGTGGACGATCTCCACCAGGAGATGGACGCAGGATGTTCAACATTTCTGGTTCTGCTAGATCTCTTGGCTGTGAGACCTGGGGGGTCTGGACGGGACTGTCCTTGGGTGGTTCCGCTCATTCCTCTTGGGGAGAAGCCAGCGGGTGATACTGGGGGCTGAAACATCAAGCCCCCGAGCCTTGACCTGTGGCGTTCTGCAGGGTTTGATTCTGTCTTTGTTTGTTGTTTAATGTGTATATGCAGCCTCTGGGGGAGATCGTGAGAGGGTTCAGGGTGCGATGTCACCAATATGCTGATGATACTCAGCTGTACCTCTCTTTTTCAACCGACCCAGGTCCTGCTGTCTCGATACTTTCCCAATGTTTGGAGGCTGTGGCGGATTGGATGCGGCAGAGCGGACTGAAACTTAACCCTGATAAGATGGAGGTAATGGTGGTGGGAAGGACAAGGGGGGTGCTGGCTCCTCCAGTTGTGGGGGGTCTGCCCTCCTGTAGCTCAGCAGGTTCGGAGTCTGGGGGTGGTGTTGGATTCGGACCTCCGTCTGGATCGGCAGGTGGAGGCGGTGGCTAAAGCCGCCTTCCGCCAGCTGTATCTGCTACGGAGGCTCCATCCATACATCTCCAGGCCCGACCTGGCCACCCTCATCCATGCCTTCATCACCTCGAGGCTAGACTACTGCAACGCGCTCTACGTGGGGCTTCCCCTGTTTCTGGAGGCTGCAGTTAGTGCAGAATGCGGCGGCCCATCTCCTTACGGGGACGGGTTGGCAGAAGCACATAACACCTGTCCTCCACACTCTGCATTGGCTGCCTATAGCGTACCAGGCTAGATTTAAGGTGCTAGTCTTGATCTATAAAGCCCTACACGGTCTGGGCCCCTCATACCTTGGGGACTGCCTCTCCCTCCGTGCCTCAGAATGATCCCTGCAGTCTACCGGGGGTGCCTTCCTGGAGGTCTCCCTTGTTCAGCGGGGGGCCACCATGGAAAGGACGTTCTCGGTGGCCGGGTCGCGACCCTGGAATTCCCTCCCGGAGGAAGCTCACCTGGCCCTGGGTCTACTGGCATTCTGCCCAGGCTGTAAGACCTGGCTGTTTGCCCAGGCCTTCGGAGGGGGGGGTGTTGATTTTTAAGATGTGAAAGTGATGGGGAGTTGTCTTAAAATGTTCTAGATTGAATAATTTTTATATTGCTGGGTTTTTTGTTTGTTGTAAGTGTGAAAATTAAAATAAAGACAACGTGGTGCAATAGCGCCTAGGCGGTAGCCTTCAAATCACTTTCGCTAGAGTAATCTATTGATTGTCTTACTCAGGAGTAAATTTATTATTATTATTTTATTTTATTTACATTTCTTAGCTGCCCCTTCATGCCCACGGCAACTCGGGGTGGCATACAACACAGAAAACAATAAGTTAATATCAGTGAAATATGACAATTAAAACTCCTAAAAACCACCACCCACTAAAACTTTTACCCAAATCCCCCCCCCCCGCCTCCGAAGGCCTGGGAGAACAGCCAGGTTTTGCAGGCCCGGCAGAAGGCCAACAGACGTGGGACCAGGCAGGCTTCCTCTGGGAGGGAGTTCCATAATCGTGGCATGGCCACTGAGAACACCCTCTCCATTGTGGCCCCCTGTTTTACATGGGGGACCTCCAGGAAGGTGCCCCTGGTGAACTGAAGGGCCCGCTCTGGGGCACGGAGGGTGAGGCGATCCCTGAGGTATGAAGGGCCAAGACTGTGTAGGGCTTTATAAGCCAGAACCAACACCTTGAATCTGACTCGGTACGCTATAGGCAGCCAGTGCAGTGCACAGAGCATGGGAGTATTGTGCTCCCGTTGACTCGTCCCCATAAGGAGACGAGCCGCTGCACTCTGCACCAGCTCAAGCCTCCGAACCAGCATCAGAGGAAGCCCCACGTAAAGCGCGTTGCAGTAGTCCAGCCTCGAGGTGATGAAGGCATGAATGAGAGTGGCCAGGTTAGGTCTGGAAATATATGGACGCAGCCTCCGCACCAGATACAGCTGGCGGAAGGCAGCTTTTGGCACAGCCTCCACCTGCCGATCCAGGCGGAGATCAGAGTCCAGCAACACTCCCAGACTCTGAACCTGCTGGGCTATGAGAGGGCAGACCCCCTCTATGAGGCAAGCCACCACCTCCTTCGCCCTACCCACCACCATCACCTCCGTCTTATCAGGGTTGAGCTTCAATCTGCTCTGCTGCAGCCAATCCGTCATGGCCTCCAAACATTGGGACAGCACTGAGACAGCAGGACCTGGGTCAGTTGAAAAGGTGAGGTAAAGGTGGGTGTCATCAGCATATTAGTAGCAACGCACACCAAACCCTCTGTCTCTTCCCCCCCCTCCCCCCCAAGGGCTGCGTATATACATTAAATAATGGAGACCGAATGGAACCTTGCAGAACATCACATTCCAGGGCCCAGGGACTAGAGGATTCAGCCGCCAGGACAACCCACTGGCTTCCCCCGAGAGGAATGAGCGGAACCATCCTAGGACAGTCCTCGCAACCATCTCAACAGCAGCCCATTGTCCACTGTATCAAAGGCGGCCAAGAGATCTAGCGGGACCAGAAATGTTGAACGTCCTGCATCTTTCTCCCAGTGGAGATGGTCCACCAAGGCCACCAGCGCCAGCTCTGTACCATAGCTGGGGCGGAACCCGATTTAAAATGGGTCAAGGAAACAGATGCTGTCAAGATGAGCCTGGAGCTGCAGTGCCACTGCCCGTTCAATAACCTTCCCTAAAAAGGGAAGGTTAGAGATAGGTCAGTAACTGGCGAGTGCATCCACATCCCAAGACTTCTTCACCAGGGGGCGCACCACAGCCTCCTTGGGTGACTTCAGACGTGACGGGGCGCTATTCGCCCCGGCACGGAATCACACCGGCACATCCAACAGATGTGCTGGCTGATCCCGGCAGGGGGCGGGGCTGCGTGGTGTAACGTGCGACCGCACGGCCCCGCCCCCCCATGCTCCCTCGCCGCCCGCCCTCTGGGGAGACGGGCGGACGCATTGGCCAATGCGGCCACAGCGCCTGCCCGAATTGACCACGGCTCAAAATCCCGCTGTGCATTCCGGGCCATGGTAGCCGTCCAGACGGGACGGGCCCCTTTATCACGGCGGGGAATCGTATTCACCATGTGATCGGGGCTGGCCCCGCCGGTTCCGCCGATCGCGTGGTGAATGTGATTCCCCGCCGTGATTGACGGGGGTGAACATCTGGGGGGGAACTTCTGTTCCCCTTTCAGACATGACGAGACCTTTCACGCCCGGTGGGAATCCACCGTGGTTGAGCGTGATCTCGTCACGTCTGAAAATACCCCTTGAGACTGGGGGCAATCTCACCTGCCGAAGGGATGTGTTGACTACCCTCGCCAGCACCATCCCCAGTGTCTCCATGGATGCTTTCACCAACCAGGACAGGCATGGATCTAATTCACAACTGGTTCCCTTCCAGGTGGAGGGAGGCCGGACTGACCAGCCCCCGCACTACCCAGAACAGCTCCGCTGGACGCAACTTTGCAGACGCTATGATGGCGGCAGAGAACTTTCTTTGCAGCCTCAACATAGGACCGCAAATGGGCCATACGGAGAAGACTGTGAGATTCAGCATGAGTCCGACGCCAGCATCGCTCTAGTCGCCTACCTATCTGCTTCATATACCACATCCCCTCAGTAAACCTAGGGGCCCTGCGGAGGACACGTCTCGGGGCCACCTTGTCAGTGGCCTCCCCGAACAAGGTGTTCCAAGCTCGGGCAAGCTCATCAACAGAGCGGCCGCCAGGGTCTAAGGTTAAATCCCCCAGAGCCTCCTGGAACCGTTGAGGTTCCATCAGCCTCCGGGGGCAGACCAACCTAACTGGTCCATTCCGCTTCTGAGGGTGGTGTGTTGAGACTGGCCTGCAGGAGGTAACGATCCGTCCATGACAAGGGCGTGACCCTTCTATCCCCCACTACTGGATCACCCACCCCAAAGCCAGAACAGAACCAGGTCGAGGGTGTGCCCCACCCCACATGAGTCGGGCAGATAACAACTTGGGACAAGTCCATGGTTTCCATGGCAGCCATGAACTCTCTCTCCACTCCCACAAGGCTGGCATCGGCATGGGTATTGAAGTCCCCCAGGACCAAGGTCCTGGAGGAGTTCAGCACCACTGCTGAGACCAGCTCTGCTAGAGTGGTAAGGGATGCTGCTGGGCAGGAAGGGGCAGCATCTCTTGCTGCTCTAGCAGAGCTGGTACACCAGCCGCACCCCGAGATTCCCCCCAGCCAAATTGAACACCACATGGAGGGCCTCGATCCCTGGAATTTCCTGGACAGGATACCTCCTTAACAGGCCATGTTTCTCTTAAAATAATAGCTACACCACCTCCTCAGCCCCAGTGCATGGTTGATGCTGCATGGCATACCCAGCTGGAATGAGATTGGCCAAAATTGGCCCCACCTCCCAATCCGACCAGGTTTCCGTAATACGTACAAGGTCCGCGGCCCCGTCCAGGATCACATCTCGAATTACCGGGGCCTTATTTACTACGGACCTTACATTTAGCAGCATCAGCCCCCCACTGGTGGACCTTAGACCTTGCTCCGCCTTCATCCTCAGTGGGTGGGTGGGGGAGGCTCTTTTGACTTCCACAAGGGACCTATGTCCCCTGGGAACCCGAACCGCACACTCCCGCAGACCATACTGGCCCTGTCCCAGAACCACCCCTATAGCCACTCCTCCCTTCCTGTTCACACCGTTCTGACCCCCTCCTACTGGCCGTTCCCCCAGAACCCTCAGACATCTCCCTCTCTCGCCTCCCTCCCCATCCCCATCCCCCACAACAGAGTAATCCATTGATTGTCTTACTCAGGAGTAAGTGGTTTGAGAACATTGGACTTCTAAAGAAAATGTGGCATTGGGGAAAACTTAGTGAACTCAAGTCCATGTTCATACATTGCTGCACATCTAATATTTTTGGGCTGTTAGTTCAAGGAACCCTTTGCAGCTTCCTTCAGCAGTGCAGGCAGGCAGTCTCCTCCAAAGATGACAATGGCTCAGGCTCACTTAAAACAGAACCTTCATTTATACAGCAACAGTAGAGGCAACCCAGAGATTGCAGCTCTCGCAGAGGGTGTTTCAGATGGACACCTCTTCTGTTTTGTGCTCCACTCCACACACAGGTGACCCATCCATGTAAAGGCGGACCATCCTGGGGAGAGGCAGAGCAGGTGGTGCCTGCTCCAGACCAGCTCCACTTGCTCCAGAACATTCCAGAGCACTCCAGACCCTGGAGCACCAGCCAGGGGGCAAAGCAGTGGTTCGTCTACTTGCAGCTCCGTTCCCGGCAACAGCCATAGAGCTGCAGGCAGCAGCCTAGAGCAGCTGGCGATCTGCCCACAGCTCTATGGTGCAGGGGAGGGGTGCCACACGGGCCGACTACTGTCCACCATGACAGGCACCTTCGTTTAGAACCCACTGCAGTGGGACCAGGAGTAGGCCCAAACACTCTTTTGGATATACCTTGTTTGCATCTGTGTGTGGTAAGTAATTAAATAACCATTCCAGTAGTTTAGGTAGGATATATGTGGGGAAAAATTTACCTCTTACCGCTCACTCCTCTTCTGAACACTTCCTGCAAGTTGCCTGGGTAAGCCAAAATGTCAGCCACCTGACCATTTCTGTGATGTACCTAGATATTTATGATGCGTAGGGCCTGTTCATTTAGTTTATCCACAAAGCCCTGACCCTTGTTGCCAGAATCTTGGGCTCCTCTGGAATTGAAATTCAGCTTATTGATTGAACTGTGCATGGGGCAGTGTAAGTTTCACTCGAGCACTACTTTATCCTCACAGCTAAAACGTCGGCACCCCTTGAGCGACTTAATGATTCATTGATAGCATATGGTTAAAATAGTGTAGTATAAACCTTGCAAGATTGCAGTATACCCTGAGTTGCTGTGTGCCATGGACCCCCTCCTCCATGCCATTCAGAAGAGCATGGCCCTGGCCACACCTCCTGGTGACCACATGCAGGTAGGTGCCAAAGGCCATGTGCCATTGTGGCTGCTTTCAGATGAAAGCTCTAGAAAACCACCATTCTAGTCATTTGGTTTTAATGAAAATTAAGTGTTCAGAAGATCAGTCATGTTGATATAAACCTTTAAACCAGTATGGCTGTCTGAACTCTTATGCCAGTATAGGGAGCACAAGGAGGACTCCGTCAATCCCATGGTTCACTGCAGTTGAATTTCAGTTCCCCTCCGGCTGCTCCTGTTACAAAAGTGGGCATGGTTCTGCCACTCCTGTTGCAGTCTTGCAGAGGGAGCTCCAAGGACTTAAGAGGCAAGGTGCACGGGATTATCCTCCCGTTTACCTGCTTGTGACTCTTCTGCCTGAAACACAGCAACTGGGAGCTGGTGCAGATCTACAGAGTCCCTTCGGGAGGAGGAGAGTGCCAGTCCTGGTCTTCAAGCCCAACCAGGAGAGGAGACCATCTGAGCAGTGCCTGTGCTGCTCATTCTACTCCCGAGACTTCATGAGTGGGGGAGGGAGATAGCATCTTGCAGAGCTCCTGCCTTACTGAGGCTCAGAGAGTGGGCCGGAGGCAGAGCCTGTGCAGTAGACAGCTGCCCAGATGCAGCCCACATGGTTTTAAAACCGATAAAGGAATTGGGGGGCGGGGGTGGGACATAACTTTGTTCCCAGATTTCTTTTCCTCTTATTTTTCAGTTTATTTTCAGTTTCAGTTCCTGTATCTCTGGTCTGCTTAAGAACATAAGTGCCATACTGGATTAGACTAATGGTCCATCTAGCCCAGCATTCTGTCTCCGACAGTAGCCAATCATTGTGGCTTGGGAGAAGCACCCAACAGGTCACAATGGGGGATCCATTCCCTGTTTTCCCCCAGCTCCCGTCATGTTCCCTGATCCTGTCTGGCTAATGGACATATCTTCCAGAAACTTGTCCAAACCTCTTCTAAATTCAGCTATAGTAGTGGCCCATACCACAGCCTCTTGCAGTAGATCCCACAACCCAATTATACACGGAGTGAAAAAATATTTTTATTTGTTTTAAACTTGCCACCCATGAGTTTCATGGAGTGTCCCCTAGTTCTAGTACTAGCTGAGAGGGTAAATAACTGCTCTAGTTCAGCTATGTCTTTTTTGAGATGGGGCGACCAGAACTGCACACAATATTCGAGGTGCGGTCGCACCATTGATTTGTATAGCAGCATTATAACATCCTCAGTTTTATTCTCTATCCCCTTCCAAATAATTCCTAACATTCTGTTTGTTTGAATGCTGCTGCGGACTTCATTGTATTGCCCACAACCACCCCCCAGATCCTTTTCCTGAGTGGTATCTCCTAGCCTAGTACCCAGCACTGTGTACGCATAGTTTGGATTATTTTTCCCTACATTAATCACATTGCATTTGTCAACATTCAATCTCATTTGCCATTTAGATGCCCAGGCACCCAGTGTCATTAGATCCTGTTGCAGTTCCTCAGTCTGCTCGGGTTTTATCTACCTTGAATAACTTGGTGTGGTCTGCAAATTTGATCACCTCACTCTTAACACCCTTTTCCGGATCACTAATGAAATACATTAAACAGCACCGGTCCCAATACAGATCACTGAGGCACTTCCTGCATGGGTGCCTTTCCTGGCTCCTGTGTGGGCAGCTTTGAACCCCTCTCCTCACAAAATCTTGCTCTGTCACTTGCTCTCATGGGTCCCTGGAGTAGATGGGTGGAGGGGACATAAACTCTACCTGAAAATCTCTATGGTCTCGGGTTTTAATATCCGTTTAGGTGTTAACAGTAGCTAAGTTGACATTATTTGAAACTGATATGAATAAAACCTTTAAATCCAGGTTGAACTATACTGGTATTTTACCAGGATTCAACCCAGAAATAGAACTACTTATACAAGTATGGCTGTTCAGATCAACTTCAATCTGAATTTGCAGGGAATAATACTGGTTTTCAGCTCAGCTGAAAACAACCTGTGACGAGGTGGCTAACACCACCTGTCGTACCTCCAGTTCCCTGCTGCTCAGCTTAGCTTTCTATGCAGGCAGAGGAAGAGGCTACAGCTGCATTGCGCTGGACTGGGTTTATATGGACCCGGCAGCTGCCGCAATCTGCCCACACGACAGCCCCCTTCCTCCACACCATACAGTTGCAGGTGGTTCGTCTGATGCTCTAGGCTGCCATCTGCAACTCTGGCATTGCCCAGGGCAACTGCTGGTCCAAGAGCAGAGCTGCCACGGTTATTCCCCAAGCAGACTGACAGCAGCTCTGCTTCAGGCCCCGGATTTGGGCGGCCCACTCTACTGGCGGTGTTCTGGAATGTTCCGGGGCACCACAAGTGGGGCTGGAGCAGGCTGCTCAAACTACACATCTGCTGGCCTGCCTTTAGATGGATGGGTACCTGGGGGTGAGGCGGGGCTGCTGTCCATCTATCTACACCCAATATTTTAAGCAAATGCTTCCAAGAAATAATTGAATATATCTAAAAGTACTTGTCAATGCACAAATGAGACAGGATGCCATTGTATGGATTTAATGTGGCTGCACCCTTTATTAATTCAAATCAACTGACTAGGTGGGGGTGACTTCACCTAGTGCGATCCAAGTCCAGTAGCAAAACAGCACCATGTGCTAACATACAACTGCAGGGGAGGGTCTCGATATACCCTGGAATCTCCCCCAAACTAGAATGTCTCCCCTTTGGCAGTCACTGTCCGTAGACAAAGGGGATGTGGTCCACCAGGACCTGAGGAAGGAGAAGGTGCGCCACAGGTTGGGGACCATACATGTCCCTACCACCCTCATAGGCCACCCCTCCCAGAGAGCCACGCCCTGCTTGCCATACCTTTCTATTGCGTGGCTTCCCTACCTCTTATGTAGATGACTCCTATCTTTATCTCAAGCTAAAATCCAAACAGATACTGGACCCCTGCCACAAAGGACACGCTGGCAAATACCGGATGGGTCCAGCCCCCACCTACCCCCAAAATTCCATCAACTTGACCTTCAATGCTCGCAGGTAGATGTGGTTGCCATCTGGGGACAGATGAACCCCATCCTTTCTAGATAAATGTTCTTATGGGAAATCTCGTAATGACTAAGTGCCCATCCCTAACCACTTCCTAATGTCTCTATTCACTGTTTTCCTAGTTCTGTCAATTTTTCTACCTGGAACATCTTTTCCCCAACTTATCCATTACACTAACTCTGCCCAAATTAACCCATGGAAACATTCTCCTAACTTCCCACGTCACTTTTTATAGCCTTAGTTAATTAACCCCTTTTAAACTTGGTAAGTCATTCTCCCCTAGATGCATGACTAAAATATCTGGGTTGCCTGTCATCGCCTGTGTTCCCAACTCCAGGAGCAGCTGATGCCACCTCCATACCACTTCTGCCTTTCCAGTGGATCACAGCCCTGGCTGACAATCCCAGCTGCGACCCCCATCCAGTGCTCCCTGCCGCCTTGGCGGCCCAGTGAACCAGGCTGTGGCCCACGATCAATATGTTTAGTCTGCGTTGCCCTACGGAACCTGTTAAGAGGATACAGTATTCATTTAATTAGTGGCGGTTGATGCACCAATCAGCACATATGATCGGTAGGCCCGAGACCGCCAACGCCTGATGGCCTGAATGTCCGGCCCTGCCATACCCATCTGGGCAGCAAAAGTAGCTGCCCCAATTCAGAATGAGGGAGACCCATAATTCATACATGGGAGGTGCAACCACGACAGTGCAGCACGGAGAATGCTCGTGAATTGGTGGCGGGTAACACTCCTACCGTCCTGGTGACAAAAGAACGGGTCAGGGAATCTGGGCCTAACCCCCATGTACTTCTGTGCGGCAACCACCGGGCACAGCCCTTTATCTCCGGCCCTAGCCAATTTGATAGTGCGTCCCATTCCACGCTGATCCGTCTTGGACCTGCGCAGCTGCAGGGCTACTTCGTGAGTGCTGACTGCTACATCACCTACCTCCAATGCCCTACCTGTCCTGTCCCTGGCTGACTCCACAACCAGCTCACTCATGTGGAAGGCTCCAAAAAAGGCTAGCGTAAAAATTGCTGCAAACAAACCAACCTCATAACTGTTCTAACAAACTGACTGTAGACTACTGCAAATTTTAAACAGAACAGGAGGGATAATGGGTAATCTACTGTCTTGGGGATGGTCGCACTAACGGGCCCATGATTCCAAAAGATGCCGGGGAAAGAGACCCCCGTCAGGGGCCGGGTGGCCAGCTAGCCAGCAGAGTCGCCAACTTTCACACTATGGTAGTGGGTGTCAACCCTTTCCCTCGCAAGGCCATGGCAAACTGTAGCATCTGATGCTCGGGTATTGGAAAACCCAATCTCCAACCCTTTGGGGCCCTGAACTTCTGAAAAGTCTGAAATGCGCTGTTGTATGCTGTCCTGGTCTTGACTGCCAGAGAACCCTGAACTGCCGTGCATAGTTCTATAATCCAAGGCTACACAGTACTGCCAGTAGGGTTTCTGGGGTCGTCCTGACCTGTGGCGCCAGCAAGTGGAAACGCTCCATCTGGAATCGAGAGCATCCACAATCTCCTTCTCGAGACCAGGAACATGCTTGGCGTGAAACAAAATGTGCTACAGACAGGTAAGGACAAGTGCCCTGACCAAACCCATCACCCTCTGGGACCGGGATGATAAGGTGTTAATTATGTGGACCACTCCCTGGTTGTCACACCAGAACACCACTGTTCAGTTAACCAGGTCCACGTGCCAGAGCCGGACTGCCAATACGATAGGGAAAAGTTCAGGAAAGTGAGATCTGTGGTAATCCCCTCATCAGTCCATTGCGGTGGCCACTGTGCTGTGCACCAGCACCCTCTAAAATATAAACTGAAACCGAGACCACCCGCAGCATCAGAATGTACCTGAAGTTTGGTCTCAAGGAGTAGCTGGTCCCTCCAAAGGCTAACCCCGTTAAAGTCCCTCAAAAATGTCTCCCACATGCCCATATTCTCTCGCATGTCTTTGGTTACCTGTATGTGATAATGGGGTGAAGGAGCCCCGGCCAGCTTAGCATACAGGTGGGACATAAAGGCCCTTCCGGGGGCAATGACCCAACAGGCAAAGTTCAAACTGCCCACTAACGATTGCAACTGCTTGATGGTGAGTTTTTTACAGCCAACCTACACTCCCTCAGCTTCTCCAATAACGCTTGTACCTTCCCCATCGGCAGGCAAGACACGCAGTTGACTGTATCCAATTCAATGCCCAGGTACGTCAAGGCAGTTGTGGGGCCCTCTGTCTTTTCAGGGGCGAGGGAAAGTCCTAAGTACCCTGCTATGCACTGGAAGGTGGCCATCTGTTGTGCCAGCCCGCCCAATGAAGAGGTAATCATCCAAATATTTTGTGATGCCTCCCCCTTGAGCCTGATGCCGGACTGCCCATTCAATAAGGGAGCTGAACCACTCGAAAGCCGAGCAGGATATAGAGCATCCCATAGGCAATAACTGCCCTGGAAGTGGAAACCAGCAGTGCGAAACAGACAGGATGAACTGGCAACAGGCGAAATACTGATTTATTTATTTTAAAATTTTTTTTTAATTATTATTATTATTTTACATCACATTTAGCTAGCCTGGCCCCTGGCCTGAACTGGCACACTAGCGCAACTGCTGCATCAAGACGCGTAATGCACAGACGCCAGGTCCCTGTGTATGGCATTGTTGGCTGAATGTCCCTGGGGGTATGAGGTGGTGTATTAAGCGAAACTGCCTGGGTGTCTTTTTTGGTACCACCCCCAGTGGCGAGAAAATCATGTTAGGCAGTGGGGGTGTTGTGAAGGGGCCAGCCACTCTGCCACCTCCTTGGCAATCTTCTCTGCCACCACACCCTCCATTCCTATAACCGACTTCAAGTTGAGGGCAATCCTAGGCTGCTGCACGTTGCTGACTGGTATCCTGAAACCTTCTTTTAAAACCCATTATCATGTACTGGACTTCCCCCTTGTTGGGGTGAGCCTGGAGGGCCTTCTCCAGCTTGTCTACTCTAATTGGCATTGGGGCTTTTTCCAGGAGCGGGCCCACTGTTACCACCGTGTCCTAAACCCCCTCCATTACCTTTTCCCCCATCCTTTTGCCCTTGTGCAGGCAGCTGCGGAATGGAAGCCCCCGCAGCTGGGGCAGGTATGACAACCTGCAAGGTGGACGCACACATTTGCTTGTGCGACTGAAATCCCAGCATTGTCCAGCACTTCTGTCGACCGAACTGCCGCAATGGATCGTTTGCAGGGGCCGCCCCACCTTTTACCAGCAAGTGACCTCTGTCTGCCCGTGAGGCTCTGGTGGAATCGCTCATGCAGCTCAGCCATAAATCATGGACATGTACATCCCATCTGAGCCCAGGTGTAAAAAGCAGCCCTGTGGCGAAAGGCCTCGTCATAATGGAGCCAGGCCCCAGGGGGACTGGTCTCGTATGCCCGGTGTTTGATCTCTCGGTACTTAAGGAGGTCTGCTGCCCTATGGGGAAACACCTCGAGCAGCACCCCATGGTAGATGACATATGCTGCAGTCCAATTGGACCAGTTTCTATCTGCACGGGGTCGCATGTAGCGTTCCTTGTCCTTCTCATCTTCCTCCCCAGAATCCACGATGGGATCACTGAAGAGGAGGGTGAATATGTCTACATACTTGCCCCGCCATATCTTCTCCCTCGTAGCTGGTAGGAGGTGCTCCCCAATGGGTGTGGACAGATTGGCATACGAACCCCCAACAGGGGGTGACTGACGCAGTACCGTTTCTGTTGAACTCCCCCACCCCAGGACCGCTGATGTCCAGACTTGAGCCGCCTGCTGTGCCTGAAGCTATGTAGTGTCCTGAAAACCAGCTTCTCGCCCCTGCAGGTAGCGTAACGCCGGGGAGGAGCCCCGTGTGGGGAGACAGGGGTGGTGACTTGCACCCAACCCCCATTCCACCATAGGTATTGCGGGGGCTTTCTGATCCTCTGGGCTCTAGGTTCATCCACTGCTGAGGACCCATGAGGTACCATATCGGCGAACCCTGTCCACCCACTCCCTGAAAGGGGTTGTGCAGAAGGACCCAGGGTGGGATCCTGCTCACCCCAATTGTTGGCCTCAACCTCATACCTCCTGGCTGCCCTGGGAGCATTACCTGTTTGCACCACAGCTGCCTCGATGTCGCCGCAGAGGTCGCCTCATGCTGAGCCAACGCCCTCGCCAGGGCCTTGATCTGTGCCAGGATGGTGGTGTCCACTGGCTCACTCTGTTGGTTGCGCATTCGGTGCTGCCCTAGAATCAAACTGGTAGAATTGCACCCCCAGATGGACACCCCTAGGCAGCCCCCTGCCCGCAGCTCTGGCTTGAGATTCACCCGCCGTTGGCCGAGAAGACCCAGAGTGCAAATTAGCTGCGGAGCCCTGGGGGGTAAGGGGTTCGTCCCCCCTCAATCCTGCGACGACAAGCTGGGAGTGTTATCTCAGCATACCTGGCTGGGGGCATAATCTGCCTAGTCGCCTTCCTGCAAGTATCAGGCACCCCAATCCCCCCAAGGCTTGGGCCGAAGCCACCCTCAGGCCCCTGTGGCAAGTATGCCCTAGGGGGGATTTTTATTTATGTATTTAAAATTTACATCCCACCCCTCCTGCCCTCAGGGCAGCCTGGGGCGGTGAACACTCAATAAAAACAATATAAACATTTTAAATCAATTGAAAATTCCAATATGTGGGGAAAAACACCCCACCCCACCCCTCGCCAAAAGCCTGCTGAAACAGCAAGAGAGTGGGAGCCAACCGAGCCTCCTCCGGGAGCGATTTCCACAGTACAGGGACGACCATCGAAAAAGATCTAACATCAGTGGCCACCCGCCTCGCCCAGGGAACCTCCAGAACGGCTCCCACGGACAATCTCAAGGGTCGCACGGGCACATGGGGAGTGAGGCGGTCCCGCAGATAAGCAGAGCCCAGGCCGTGAAGGGCTTTTAAAGGTTAAAACTAGCACCTTGAACCTGGCCCGGTACTTTATAAGCAGCCAGTGCAGAGCCCGGAGCACTGCTGTCATGTGCTACCTGCGACCCGCCCCCGTGAGGAATTCTGGTTGCCCCGCCGGCCCATCCATGGAAGGGTGCCCTGAATGAAAGGTCCAGTGCCTACATTACTTGGGCAGATGGAGCCCCCCCCCCCTTTATAACTCAGAACTTGGAATTATTGGGGTACAGAATTTTGCTTATGCAGTTCAAGAACAATGCATTAGTTAGACCCAACACCAAGGCAAACCCATTTCTTTGCCTTATCTAGAAATTTTACTTAAGTGGATTCTGCTGTGTGGGAGCACTGCCTTTGCCACTGTTCACAAGTGTAACTGATACTACCACACAAGAAGTAGTAAAATGCCCCACTAGGATTGGATTCTTGCACTCATTTTGCACGCATGGCCATGATTACGCAAATACAACACTTGAGAATCAAGCCTGTTACATCTAGATGAACTAATCGGCATCACATAGTGATTCATCAGTAGCAAAGGCAGATGACCTAGGGATATGGCAGGGAGGTACCCATATCCATGTGGGTGGGGGAGAATTGTGGGAAAGCATAATGCATGTCTTTCTCTAACAAAATAATTGGCAAAGTTGTGTGAACTACTTGCTAACTAGGTATGCTTTAAAACAGAGATGAACGCCTATCTTTTAGCAGACTAGGTTTTGCTTGAAGCCTCCTGGCCAGCTTGCTTTTACTGTTTTGAAATGTCTGAATATTGTTCTCCTTCTATCAGTAGAGAATGTGTGAAAAGTACCAGCAGGAATTGGCAGCATTTCATTTTTATTTTTTTTCATGAATCGTGCTGAAATGTAAAGTGACTCGAAGTTGTCATCAGCTGAGAGCCATCTCTATTTACTGTACAGGAAGATATATTGACCTTTTTTGTTTCTATGCTTCCTGGCCCTTATCACCCTGGATTTATTGACCAACGTTGTTTGCTCCCTCTGCCAGAAGCCAAGCGCCAATACAATTTAAATTGCAGACACCCTTGTGTACGGGTGGGGAATCTGTGGCCAAAGGGCCAAACCTAGCTCTACATTTTTTATTTGGCCCCTTTTCAATTCCTGGATCTAGCCCATGGATTTTGTCCAATGTCGCAAGCACTGAAGGAGTAGCTCAGGGAAAGGGAACCAAATTGAGTGCCTGCATCTGAGAACAGTGGATGGATCCATGGCATCCATCTGTGATCTGGAGTATCCCCCTCCTAAGTGCACTCCTGTCCCCAGTTCTTATTTGGCCCACCGAGCTTGAACTATTTTTCAAAGCAGTCTTCAAGAGAAAAGAAGTTTGCTATCGTTGGTGTGGATGTTGCTCACCATACAGAGAAAGGTCCAAGGGTTTCCTTCATTAGCTAAAAATAAGAAAACCTGGTTCACACTGCCATTCTGCTGCTATGCTTTCAAATATAAAACACCTATTGGCGCCGAAGAATTACCCAATTCTTGAATTATTTGACCCAAACAGTTTACTTTATTTACCCTTGGTCGGTTATATAGCACTTTCAGCACTGGAGGTGTGTTAAAATTCTTATCTTGTTCCCCCTCACAACAATATTGTGAGGCATATTATCATTATTCCCATTTTTTACAGATGGGTAACTGAGGCTAAGAGATAGCGATTTGTTCCAGACCCTCCACTGATTTCATGGTTAAAATGAGATTTGAACCTTGGTCACCCAGGTCCTTATCAGCTAGACTACGTTAGCTCTCTCTCCTTTCGTACTAAAGTCTCCATTTGTACTAAGAACCATGCTGGACAGTCCCCCTCACTAATTCAGTGGAGCGAGATTCTCCTAGCAGTTCTAAACACACACCTCTGAGAGGACATGGTGGATATGTAGTGGAGTTTGAGGCATGGTAATTAGGAAGAGGCTAATAAAAGAAATGGGGAAAATTTTAACAGGCTAACGGCAAATGTACATATGGAAGATTTCTTTCTTAAAAACAGCTGCGGTTGAAAGTCTAAACCATGCAAACGCTAAAAGCAAATAAGATTAAAGTTTTTTAAATAGCTTGTATAATGTAGATAAAATTTTGTACTCCCTTGTTTCTGATCTCAGGGACCCAGGTGCTTTAGCATTCTCTACCTGCCTCCTCCCCCTCCCCCGTCCCTCCCTTGATACCTCCTTCAGCTTCTGCATTAACGCTCTCGTTTTTCACTCCGCTTCCTAAACAGCCTTTTCTGCTTTAGCCCAGCCATTGGCATTTAATAGGGGTGAATTGGTCGCTTAATGAGTGTTTACAAATGTAGAAGCCTTCAGGTCAGATGACCAGTGGGGCTGTGCCACAAACCAACTAATATATTTGGTGTCTTCACACTACTTGTCTGTGGTCATGGAATTATAGTTTAAGTCTCCAGAAATAGGAGGATCACTCGGGTAAAAAGTTCAGGAGCCTCTGTGGTCCAAGGCAAAGAGTGGTTCTTGGATCATGATTTCTTTGCCTGGAAGAGGGCGTGGTGGAGTAGAAGTAGGGATCAAAATTTTTCCCTACATGGCATATTTTAAGAGACTGCTCTGTGCGCTTGTTGTCAAGATTAAGGTGAGGCCTTATATGTGCCCTGCTGTGTAGCTTGACTGTTGTATTCTCAGATGAATACACAATTAGAAGTCTTCTTCCCCCCCCCCAAAAAAAAAGTCCATGGGATGCCCCAGTAAATCCCCGCACTCTCCTTGCCTAGACGGGATGCCAGCCTGATAAAAATTGCTGACATGAAAGTCTCTCTCTTCTTTAGTTTCCAGGATTGGGTTTAAATATCAGCTTGCTTAATAATACAAGAGTGGGCTGGAGCCAAGTTACTGTCCCTTGCTAAAATTAGCTGCCTGGGTAAGCTGGCTTGAACCTTTAAAGAAGTTCCGTCCTGTGGCTTCTGAGCTCACTTTGTGCTATAGCATTGGTCAGTCTTTGTTTTGCTGCTTAACTCTAGACTCTCCCAAGATCTGATTTTTGCATCTGACCTGGATAAATAAGCAAGTGATCTGCAGGAAGGAGCAGTAAGAACTGAATGGGCCAGTTCTGGATCTTGGTTTGCTTGAGTCTACCCTTAAAGCAGTTGACACACTTCCTTGGAATCCACATGAGCTGGTCAAAATGAAGTGTTGGGCTTCTGGAGGTGGAGGTTGAAGGAGGCAACTTTTTTTTTTTTTTTTTAAATGGATCTAGCAGTGCCAGCCTCCTCAAAGCAATGCAGCCTCAATTCCTGCATGTCAGAAAGGGATAGGCCTACCCTTTGGCCAGGGGCAGGGCCCCACAAAGTCCCAGGCAGGGGAATGGGGATGCGCAGGACCTCAGCCAGAGCCATAGGGCACTATACCATGACAGGTCAACACACACGAGGGTGAGGAGGAACATGCCTCAGGAGCAGCTGTGCCTCCCAGTCCTGGCAAGTGCTCCTATGGATCTGGCCAGGGCTTACAGGAGGGGGGGGGGGAAGGGGCACAAGGTTTTGGTGTTTATCTATAAAGCCCTTCACGGTCTGGGCCCCTCATACCTCAGGGACCGCCTCATCCTCCGTGCCCCAGAACGGCTCCTTCGGTCTGCCTTTGGGGGGGGTGGGAGGGTGGGGTAAGTTTTTTTGTTTGTTTGTTTGTTTTTTTTTGTTTTTTTTTAGCCCCCCCACTTTATTTATTCACTGTTTGTTATTGTTTAAATGTAGGTGCTGAGCCCTGTTTTAATGATTTTGTATGGTTGTTGATGGTTTTAAATTGTTTTTATGTATGCTATTTTATTGTTGGAAGCCGCCCCGGGCTGCTCGCAGGAGGGGCGGGATACTAATTTATAAAATAAATAAATGCCACTTCTCTAGGCTTGTCCTTCATAGGGCTGGCCCTAGAAAGGGGTCAAGCTTCTAGGTCTTTATGGCTGGGTGGGATTGAAAATAAAAAAGAGGAGAAATATTTATTTTATTTTAAGCATTTATGAGCCGCCCCATATGCCTATGGCATCCCGGGGTGATGTACAGCTAAATAAAAAAATCATAAAAACAATTTTTAAAAAATCACACTTTAAAACATCACAGGGGTAGGAGAATAAATTAAAATAAAATAAGGGCAGGGAAGAGCTAAAAACCTTATCCCCTCCCCCCCCCCCCCGAAGGTCTGGGCGAACACCCAGGTTTTACAAGCCTGCCGAAATGTTAAAAGGCTTGGGACCAGGCGAGCTTCCTCCGGGAGGGAATTCCAAAGACACGACCTGGCCACTGAAAATGTGCTCTCCATTGTGCACATTTTCAGGAAGGTACCCCCGGCAGACCGAAGGAGCCGCTCTGGGGTGCGGAGGGCGAGGAGGTCCCTGAGGTACGAGGGACCAAGACCGTGAAGGACTTTATAGATCATTACCAATACCTTGAACCTGGCTCAGAACGTTGTTGGCAACCAGTGCAGAGTCCGGAGCACAGGTGTTATATGCTCCCAACGACCTGTCCCCATCAGGAGATGGGCTGCCGCATTCTGCACTAGCTGCAGCCTTTGAACCAGGAACAAGGGTAGCCCCATGTAGAACGCATTGCAGTAGTCCAGCCTTGAGGTGACAAAGGCATGGATGAGAGAGGCCAGGTACGGCCTGGAGACGTATGGACACAGCCTCTTCACTAGATACAACTGGCGGAAAGCTGCCTTCGCCACTGCCTCCACCTGTCGATTCAGGCGGAGATCCAAGTCCAACACCACCACCCAGACTCCGAACCTGCTGAGCTATAGGAGGGTGAACCCCCCCCAATCAGGGGGGCCGACACCTCCCTCGCCCTCCCCACCACCATCACCTCCATCTTATCAGGGTTGAGCTTCAGTCTTCTCTGCCACATCCACTCCGCCATGGCCTCCAAACACTGGGATAGCAACGAGACAGCAGAGTCTGGGTCAGCTGAAAGAGAGGTACAGCTGACTATCAACATATTGGTGACATCGCACCCCGAACCCTCTCACGACCTCCTCCAAGGGCTGCATATACACATTAAATAGTGGAGACAGGATGGAATGCCTCAGGACAAGGCGCGGGGGTAAGATGTTTCAGCTCCCAACACCACCCGCTGGCTTCTCCCCGAGAGGAATGAGCGGAACCATTCAAGAACAGTCCCATTCAGACCCCCCAGGACATGCAGCCGTCTCAATGCAGCCCATGGTCCGTGGTATCAAAAGCGGCTGAGAGATCTAGCAGGATAAGAAATGTAGAACATCCTGCGTCCATCTCCCGGCGGAGATTGTCGACCAAGGCCACCGACGCTGTCTCAGTGCCATAGTCAGGACGGAACCCAAATTGAAAAGGGTCTAGGAAACCAATGCTGTCCAGATGCGCCTGGAGCTGGATCGCCACCGCCCGCTCAATAACCTTCCCTAAAAAGGGAAGGTTAGAGACAGGTCGGTAGCTGGCGAGTGCGTCCACATCCAATGATGGTTTCTTCAGCAGGGGGTGCACCGCGGCAAACTCCCCCGCTGCAAGGACACGTTAACCACTCTTGCCAGCACAGTCCCCACTGTCTCCCTGGAGACTTTCACCAACCAGGATGGGCACGGATCAAGTTCACAACTGGTGTCTCTCTGACCCCAGGACATCCACCGCATCAGCTGGCGTCACTTCCTGAAACTCCCCCCCACAAAGATGGACCAGACGGGGCCTTCGTCACCTTGCTCTCTCCACCTACTGCCCCCAACCCAGCGTCAAAGTCCCTCTGAATCCGAACGGTCTTGTTCGCGAAGTAGGTGACAAGAAATCCTAGAATACTAGGAAAGAGTTCAGTGATACTAGAGAGAGAAATATGCAATTACACATATTTTAAAAATTAAGCTTAAGAACTGCCTGCTCTGTAACAATTGCTTGAGGTCTCAACGTGTTCAGGATTATTGCAGTTTGTGTGGGAGAAGGGGAAAGCTCCCAATCATATCACCAGGTTTATTGTGTATCTATGTTGCTGGTGGATTGGCCTTTCTTGTTTCCCACTGCCTCTTGTGGATTTGTCCAATTTCACTTAAATAGCTGCTCAGATATTTGGCGGTGGGTGACTAGTTCTGTATTCACAACTTTAAGAAGAGGAGTGTGTTCCGCTAAAGATATAAGAACATGTGTTTAGAGTATTTTCTGAGCAAGCAAAAAGAACAATATTCCTTTCATCCTTTATGTCAGAGAAACTCATTGCAAATGGGGTCTTTCCCAGTAGGATAACATAAGAGGACCCCTGTTCATTGAGTTTCAGCAAAATGTTGCAAGTCTTCCCTTATGAAGGAGTACATTTAAAAAGCTGCTATGAGAGAGCTGCTACTCCAGCCACAGACCTATGTTTACCAAAGGTCCCTTACTTTTAAGGAGGTTCCCTTAATTATGAAATTCTGATCTGGCAAACAAGAGGTCCTAGTAGGTCTTTGCAGGACTAGGCCCAAAGGGGGGCAGATAAGTCTTTGCAGGGATGCCTCCCTCCAAGTCTATGAAGAAACGTAGCAAAACCCAGAAAAGTTTAGCTGGGTCAGATAGTATGGACTGAACTTGCAGTTGGACAGATCAGGGAACTGCTCGCCAGCAGGGATATAAGGTTGATCTGAGGCTCTGGCAGGAGATCGCCAGGGAGAGGCAGAGGTGGGAAACCTTGGACCTGGGTGCCAAATACTGAGTGCAACTAGGGTCGTTTATTTTGGGGGGTAGGAACTGGAAAAGGGCCACATTAAAAAACAAACAAAGAAAGACTGAGCTCAGAGTAAAGGAGCAGAGGGGGCATGTACACAAAGATAGGGGACAGATTCATGGCACAGAGCCATGATCTGATTCAGTTGCTTCCTGAGCAGCATACCTCTTCAGTGTCCCCACGCCTATCTTCAGTGTAACCCTGGGAGCTTTTACTAATGGTTATACTGGCCCCTGGGAGGGAAAAGGTTCCCACCCCTGGCCTAGAGCTTGAGGGCCTGTCTCCAATGGAAGCTTGCCTCATGGAGGACCCAGCTGAAGGGGTCAGAGGCTAGGAACTTCCCAAGGCCCTGCTTCACACAGGTCTTCTAGGGAGACCAGGACAATAGAGACCTGGTTGGGAGCCTAGCCAGGCACTTGGCATACCAGGAAGAGTGGAAGTCTGAGATGGGGTTGCCCAGAATGAGCCAAGATTTGTTAGAAGCCCAAGCAAGGGGGAAATTCTCAAATTAAACCTTAGAACATGTTCAAGTGCACTGTGAGAGTTCCTGTTGCGGGATACACATCCTGTGTGGAACCCTGGGCTGACCAGACTGACTCTGTGCACAACCCTGGTCTTCGTACATAGCTGTCTTTGCTTGCTTCAAAAGGAGCTGAAACTCTCCGTCCCAAGATGGGAAATCTTCTAAATTCTTCTTGAAGCCCCTTTCAGCTCTATCTTCCAACCCATGTATTGGCAACACCTTTCAGTTATTTTCAGCGCACCTTGCATATGAGAGGCCGGTAAGTGATGGAGCCTTCCTTTTAACTTGGAAGGAAGTCTTGAATGATCCAAATGAAAGCAGAACACGCACACACACACTGTTGCATGCTCCAAAATGAGTTTCATGAGATAGTAGGACACCCACATGGCTGATGGAATACTACATTGAGTTTATTGGAAGTCGTGCATAGATCAAGGGTGGCCAAAGTTTCCCAACCCTAAGAACTTGTATACTAAAATGTGCATATGGCTGAGAGCCATAAGGTGCACAAAAACCTCTCCTGATTTCATGACTGGCTGGTGGAGTTGGTATTCTGGTCCTGGCTGCTGAGATTTGGGACCATTAAGGTAGCACAGGGACCAGAAATTGTCCTGGTCATGAGCTGCATGTGGCTCCCAAGCCACAACTTGGCTACCCCGACATAGATTATTGTCTCCACAGTGGTTATAAGCTGGAGTTGGAAGGAATGGAAACGAGTGAGGGTGTTCAGTTTTCAAGTAGAGGCAATCCAGTCAAGAGCACTGCCTGAATGCCAGTGCAGTAAATCCCCAGTGCACGCATTGTCAATAACGGCAAAGGCTAGTCTTCCTGGATCTGTTTACAAAAATATTCTTGCAATACACCCTGTCGATGGTGGCTCTGTTCTTGTGAAGGAGACGTGTGTTGTGGAACGCGTTTATAGTAAATGCTTTTAGAGCAAAGTAAATGGGATTGTCTGAATGGATTGTAATGTGTAGAGATGCATTTTCAGCAATAGTGAAACTCTGCAGTGCGGAATTCTGTGGAAAAATAACATTGGTACAATGCCTTTCTATTTCATCATCCCGATTGCTTATCTTCCTGGAAGCTTCCATCTGGAAGACGATCTAGGCATTTATGTAATGCTTCTAGTTTTGTTTTGATTCTGCTTGGGGTTTGGGGACATGTCCAGTTCTGTTTATATAGATAATAGGATAATGTTGCTCTCTTGAAGTTAATAATTCTCTTAATCTCTAGACTCCAAAATGGTACAATTTAAGCTTGGGGAAGCTTTTCATTGCAGTTCATGAGTATTTATGAACAGGATTAAACAGGATTGGGCATCATGGACCTCATTTAATGGACAGTATAGAAATCCCCTTTCCCATCTAATCAGCAGTTGAACTGCCTTTGGAGTCAGACTTTTTTGAACTTGCTGGAATAGAGCTTATCCCAAGTGGCTGAACAGGAATGATCTTTTTCACATTGCCTTCTGTATTGCGATATCCTATTTTACCAAGTCTGAAACTTGGTGGAAATAGAACTGTTGCTAAAGAAATGCTGAGGAGGACTGCATTTGATAGCCTTGGATATGCACAGTATAAATATCTCTGGTGGCTTTTGGGGAAAGGTAGTAATTAGTACCTAAAGGTGGGTATGTTTCATTCTTTATTCTAAGCACTTAATATCTGGCTTTCTGATTGGTTGTTAGAGATGTCAGAATCATTGTAAAGTTACCATTGCATCATTTTAACATTCAAAACAATTGTTTAGTAGAATGTATAACCAGTCATCTGCCTTCCCTCCTTTTTACTCTGTGTTTTGTGACTGATTTTTTTTTTTTTTTTAAAAAGCTTTTTTAAGTGAGGGGCTATGGAAATGTGGGGAGTGGTGCTGCAGTGTTTATGCTGCACCCCGCCCCCCCGTGAGGAGGGGTGTCAGGGGAGGAAGTGGTGGGGTTAAACTGCAACCTCCCCATGAGAGGGGACAGGTGATGTGGACATCTGGATTGGGGGTGTGGGAGATCTGTAATATATACATTGCAGTTTGTCTTGTAAATTACGACTGCTTAGTCTAATGTGTATATTAGGGAGGGTGGACAATGGGTTTGGGTATTCTTTCTTGTAGCAAGTTGCTCTGAATCTAACGATGATGAATGGAGGCTGTACCCAGTTGTTTCAGCAGCAGTAACCAATGCAAACTTCATCTGCTTACTTCTGTTTATAAATAAGTATACCAACAACCAAGATCTAGGTTTAGATGGATAGAAAACGCATGCTTAAATACAATGATATTTACTACACAATGTAATCTTTCTCTATGTAAATGTGCATGCACCATACACTGCAGTATGTATGGAGGCATTTGTCTGTCATCGGCTTTGTATTTAGCTATCCTCATAGGAAAAGTTGGTTCAAAAACAATGTTTTAATGGTACAGTACATGTATAACAGATAATTGAAACATCGCCATTGTTATATGCAATGAATTTCCATGCAAGAACAAGCTTTCAAAGTTGTTGCTAAAATATTTCAATAAGTGGCATTCCCTCATTATGGGATCTCTCCCTTGCCAGACCTTCATCCCCTTATTGCTTATATCTAGAGGCTTCTAGACCTAGCACCTGACAATAAACCTCCAGAGTCATGAATCTGTAATAAGTGATTAAACACATAAGTATTGCTTCATAGAGCAAGACCACTGGTCCACCTACCCCAGTATCCTGTCTCGGACAGTAGCTGGTACTAGATGCTTCAGGGTAAGTGTACAAAAATGGGGCGTGTATAGAGAAATCCATCCCCTGTCCTTCACTCCTAACTTCTGTCAGCCCTGGCTGAACAAATCCTCAGGCTGCTGCTTGGTTGCTCTTCCAGAGGATCTGGTTCCACAATTCTCTGCAGGTCTCTGTACCTCCAGTAGGGAAGCTAATTCTCTACACTCTTCCTAGTTGAAAGTGTCCCAAACTAGCTGGTTTTTTGGCGTGTCGATGGGAAGTTTAGTAAATTTTGGTGACTCATGAAGTGGTGGTTTTCATTATTCCTTACAAGAACTACCTGGTGCCATTTATGCAACTGGGGGGTGGGGGCTTCTCCGTAGCAAAATCATTGAAAGCTCCAGCGTCTCCACCAGCATATTCCTAATAATGTCTCTTCCCTACAGTAAAGCTGTGATGGACTTGTTGGTTGACTTGTGCTGCCGATACCACTTAAATCCAGCCCACCACACCCTAGAGCTGCAGTCTTGGGGGAGCCAACAACCTTTGAGTTACAAGCCAAATACTTTGATGGGGGCATTGGACACGCAGATGGTATTTCTGAAGGAGAAAGTACCTGAAGGGAAGACAAAGCGACCTCCACCTCCACCGAAGATCCCAGAGGTAAGGAGCATTAGCTATGGAATTGGCATTAGGCTTGTAGGACTTCAAGCAGTGGTGCTGATGCTGCTTGTTCTACTGGCCTTTGCAACTTTCCAAAGCTGGATTTTGGGGGGGGAGGGGGAGACGTATATTGTGACTGCCTATTGACTGGTAAGAGCTGTCTAGTTTAAACTGGCAAAACCAGCCATGATACTACTATAATAAGGCATACTACAGCATTTAGTGAAGATTGTTATGTTTAAGTTTTGGTTCAATAAAAATGAAGCCACATATAGCTTCCTGGAGGTCCAGGGCAGAATGCCACAAGGGGCCTTATTGTGGTACCTTATTCCACCATTTAGTACCAGGGCTGGCCCTACCACAGGGCAGCTTGGGGCGGCCGCCCCGGGCCCTGCTCCTGGGGGGGCCCTGCACTCGGGGTCCCCAGCTCCTGACTTGACAGTGGCCGGGAGCTGAGACCTCCAAGCGCAGAGCCCCCGGCTGACTCCAACTGACAAGCAGCAGAGGGGGGCCAGCACAAGTGATGGAGAGGCAGAGACCCGCCACTCCCACACTGTATGCCCCCCCCCCTGCCTGNCCCTACCACAGGGCAGCTTGGGGCGGCCGCCCCGGGCCCTGCTCCTGGGGGGGCCCTGCACTCGGGGTCCCCAGCTCCTGACTTGACAGTGGCCGGGAGCTGAGAACCCCAAGCGGAGGGAGAGGTGGGGCTTCTGCTTCTCCCTCACTTCCGGCAGAAGTGAGGGAGAAGCAGAGGCCCCACCTCTCCCTCACTCCATGGGTGCCCTCCCCCCCGGCCGCCTGTCAGTCTCTCGGCCAGGGGAAATGAGGGAAAGGCGGGGCCTCTGCCTCTCTCTCCCTTATTTCCCCTGGCAGACACTGACAGGCAATGGGGGGTGGGGTGGGGTGGACCACAGCAGAAACTTCCGGTGGCGGTGTGCAGCACGGCGGCAGATTTAAACTGCTGCCATGGTGCCCGCCCCGCCTGAGGCTCTGGAGCCCAGGCTGCCGCCAGCGGATCAGGTAAGTGATCCAATGGCCGCTCAGGCTTGGGGATGGGCAGAGGGGAGTGCCCCTCTGCCCATCGCCCAGGCCTGGGTAGCCCCCTGATCCAGGGAGCACCCCTAGGCCCGCCGGTGGCTTTGCCACCAGCAGAAGAAAAGGACCCCGCCTTTGTTCCCCACCCTGGGCCCGACTTATACTAAGACCAGCCCTATCTAGTACTGTGATAATGATGAAACCAACATGCATAACACTATATGTATAGGGTATATGTACTTTATGTACACATTTCCTAGTCATGTCGGACTACAAGGAGGATATAACTATGATGAAATGTATGTTAAAAACATATGTAATCAGAAATCCAAAAAGCAGACTTGTGAGCCCAAAGTGAGTAACGCTGTCTGAGGTACAAATCAACAAAACAGATAAGCAATACAACTGCAGTGTCACTACCTGAGAGACATGGGGGACTTTCAGTACTTGCCCAGACACAAGTCTTCAAAGTGGCAGGAAGGGCTATCAAGAAACTACTTAAGTCATCTGAGATAAAGGAAGCGAGATTCATCCTGGAATTGACTGACTCTGCAACAGGAGCAAGAAACTGCCCCCAGTCATTCCATCTGGCTGAGAAACCAACTCTTAAACATGAACTATAGAGAGTTAGATTTTAGCTTAAACTCGTAATACAAAGCTACCTACCTTTTTTAAATCTTTGTTTTTTATTGCACTCTTGTATCCAGTCTTGCACGAATCTTAATTTTGATTCTGTTATGGGGTGCTTTTGTGGAAGGACCTCAGCAAATTGCCCTCCTTTGCACTCAACTGGAAATCCTTGTCTGGCTTTTGACTCCTTTGTGCAAATGGGTCATAGTCAGGGACCCAAGTTGACTGCATTGCTGCAATTTGCAGTGATTTTTGCAGAATCGCTGAATCCTTGCAGTGACGGGCTGAAATTGCAGTGGGAGCTGTCTGCAGGATCTTTAAATCCTGACTTGGGCATAAACCTGTTGCCTGATCCCAAACTAAAACTGTAGCTGCCACATGAAAAACAATCTTGAGACTTTTTAAAGCTCTTGTCCAATAATCCGTTTCGTGAGTCACCAGGTGTGCACTTGAGAAGTCTCCAAATACCTGCTGGGTCTCAATGGTCAGCATAAATGGAACGGGAGTTGTGGAGGAGATCTGTTCGTAGAGACTGAAGGGTTTGTCTCCTTTTTGCTTTCCCAGAAAACTGTGAGGCTGGTGGTGAATTACCTCAAGACACAAAAGGCTTTAGTTAGAGTGAGCCCTGAGGTGCCTCTGCGAAGTATAATTCCAGCCATTTGTGAAAAGTGTGAGGTCAGTCAAGAGCACATTGTCCTACTGAGAGACGGTGTCACTGGCGAAGAGCTGGAGCTGGCGAAGTCATTGAATGAGTTAGGAATAAAAGAGCTCTATGCCTGGGACAAGAAAAGAGGTGAGTGGAGTAGTAGTAGTAGTAACTTTTTATTTATATAGCACCTTCCTCCCCCTCCAAATGATGCTGGGGCACTTCATAAAATACAATAAAATCTAAAATCCATTTAAAAGGGGAGGTAAGAAAGAAGACACCAATGGATCTTCCAAAAGCATCTGGACAATGAAGTCTTATAGACTTTTAAAGGTGAAGAAAGAGGAGCTGAGGAATATCTGGAGGGAGCGAGTTCCACGCTGAGGTGCCCGCCACAGAAAAGACAAGATTGCCCACTGACTTAAGGTGAAATGACAGGATCCCCAAATAGTGGGCTCTGAGTGCAGTTAAAAATTGAGTGAGGTTCCAGGAGCAGATTTTGAGTATAGCCAGGGCCTTGAAAAGCAACAGCAAAATCATTAAATTAAATCTGCTCCTCTACAGGCAGCCAATGCAGAGAACAGACTTGAGTGTAATAAGATCGTGGCTGCCTAAACCAGTGAACAGCCACTCTGCCACATTCTGAGCAAGTTAACCTTCAGAATAAAAGCACTGAAGTTGATCACAGCTGCAAAAGCCAGGGAGAGGGGTGAACATGTCCTTTAGTCTGAAGTGAAGGCATCCTGATTCCTGGCCCTCTGAAGCATCAGCATGTCGAAATTCAGAGCCATCTGTCACCTGAAGCATTCTGTTCCTCAACATTTGCTCTTCCTAGATGAAGGCGTAACTCAGGGGAGGGTAGTGACATCTTTGCCACCCAAGTCCGATCTGACACTAACCTGTCCACTGTTTTTTTTACTATTAATGTTCACACACACACACACACACACACACACACGGACCTCCCTTCTTTCAAAGTGGGCCACAGTAGGGAAAAGTTTCCCCATCCCAGTCATAGGCCTGTCCTCACAATTTCTGGGAGTGGAAGTCTCTCCCTGTTTGTTTTTCACTCGGGCTATTTTTGGTGCATGTCAAGATGCTCGTGATGCGAAGTCCCATATTCCAGTACTGTTTACAGCCTTCAGCAGTTCCCGAGCCTTGTGGTTGCAGTCTTATTATCCTTTGAGAGCTATTGGAGAGATCTAGCTACCTCCAAAGCTGTGGAGAGTTAGGACTGTGAGTATCCTCCTTAAAATCCTATTAGTACTAGAAATATGGGAATGACTGTATATAAGGGAAGCTGGGAGGAATAGAGTAGCTGTGTTGGCAGACTGAAAGAAAAGACTGGGCTATTTGGGAGAGATTGAAGGAGAAGGAGTAGCAGCATTGAGTTTCTGAGGATGTCTTGCAGGGCCAGTATGGTGTGCAAATGGATTAGGTGCTGGACCTAGACCTGGGAGATCAGCGTTCAAAACTCACCCTAGCCAATCCACTCGCTGGGTGGCTTTGGACAAGTCTCATTCTCTCAGCCTCTGTTCTCCATCTGTAAAATGGGAATACGTGTTTCTTTCCCTGTGTGCTCCCCTCATCCTTGTGCATCTTGGATTGTAAGCCCACTGGGCAGGGACCCATCTCCAAAATCTGACTGTAAGGTGGTGTGTGTGCCTAGTAGTCCTATAGAAATGATTTAGTAGGGGTGGCATGGGGGCACTAAGAGGCAGAGTCCTTGAACTTTAGAATGGGGTAGGTATAAATCTCAATAATAATAGCTGCCGATATGATTAAAACTTAGTCTGCTAATCACTGTCACTACTTTCATCATCATCATTGCTTTGTAAAGTGACTTCAGTAAAAAAGTGCCCTTCTTGCCACCTATCCCGAGCTGCTCAAGTTCTGTCCTCAAAGCCAGCAGCAGCAGTAACCACAGTCTGTTTAGCTGGCATCCAGGAGTCTCAATTGCAAACATCCTGCTTTGTTCTCGGCATTGTGCCAGTGAGCAGCTGTTAACGATTGGTCCAGCCTGAAGTCGAAAGGTGGGGCCATAGTGCCTTAGAGTGCTTCTGCTAACAGACAGGTAAACACTACAGCATAGGTGCTGAGCCCAGGGAGAGCAGCTCAACCCACCTGCACTGTGACAAAGGGGGGCTTAACATGCTGTAGACATGACAGCTGCTAGAAAAGAGAGGAGCAAACCTAGTCCCGGGCTTTTGGGGAAAGACTGGAACCAAGTTCATATGCAAACTTTCCTCTGAACAAAGCTGTTTAAGTGAAGAGGACCTGCAGAGGTATTTGTATTTAAAATAACATTTTTGTATCCTTCCTCCTTTTCCTGTAAATGATACTACTGGCACCTGCCTGGACTTGAGATTAAAAAGTCTTTGATTCAGATAGCATTAACTGTCCCTGAAGCATCCTCGGCGGACCTCACTTGTTACTGGCAGAATGGTAGCTTCATTAAAAATTATTTTCTGTGGCTTGCCTCAAGAAGGAGCTCAGCCAGCATAGTTGCTATTTATCATCAATACAGTTGCTGCCAGATACCTTTTATGCAGTAATTTATTTGTTAATGTCCTGTCTCTTTGAAACCCCACAGAGAAGTGGTGGTTTTACTTCTGCCTAGTTTTGTGGGTTTTTTAATTCGCAAAAATTTAGAAGGCTAAGGCCGCTTTTAGACGAGACAAATTTGCGCATGATTGGTGAAAAATGCGTGTGTTTTAATGCTCGTTTAAACACCTAAACCGTTTTAAATGCGCATTTTCCATGATCGTGTAAAAGCCAAAACCGCTTTGAATGTGGTTTTTAAATAATGCGCATGTTTTAAAACTGGTTTTGGCATCCCCCGATCATCAAAGGGGCTCAAAACTGGTTTTTAAAAATGTGCATTATTAAAAAACCACATTCAAAACAGTTTTGGCTTTTACACGATCATGGAAAATGCGCATTTAAAACGGTTTAGGTGTTTAAACTAGCATTAAAACATGCGCATTTTTCACCAATCATGTGCAAATTTGTCTCATCTAAAAGTGGCCTAAGTGAACAGGATACCACCTCTTTTTGAAATGCATCAAATTTATAAAACACTGAGGAAATGACAGCAAACGCTTGTGCTGAATGCTGCAGTATCTGGCTAATAGGAATCATTTGAACAAATTGCACACAAGCTCTTCTTCTGGAAATGCTTCATGTTTCAATGTGATGCAAAAATAATTCTCCTGGGGCTTCAAAAAAATTATTTTCTAAAAAAACTATTTGGACAGAAAAGTGCAAATAACTGATGGAATCTCTTGGTTTTTTAATCTTTTTGTTTGTGAAGATCTTCCCCCCTCCCCACATCCCCTTGAAGATGGGGCTTTGAGCAAGTACTGGATTCCATGTTAGCATAGTAGCAAACTAACAAGCTTGTGCAATGCAAATAATGTAGTGCAGCTCCAGGTGCTTCTGTACTAAGATGAGGTCACCTAAAGTTAGTTTTTAATATTAATTTCATTCGGAATATTTCAGGGGCTAGTGGGTATTTCATCTGGGGGAGTCACTTGCTTTTTTCCTTTCGTTGCTTACCTGCCTGTTAGCAGAATAGGGGTCTGACCTTTTTTGTACCTGCTCAGAGAAATAATAAGTGGCAATAACTATATTGACTTTTTCCTTGGTCTTTTATCCAAAGATTCTCCTAAGAACAAGGATATTTCTCCATTCTGAAATTATTGTATGAGTAAAATTCCCACTGACTGCAGTGGAAGTTTTGCATTTGAGTTGCAGAATAAGGCCTCCAGTCAGATGGGTGACCTTCCTTTCATTGAACAAATTTTCTTGGATGGCCACCCTATAAACGTAAGCAGAGGTTGGAAGGTGTAGAAAAGCAGATTCTAAGAGTGCATTCTCGCAAGATGGAAAACCGTGAAAACCGGTTTCCCCCGGGGAGGTTCAATCATGTGAAAGGATTAGATCACAAGATACCGTGGGAGAAGATACTGATGAGAATGCACCCTTAACTATTCAGTTGGTGTTCTTTGTTTTTGTTACATGAGCCTTGGCAGCAAAATACCTGGGTGCTTAATGGGCAGCATTGTTCAGTTACCATTGGTCTTGAGGTAGATGCTTGAACATCCTCATCTGTCATTTGCATGTTTCAGTGGAGTAATTTGTACAGTTACTGTAACTCCGATTTAATCGGAGATCAGTACATTCTCTGTTCAAGGGATTGAGCAATGTAGGAGACTGCATTAGCCCCTTAAAGAAAATATCCTGGACAATATAAAGATTACTACAGTAATCACTGGATTTCTCTTCACGTATTATTGCATTTCTCAAATGGGGAATTACAGAGTTAATTTTAACGTCCAGGATTATCTAATCCAACAGGATGCTTACAGCTACAACATCCTTGAAGTATAGAAGATTGAGAATGTGTTCCAAGGGTCTGCAGGATGGTTGTGAAAAGTAAAACCAGTGTCTTGAGTGGAGTCCATTGCATCCCCCATTAAACTATCCTCCTTACCTCCCAGTTTGGCCAATTGACATTGCCTTCTTACCTTAAGTACAAACTTGTCAAGGTTACAGCACCTATTTCCTTAGACGAATTTCTCTTTTGCCTCCTGCCTATGTGACTTTTATTCTTCACAGTCAAAACAACTTAAGCAAAGGACAAGAATAAAGACAGCAAATCTTTCCTCTCCACTGAGTGCCCCATGGCTTCTAACATTGGTCTTGTTCGTTTATTTTCAGAACTTGGTGTTCAGGGTAATTGATAGTATATATAGGTTAATGGCAGATGTTTCTGATTTTTAATATGCTTTCTCTTGTCCTTTTCATTGCTTGCTTTTTCCAGTTGTTCCATCAAAGACTCAGTCTGAGCCTACTCTGATCTATAGAGGTACTGTACAATAGTGCTTGGCAAAAATCAATGTCCTCTCCCAGCTTTCTTTTAGCATGGCTTTGAGCGGTAATGGCTTATAAAGCTTTGGTGAAAAATGACCCTGGGATCATATTTATTTTTATTTATTTAAAACTTATCCCACCCCTCCTGCCCAAAGGCAGCTCAGGGCAGCGAACAGCATAAAATAAATCCATATAACCTCACCCTCCCTCCCAAACCCCACCTCCCCACCATATTAACACTGAAGACCACATATGAGGGTGCTTTTCAGTCAGCCTGTATCTCTCTTCATGTATTTGGGATTTAAAGCTCCCAGAAGTGTACATGCATGCGACTAATTTAATTTGGCCATTGATCCTTACTGTGAAATGAAGCTGCACCGGGTTACTTCGTTCTATTGCAATCGAGCTCGAAGTAAGCCTACATAATGGAGGTGTAGGTAGGAATTGCTGGTGTTGTGGCTGAGGTGAAGGGCCACTACTTTATTACGGGTGGTGCTGGTTTCTATTAACACTTGTGCTGTCTTTTCTCTTTTGCCATGCTTTTCTGGTGTTCTGGTATGCAGTTAACACATTCTAACAACTGCCATTGTCTAATGGCAACTTGTATATTGTGTGTGTGTTAAAATGTTGCTAGCTGCCCCGAGATGCTTGTGCAGGGGGGGGCAGCATATGAATGCAAGAGTGATAGTGTGTGGAAATGTTACATTTTGTGGGATACAGAAAATGTATGATGTAAGTAAGTTAGTTTTTTATTTATTTGTGTGACCACGGGTCATTGCAACAAAAAATTTACAATGTAGTCACTTGGGAAAGGTCGCCACCACCATAGCCGCCCCCTCCCCCCCAATCGAGGTTCCCAAAGTATGGCTGTTATTACACAGATGTGTCTCCTCCTCCTGCCCTCCCCCCCCCCCCCAGCTGGGTGTGCAGTGGTGGGGAGGGGTGTCATCCATGTAAACGCCACGGCAGTGGGTGAGGGGATGGGTGTGCACCAGTGGGAAAAACATGGGCGGGGGGTGCATGCACGCAACGCGTATGGCCCTTTTTACACAGACCACATGAAACACTGATAAAATGGGCATTGTATGTCTGTGCAGGGCCGGACCCAGGGTTTGTGAGGCCATGAGCGAAGTCTTGGTGCAGGGCTTAACTTACATAATTAGGCCCTGCCTAATTATGCAAGTGTGTAAATTTACACATTTGCATAATATATGTATATAATCTCTCCAGTTCAGTTCTGCCCCATATAATCAATTCACGCTCCCCCCCCCCGCCAATAACCATTTCATTTGCGCCCCCGGGACAGCGTGAATTGATTGTATGGGGGTCGCAAATGAACTGGTTATGGGGTGGGGGTTTAAAGACAGTATTCCTGTTAGCAATAACTTCATTAAGAAGAGCTAGTGAAATAGCAGCCATAATAATCTCATAACCATATTTGCAGATTTTCCAAGATAGAATAAATATTGCTTTACATCCTAAATTGCTACCTAAGATAGTATAAGTAAGACAGCTGTGAGAATGTGATCCTTTTTACATGGGCCTCTCCCACCCATGAACACACGCCCACGGTGATTGCGGGTGCGTGCACGTGCCCGCCTAACACGCATCCCCACACACAGAGCAACCGGGGAAAACAATGGTTATTCCGTGAGTGGGGAGTTAGTGGGGATGTGTGTGAGGCCATGTGCACACCCTGCCCATGCACCGGGGCGCCCATGGACCCCCCCCCACCTGGCAGAGCCATGTAAAAACAGCCTGTGAGGAGCTACTCAAAGAAGAACAGAAGGTTGCTGCCATGTAAACAAGGTTCTTCGAGATGGCTCCGGACATTCTCACAACACCCACCTTTCCAGCCCCACATGGAATTTTCTTATATTCCTAGAAAGGGTTGGAAGGAACTGTCATTCTGAGAGGGGAGAGTGCTTTTTATACTAGAGGAGCTCAAGACTATCACGTGGTCTATTATTTGAATAGGGTGAGCATGCACAACCCAGTTGTGAGAATGTTGGGAGCCATCTCAAACAAAACAACCTTCTGATCACTCACATGTGGTGGAATTTGTTTACAAACAGCATTATCTCCCAGTTAAGTCGGAGTCCCGATGCTGCTGGCCTCCCAATGCTTTTCCCATGCAGGTAGAGGCAGGTGAGGGATGGGGAGCGAAGCCAGGGAGAGGAGGCAGAACTTATCGGGGGAGAAGCCGGCTGCAGCCTACCACCCAGCCAGGCGAGCGTGGGGCCCCAGCTGGCCTCGGGGGCCATGTGCAGCCGCACATGTGGCACATGCCTGGGGCCAGCCCTGTGTCTATGTGAAAAGGACCTATGAATTAGGACTGCAAGTGGAGTCTCACCATCCAGGAATACTGTTTAAATACAGATTGATAGACTTCGTGTTGTCTTCGTTGCTATCTAGGGTCACAGGATTATATTTTGTCTCAAAATGGAGTTGCTCAGACGAGAAGTCTGGGAACACCTGATTTATTTAGAGGTGGTTTTCCTATATCGTAAGCAAACTGTGACCCATTTCAATTTGAGATTCTGTGTTTGAGTTGGATCATCAACTGAGCAATGTTACTTTATGTTGCCATTTATTAGGGGTAGGAAGTTTTGATTAATCTGTAACTGCCCAGAACAGGCAGTTATGGATTAATCCATACCAAACAAGAACAGCACAACAACTGGCTGGTTTCAGTTCTAAAATAAAAAAAAAATTCTGCATAAATGGCTGCTCAGCCATTTTGCACAAGCACACCCTTTTCCAAAATGGCGGTTGCAGCATTGCTGCCATTTTGGAAAATGGCAGCCAGCCTTTACCTGCGTAGTGGCCATCTTGTGCATGCACAGAACAGCTGCCCTTTTTCAAAATGGCAGTGGTGCTGCTGCTGCCATTTTCTAAAAAGCTGTGCATGCACAGAATGATCCAGTAGACATTTTGTGCATCTAAAGTATTTTTTAACTTTTTAATTGATTTAAATATGGATCTGTAACGTAGTTCCTTAATTAAATCCAATTACTATGGGAAAACCAATGGGAAGGGAAAAAAAGATTTTCATCCAAAGGACTATCCCTACCATTTATTTTCTTCAGTGTCCTAGCTGGCATTTATTTTTAGCAGAAACTTATTTTTCCTGCATTTGGCATTAATGGAGAGGGCTTTAAAGTGAACCTTTTCTTTAGCTACCATCCAGAGAAATGGAAAAAAAATTCCAACCACCTTTTCAGAGGTGCATAGTGTATGGACAAATCCTGAAAACTGCAAGGGGATATTGTTCTTGTGTGTCCCAATGTAAGCTAAAGGATTAAAGCAGGGTGTTGCACACTGGAAATGGGATGCTGAATGTCTAACCATGCAGTAACCAGTAACTGATCTGTGCGGACAGTGATCGGTTACAAGCACTATCAGTTTATTATTCAACGGCTTAACTGATTTACTGCATTACCACTTCACGCCATTTACCATGTTACCACATTGTCATTTTTTTGTTGTTGGTTTCACAGCTCCATTTGCCCATAATTCGTTTTCTGTTTAATTCTGCTTCCCATTGGATACCTGGTTCAAATGCAACTTGCTGTTGGTCCAGAAACAAACCAAAAATGGCAAATACTCTGGCCCAGTATGATTTGGAGATGAAGGGCCAAGCAAGGCAAGGGCTCTGTTTCTGTAATCCCATCCCGCTACACATTGCCCCTGGCAATTGGAGGGGCAGCAACAGCACTGGTGAACTGGGTGTCCCATCCCATAGGAATGAAGCATCTCTCAAGAGCCAATCCACCATGGAATTGGAAGCGTTGATAACGGAAATTTGATTGTATCCTAGATCTCATCTTGTTCAATTTGACACTGTCAGCCAATCCTCAAAGGAGGAGGATTGCAGAGCAGCAGATGTTGGAACATGCATTAACCCTTTTTAGCCCCTTTATAAACTGCATGTCTGCAACAAAGGCCACTTTCACACATTACTCTTTCAAGTAGCTGTCAGCCCAAACCTGCTTTTTACTGGTTATATAAAAGTACAAACGTGAATTGGGGAGGTCCCCATCCATCCTGCACTGATTCTAGTTTAAACTTGATTCACACATTCGTGTCTGTCTTGATTCACATGTTACATTGGTTCTGTGTTAGCAAATGCAACCAGGAATCTGTGTTTAATTTTCAGTGCTCCAATGACCATAGCATCTAGGTGGAAATTTGGGACAGAAGGCCCCCATCTGGGGTGTTGTACATTCCATGCCAGTCAACAATAGTGTACTCCGGGATGTCATCCAGGACTGTAACTATAGACATAGCTATGAGAATGGCAGTTTGCCCCACATTCTAATCTGGACAAAATGAACATGTGAAAAGTGTTTTGTTACATTTTCAGGCAGCAACACAAGTAATGTGTGAAAGTAACCAGATATATATTCTCAGAGGAGGCAAGCCCCATGGACTGCTTTGGACTTTAAGGATATGCATGGGTAATCTCTTCCCTAAAAGATCCATATTAAAGGGTGCTAAATGGCCATTAAAGAGGACTATTTGCATGAGTAAGAAGTCCTGTTGCAGAACTTGACCTAAAGGATATTGAAACAAATGGGGGGTGTCCTCACTGTTTCCAGTAGGCTTTAATTTGACCAATCACTTGTTAAAAGTTGGAGCTGATTGAAGAGTGGAAGAAAAATTGTGAATCTCTTTAAATTGTGTAGATGTGTCCATGGTGCAAAATGGGCCCATGTTCAGTAGTTTCAGTGCCTTTGTGAATCTATTGTGAACGTTTATCAAAATACTTTGTTTACACGGGGACCTTCGTTCACTGCCTTCTCCCCATTGCTGTCAATGGGGGGAAAAGGCATTAAGCATGGATTCCTACCAACAGATATGTTTTGAGCGATTGAAAGGTATCGGTAACCATTTTGAATGCTATTTTATAAAGCCAAGAAGAATGTTCTAAAATGTGATGGGCAACCCCCAAGTTGATACTTTTACAAAAGTTTTAGCTTTCATAAAAAGTCCCAATTTACTTGATCAAAATAAATAAATTTTTAAAAACTTTTCCCTATCTTGGTAAGCATGTTTATTCTACTTCTACTCACACAACGCTTTTAGAATTGTAGTCCTGATCTAGTAAGGACCATAATGTACCTTTGAATGAGAGTATATTGGCATTTTGTGGGCTTAATTTTTAAATGCTTGTATTAAGTTTAGGCTAAAAGATGGGTTGATATGGTTGTGTCCATTACCCAGAGACCACAAAACCTCAAGCTGTGGATAATTCATACTCCAATAACAATACTATATACACTCACACCTTGTATTTTAAGGAATGTGACATTTACTTGATGATCCTTTTTTTCAAAAAAAGTATTTTTGGGGGAGTCTAAAATAACTTATTTGGATTTGTTTTCAGAAACCAGACATTCTTCAATAAGCAGTGACACAACAGAAAGAGAGAAGAGAAGCTTTCTTGGATTTTTCAGAGTTAATAAAAGAAGCCATAAGGTAAGTTTTTCGCAAACCGTTCTGCATCCCACTAGAGAGAACTTCTGTCTTGCTTTGGTGTCTTCTATAGCTCTTCATTTTATGACTTCGTTTGCAGCTACGCAAACACATGCATTCTCCCCCTGCCTCCAGCTACTCCTCCGACCGGGTAGCTCTCTGCTTAGACCACCAGGAGGCAGAAGTGACCAACTTCTTAGTGCGCATGTGCGCCAGAGCTATCCCCTGCCAATTTAGTCCGTCTTCTGCCTTGAGACCGTCGGGACGGATCTCTTCACGCTCTTTCTAGGGTGCCCAAGTGGATAGACGGGGCTAGAGGGGTAGCGCTCTTCCCTGATGCAGTCTAGGGAACCACTTTTCTAAACCCCGGCCAGCTCCCTTGCACGGTGCCTGGGAATGGGGGAGCTACGTGGGGAAAAGGAGGGGGGGAAAAATTTGATCTCCTGACTGAGACGAGGCTCAGTCTAGGCTGGCGTCCCCCCGCCCACAACAGATCCAGCGTGTCTGGGTTCTGCTAGTACCAGCAGCGGTTCCCCACAGCCAGAATACCCGCCTCCCCCCCCCAATGGCAGAGATGGAGGCTAGTGCTGAAACATCAGTGGAACAGGCCACACCAGCGGGAGCAGACACACAAGTATCGACGATGTCCTCCCTAGCCAGTTCCATGGGGAAAATATTGGAATCGCTCAACATGCGAGCTCCAATCCCAGGGGAAGAGGAGGAGAACCCCTGCTAAGAGCTTAAAGCCTAGCAAACGGACCTGGAAATCAGGTTCCCCGAGGACGGGAAAAGGAAAGGGGAAAAACTCCCACAAGGGGTGCTGTCGCCCACCTGCTAGCTTCCTCGCAGTCCTCTGAGGAGAGCTCCGGGGGGGTGGGGTTCCCCAGTAAGACCCAAACAGCACTCGCAGCTGGCTAGGGGGTCAGACTCTGAGACACAGGACACATCAGGCTCGGAGGAGGGGGGAGTATGTGGAACCTCCCAGACCCCAAGGACAAAAACAGGCAATTCCCTCTATCACAGAGGGAATGAGTTCCTGGGCCAGGTGATAAAAAAACTTGTAGTTGAGGAAGAAGGTCCCCAAGGGCGGCTAATCTGATTCTCAGGAGGAGGAGCAGAGGGAATACATCCCCTCAGTGCATGGCAGGGACCTAGGGGTACCCTTAGACAAGGCATTCGAGAGGCTGGTCCTAGAGGAATGGAAGCAGCCCATCAAGGCATATAAGATGAATAAAAGCCAGGATTCATTATACTCCTCCTCTAGGAAGAAGGAACCCTTATTTAAGAACCCGAAGGTCGATGCAGCAGCTGCCTCCCTGGTTAGACAAACAGTTTTCCCCACAGAAGGGGACCGTTTTCCTAAGGACCCCACAGATAGGGCACTCGACTCGGCACTGAGAAGGGCCCTAGACTCCTCGGCAGGAGTGTTAAAAATTAATATCCTGTCATACGAAGCTAGAGCACAGCTTGCCTGGATGCAGGAAGCGCAGGACCCGGAATCTCAGACAAGAGATCCCAAACTCTCATGTCTCGCATAGTTATGGCCTCGGCCCTGCTCGCAGACTCCTCCATGGATGCAATGACTTGGGCAGCCTGGGCAGTAGTGAGCTTGGTCGTAGCAAGGTGTAGGCTTTGGTTGAGATCCTGGCAGGGGGATATCACCGCAAAAAATCCGCTGGTCTTGGGTCCTTTATAGGGAATTTCAGTTGTTTGGATAAGGTTTTAGTGGACGCTACTGACAAGAACAAACCAAAGACCCTACAACAACTGGGTGCAAAAAAGCGGGGGTTTTGTAGTTAATCATTTAGAGCCAGGGGAAATCCAGGCGCCTCTAGAAGGTTCCAGCCCCAGAGTAGCAGGAACTCCCCATTTGCCTTCCCTTTTCGCAATAGAGGCCAAAGACAGAGTAGGTTCGTTAGACAAAAGTCTAAGGCCCCACCCACTGGACAGTCTAAGCAGGACTTCTGACTATCCCAACGATGGGGAGGTGTGGAGCAGGCTCCAAAATTATGCAGGGGTTTGGGAGGCATCAGTATCGGATGCCTGGGTATTAGCCTGCATAAAGCAGGGTTATTTCATAGAACTACTGAGCGACCCAGAAGGGTGTTTTTTGCCTTCTCCCTCCTCCCAACGACCCCACAAAGCAGTGGGTCATGCAGGAAGAAATCCAGAGACTGTCCTCAATCCGGGCCATAGAGGAATTCTCTCCCCCCCCCCCCCCCCCCCAAAACTAGCCAAGTCAGGACTATATTCAATCATATTCCTAGTACCCAAAAAATGGGGAAATGGAGAGCGGTATTGGACCTAAAGACCTTGAACAAACATGTATGAAAACAGGGATTCAAGATGGAGATGGTATCATCCATCTGCCAGAGCCTCAGGAAAGGGGACTGGCTAGTCTCGCTGGATCTCAGAGAAGCATATCTGCATGTCCCAATATGACATCCCCACAGGAAATGGCTCAGATTCAGTTATCAGGGGACGCACTGGCACTTCAGCCCCCACCCTCCTGGCCTGGCCTCAGCCCCTTGGACTTTCACAAAGGTTTTGATCCCCCTGATAGCGAATCTCAGGAGGGAAGGGGTACACACATACCCCTCTCTCGACGACCTACTCATCAGAGCCCAGTCACAGGACAAGACGCTAGCAGACTTACACAGGACCATTCAATATCTGAACCTACACAGCTTCCTGGTCAACATGGCAAAGAGCCACCTGCAGCTGACACGCAGACTTAGAGCACTTAGGTATAATTCCCAATACAACTTTAGATCTCGCCCTTGTTCCCCCTTCAAGGCAGCAGAAGATTCACCCCCTGAGTCTCATTCTGAGGGTTCAATCCTGCATGAGACTAAAAGGGATGGCCTGGCTCTTAGGCCTTCTGATTTCCTGCACTCTGCAGGTACAATGGGGGAGGCTGCACCTCAGACCCTTGCAACAGCGGCTGCGACCTTTGCAAAGAGCGCTGATGCTAGGGCACAATCCATGGGTTTCGATTCCAACAAAACTCAAACGATCAATGTATTGGTGGTTAAGACCAGAAACGTTCAAGACAGGAACCCCATTATCGGACCTGCCCAGATCAATGGTGACAACGGATGCAAGCCTAAGGGGGTGGGGGGCCCATGCGGGTGCCTCTTCGGTACAGGGTCTGTGGGTCAAGGGGGACGTGGAGCAGGGAATAAATTTCCTGGAACTGAAAGCAATACATCTAGCCCTGAAGCAGTTTCTCCCAGGGCTGGCTCAGACACCTTTTTAGTATACACTGACAACACAACGGCAAAAGCCTATATCAATCATCAAGAGGAATCAAGGTCAGCACCTCTCAATGCGGAGGCAGTCGGACTCTTCGTGTGGGCCCAGATCCACCTCTTATCGCTGAGGACTCTGTACATCAGAGGTTGGGACAACCTACAGACAGTCTGGCTCAGCCGCCAGACAATCAACCCACATGAGTGGTCTCTGGACAAGACAGTCTTCAAGGAAATAGTAAAACGGTTTGGGCAGCCTCAACTCAACCTGTTCACCGACCAGAGCAACGCACAGGTTCAGAGATTCATGTCCAGAGCACCTTGGGAGCAAGCAATAGCGACAGACGCCTTGAACCAACCGTGGCCTCCGGAGCTACTGTATGCTTTCCCATCGTTCCCACTCATTCGGAGAATATCAAAGGTGATCAAGGAACGGGCGCAGGTGATCCTAATAACCCCTTGGTGGCCCAAAAGACCCTGGTTCTTGGACCTAGTGGAGCTGAGTTGGTCCCAGTTCTGGAGGCTGCCCAATCTACCATCCCTGCTATCTCAGGGCCCTATCCTGTGCGACAACCCACAGCTTCTAAAGTTGACAGAGTGGAAATTGAGCACACAGCCCTAAGAAGAAAGGGTTATTCGGAGACAGTCCTAGCAACCTTAGTTATCTAGAAGGCCAGCGACTAGAAGAAGTTATAGGGCAACCTGGAAAAATTTGTGCTCAATGGGCAATGACAAAGGACGTAGATTCGTGCAGGGTAGGGATTCCAGAGGTATTAGAATTTCTCCAACAAGGGCTGGACAGGGGACTGAAGCCTAATAGTTTGGCCACGAAAGCAGGTGCTTTAGACTCCGTGTTTAGGGTAGTTTCCAATAGGACCATCTCCACAGATAGGAATGTAAGGCAATTTTTGAGGGCGGCAAGACCGATTTTCCCCTCCCGTAGTACATAGATGCCCGTCATAGAATTTACATTTGGTACTGGAGGCCCTTATCATGGCCCCCTTTGAGCCCCTCAGACACGTATCTCTGTACTTCCTATCCCTCAAGGTAGTTTTTATGGTGGCGGTCACTTCAGCCAGGAGAATTTCGGAATTGGGGGCCCTATCAATGGAAGTTAATTTCTGTTTATTTCAGGAGCAATCAGTCACCTTCAGATTGGACCAGGCATTTATGCCCAAGGTCAACTCAATGTTCCATAGGGCTCAGGAGATAGTGTTGCCATCATTCTGTCCCAGGCCATCTCACCCTAAGGAGAAGGTTTGGCCTACTCTGGATGTGCACAGGGCATTAAAAATTTACCTAGCACGAACTCAGGGGGCCAGAAAATCCACAGCCTTGTTCGTCAACATTAGGCCAGGTTATATGGGAATAAAAGCATTAAAGATGCTTATCTCAAAATGGGTTAAGCAGTGCGTAATGGAAGCGTACAGGGCAAAGGGGACGATTCCTCCACTTCAGATCTGGCCCCACTCAGTGCAAGGTGTAGCTACCTCATATGCATTTATGAGGAGAGATGCAGAGCTGCCACATGGTCATCACTACACGCCTTTGTTAAACATTACAAGTTGAATACCTACAAGTCAGCCGAAGTGGCTTTTGATCGGAGGGTGCTTCAGGCAGTACTGGATTCTCCCAGTGTTGTTCCCACCCTTTGCTCGGGTACATCTCAATTGGAGGAGTAGCTGGAGGCAGGGGGAGAAAAGATAATTGGACACCTACCTTCGGTGAATTCTTTTCTCTCCTGCACTCCGGATACTCCTCTGGCCCTCCCTACCAAACAGCAGGGAGAGAGGGTCAGGAACTACGACAGTTATATCAGTTTCAGTTTTTCACAGTAAAGATAGGACCGGTTAGAGCCCCTTCTAGGTTGAGGTTTATTAGGGGAGAGTTGCTGTTAACCCTGTTTAGTTTTTTGTTTTCACCGGTGGACACTAGCAGGATGTAGAACCTATTCCTCAGCTTTGCAACTGGCTGAATTGGTGGGGGATAGCTCTTAGGGATGTGCGAACACAGTTCAGAAGTTCGGAGTTCGGACCAAACTCGAATAGTTTGGTCGACCGAACTGAACTTTCGAACCGAACCGAATTTTTGAACTTGCTTCTGTTCAGACATCCCTAATAGCTCTGGCGCACATGCGCACTAAGAAGTTTGTCACTTCTGCCTCCTGGTGGTCTAAGCAGAGATCTACCCGATCGGAGGAGTATCCGGAGTGCAGGAGAGAGAAGAATTCACTGAAGATAGGTGGCCAATTCTCTTCTTTGGCCAAGATTTCCTTGCTCTAGATGAGCAAAATCAACAATAGTCTTTCTTGACAGTATGATAGGAAGAAATAGTATAACTTCAGAAACATTCATATGAGATTTCCATATCAAACTGTGATCTAATAGTGCTGTTGAGGTTTTCCATCCATGCGTGGGTTAAAGGTAAGGTCAAAACAGGGAACGGGGGGTGGGGTGGAATCTGGGCTTATCCTGTTACTGTTTAATTGGTATGTTACTGAGAGGTAGCCCAGATAATCCCTAGGTCTTTAGGTTCTGGGCCCCAGGCTTATGGTTTTGCATCTCCACTCTGCCTACCGTTGTTGTGACCAGACATGCTCATTTTTCCAGGCATTTCTGTTCGACAAGGTCTGTTAAAGCAGTGATGGAGGTTAGTTGTTTTTGGATGGTGTTTTTGTTTTGTTTTGTTTTTTAGAAAAAATAAATTCCCCACATACTGCTGGAGTGGAAGCCTTACAAACAGCTATCTGTCGTATTGGGCACTGTGCTGAGAACCTCTCCTCGTGACTGAATTAAACACAGCAGCCGGTGCTTCCTCCTGTTGCTCTGGTGGTAGAATTAGGGAATGGTGGGTAAAAACAAATGTGACCGCAACCTGCTGTCTGCTTTGGCCCATTTTGCACTGGACCTCACCTGTACGTTTTTGCAGTTGTTGCCAGATGTTGGCCCATAATTGCCCCAGACCATGTTGGTGGTTAGCCTAGGCTCTCACCCCAGAATACGTACAGGTCACAGCCTGGGCTAAGGTCCACCTGATTGGGTCAAAGCAGGCCACAGCAGGCTATCGCATCTGCTGTGGTCTGATAGACATGTTCTGAATAGGGTCCTCCATGGCTGGCCATCATTGGCTGCCTGTCATGGTGGAGGGAGGAGTGCTGGGCGTAGGGGTGGGGCCAGCCAGCCGCACTTTCATGCATCTCCCCCAGCAGCCCAGCCACAGGCATGTTTGTTTCGTAGCCTGACCCGGTCCAGACCATGTCTGCTTCAGCTTCATGGGTCTGGCTGCCGCCATGTGGCTATCATGTCTGTTTCTACCTCATGACTGATAAATCAAGGGATCTTATCTGGATCTTGTGGTGAGTTAAGGAATGGTGTGAATTCTTTTAAGAACAGTGATGTAGGACTTCAGTCCTGCATCATAGATTATACTTTTCAACTTTCTGTGGTCAAAGTGATCATCTTATTAACTTTGAGAAATCCCAGATAGTGGTGTTCTCTAGGTCCCGGAAGTTCTTCCAGTGGTCAGTTGGAACCCATAGCCTTTTGCAGGTTAAATCTTTTTGTTATTTGGGCCTGCTTTTTCAGTCAATGGGGGCATGGAAGGGCCATGTTGAAGGTCTTGTATCAACTGCGTGAGGAACCATATTTGCCCTCCTGAGATTATTTGGCAGGACCGGTAGGAGGGCCGTGGCATCTGCAGTAAAGGTCTTGAATGCTAAGGCCTGTGCTCAAGCTTTGTATGGGGTCAAAGTCTGGCTACCATCTATTCCCTCAATTGTGGGCAAGTTGGACAGTCTCCAGGCCTTTTTTTCCCCAAAACCTTTTAAAGATCCCAAAGGGTACACCTTTTGCTGCCATAAGGTCTGAGGTTGGTCAACCCAGGTGGTCAGTGGAAGCCTGGATTTTCATTCTGAAATTCTGGGCCAAACTATCCAAGAGGCAGCCACGGGGGTTGATCCAATACTGGAGAATGGATACTTTTAGGAGTTCGTGGAGGAGGGCAGTGGACCTCTTTTTGTGTAAATTAGGATTTCACCCTGACTATTGGGTGGGTAAAGACCTGGCAGTTATGATCAGGGAAATTACCCTGAGGTTGAGGGACAAGCATTTGCAGGAGGAGATTGGCCGATATTAGAGCTTCCTTCCATGTTGCTGACTGTCTTTTGTACAGCCTAGATACAAAATGGCCCCCTATTTACTTTCAGGCATCTCCGCTAGGGGGAAATATTTATTTCCATGTGCAAGGCTCAATGCCCTACCTACGGCCTTGTTGGAGGGCCAAGTTCGGGCTGCTGAGTTTTCTGAGCGCTTATGGCCCTTTGAAGCTCAGGATGTGGAGACGGTTCAGCATCTACTTTTTAATTGCCATCTATATGATGGGATTCGACGGGTCCATCTCTCCCCTTTCCTACAGAAATATCCTGGTAGAACGGAGCATAATTTGCTCTGTTTGGCTTTGGCGGATGTGGACCCCACCACTTCTTTGGCGGTGGCACAGTTCCTTGTGGCGGCATTAAACTTACGCACCCTCTTCCTTAAGTCTAGGCTGTCCATGGCCTGAGGGTTGTGAATTGTGGTACTATCCTGATATATCTGATGTGTTTTGACAGTGTTGTCTGGGTTTTATTTTAGTTATATACCTTTTTCTTTGGCATAGTTATAAAATAGTCTTTTTTGAGTTTGGAGCGAGCCATTGCTTTGCCTGCTGGATTGTAAGTATGTATGTTACTTAGTTTGTATTGTTGTTGTTTGTATTTGTTTTATGTTTTTATTGGCTTTGGTCATAATAAAAAATATATATATATATATATATATATATAGATTATCTAGTGTGTGTTGCTAGGGGGAGGGGGTAAGGGGGAGCAAGAGAAGGGAATCCAGGGAATAGTGCCAGAGGATACAAAGACCACACCTGGATATTCTGCAACAGCTTCCTGGGTAGACAGTCTGGACTGAGTACCGAGCACGTTAATATAAGTTTCTCAGGGTGATCAATGGCTAGCACCCACAAGGGCAAAACCGGCACTTGTCACAGGGATTGTGTTCTGTCTGTCAACAGCCCAGAAAGAGGGGCAAAGAACGGCAAACCAAGGAGGGCATGCTGAGCACAAAAGGGAACCAGGTGAGGGTAATGGCATAGAGACAGAAAGAAGTGCAACTCCAGTGAAGAACAAAGGGAAAGAAGGTTACATGGTGGTTCATAACATTAGAAGAGGAAAAGTATGCAAAGGCTGAATGAGACACTCCCCCAGCAGTGGAGGGGGAGAAAACAAACACCAAACAGACTAAAGGACGCAGTTACAGGAAGCCAATCATGTAACTCATGAAGCTGGGGGTGGGGGGGCAGGGCAAACTAAGGAACTAAAGAAACCAATATGAGAAAGTAAATGATTCAACTCTCAAACAGTGTCACACAGCGAGGCAGGCAGATAACAAGTGGACGAAGCGCTAACAACGAGGCACGACAAGCAAGAAAGCAGCCGGCTTACAAACTGACAGAGCAGTTAACCAGTAAGAAGTCATAGCCAAGGCAGCATTAAATCGGGGAGGGTCAGATGCTGCACAGCTGTGGAGAGGAGCCCAGATTTCACTGGCAACCACCATCAAGGATGTGCCTTAAAGGGGCCATGCCTATATCGGGCAAGCACCTTTCTCCTGATAGCAGCTGGAGTTCTGACACCCTTACCTAAAAAGGGACTTCGGTATCCTTGACCTTCCAAGTTCCATTTCACAGCTCTACCACCTAACCTACATGAAGAACTGTTCTCTGACTAAATCCTAAAGGGGAGAACCAGCAGTTTTGAATAGTGCCCACTTAAATAGCTACTTGTTAAACCCTTATTTAGGCACCCCCAGTGTGGTAGAATGGTTACGCTTGGGGCAGCTTCACTAAGGGTCCTGGGTTCTTGTAGTCCTTTCTACGAATCCATGTTCCCTTTCTGACAATTTCAAAATGAGGGGGTATTTACTTGTGTCCTGTGTTCTAAAACCCAAAGTGAATATTTGATAGCCATTTTGGGGTGGATATTTGTGCAGAGTGTAGAGAGCTCTCCATAATTCTTTCTATGCAGGTCATTTGGATGTCTTTGGATGAAGGGGGTGCATCCCTGAGTCTGCCTGCTTGCAACTGCACTTGGGTCTGTTAAATGCACAGAGCCCCTCCCCCCCCCCCCCCCCCCCCCCC
>QEPC01000715.1:3772841-3915523 GCA_003113815.1 Sphenodon punctatus
GTCTCTCCCCCAGCTCCTGTCTCTCAGATTGTAAGCCCTAGGGGCAGGGACCATGTCTATTTTATTACTTTGTAAAGTGCCAGGTACACTGCTGGCGCTATATAAATGTTTGTTAATAATAATAATAATAATAATTAATAAAGAGCAGGATGCTGGCTGCCATGGCTGAGTTCAAGCTATCCATGCCTGGCACCACTGGAATAGCAGTCTCTCCCCCCCTCCCCCCCCTGCTCTGTGCTAGCTGGAAAGCTTCTGCGCTCAAACCCTGGGTCTCCCCACCAATCATCACTGCCACCGAGGCCCCCTTCCACCTCTTGGGGTAGCACTGAACGTCCTGATCAGAGAGCATAGTTTCCAGCTCCTCTTCAGAATCGGAAGACCTGTTGTCTCGGCCTGGCTGGGCCTTTGGATTTCGAGGTCTAGAAACTCAGCCGTGGCTACTAGCCTTGGCAGAAGCCACCTTTTGCCTTCAGTTACGCTGTGGTGGTCCTGGCAAGTGATCTTTGTCTAGACTTTACCAGAAAGCCATCTCATTATTTAGAACCCTTTCACATGACTTAAAGGTAACAGAATCTAGCACATGGCAAAGGTCCATGGCTTGGAGTTGGGTGCTCTGCATGCTGTGGCTGTGATGGTGGAAAAGTCCTGCAGTCTCTGTGCTAACACGATGCCTGGCTGCTGTCAGGGACTGGATGAGGGTGAATCAATTGCAACTGAATCTGGACAAGATGAGGTGCTGATGGTTGGCTGGTCTTATGGCTTGGAGGGGATTAGGACACCTGTTATTGACGGGGTCTGGCCCCCTCTAGCCAGTCGGGTTCACAGCCTTGGACCCATTGCTGTGCCTGGATTGTCAGGTTGCAGTGGGGGCCAGAAGCACTTTTCACCAACTCCCATCAGGTGAGGAGGCTTCGGGGTGTTCTTTCCGATTCGTATCTGGCCACCATAATCACCTTGAAGCTGTATTTCTGCAATGTGTTCTATGTGGGGCTGGCCTTGATGACTGTTTGGAAGCTGCAGCTGGTGCAGAGTGCAGCGGCTTGACTCTGGTCAGGGACGAATTGATGGGAGCACATTATGCCGGTGCTCTGAAGTCTGTGCTGGCTACTTATAGCTCTCTGGGCACAATTCGAGGGGCTGGTTTTTACTTTTAAAGCCCTAGATGGTCTGGGCCCCATATATCTAAAAGACTGCCTGTCCTACCATGTCCCACTCCTGCCCCTATGGTTGACCAGGAGCACCCTGTTGCAGGTTCCATCGTGCACCCTTTCCCTCCGGTGCACAAGAGGGCAAGGGTAACAGGAGGGCTTTTGTACACACAAGCACACTCTGAAATCTCAAGCCTCCTTTAGTACATTCTGCAAGAGAACATTTTGCAACAGACCTCTGTTTATGTTGAGAGAGTCTCAGACTAGAGTTCAACCTCAAAGAAACTGAAATGTAAAATCATCTTTTCCACTTAGTGTGTCTCCATACAAGAGCCGAACTGCACAGTGCGATACTCATGCTAGCAAAAGCTAAAATTAGTTGTATTTATTTGCGGGCTCCTTAATATCTTCCTAAATCGAGGGTATAAAAACATTGCCCTAGTGCTGAACTGCACAGCTCTCTAATGTCAAGCTTATTTGTTATAAAACAATTTGGGAGGAAATTTTTTTTTAATAAGTACAGTCAAGCACTCCACCAGAGGTTCTTAAACTCAGCACAAAGTCTTATCGTACAATGTGCTGGAGGTAAGGAAGAAGAGGACCAGCAAAATCAGAGTGGTGTGCTGCACTTCACCAGGTATTGGACAAACAAGGTTTTTTTAAAATAAGTCTGGCTGTGCTTTTTGTTTGAAGTCTAACAATTGAAGAGAATTATGGAGCCGCTAACTCTAATAGCAGGGGCGGATCCAGTAGTGATGTGGGTGGGGGTGAGGCTGATGAAATCTGAAGTTGGCATAGCCTCGCTCAGGTGAGCAGGCCCCAGCCCCTGATGAGTGGGGTGAGGTGAGTGTGTGAGGGGAGGGGGTGCATTCCCAGCTGCTCTGGATTCCTCACACAGGGATCCTAGCTATGGTGGGTGTGGAAGAGGGGGCTTAAAGGGACAAAGAAAGCAATACACTCTTACTTGTACAGATCCTGCCTGGGCTCCACGGCCCTGGAGCCCCTGTGCTCTCTACAGCACACGCTCATCTCTACTCATTAAAGCTACTATAGATTGTATGTCTTGGGTGAAGGTGAGAGTCCTAGTTGGCCCTGTGCACAGGGCTGCCACCTCCATGATGGTAGGTGGGGATGTTCATGGAACACGATGCCGAGAGATGGGTCAGGGCAGCAGGGAATATCTTAAAAACCTGAGATGGGAAATCTTTGCGGCCCATCTCATGCACCATAGTCGATCTGCAAGATTGCTGGATCCAGGTTAATTCAAGACTGAGGTGGTATATAATGCATCGTGCCAAATCATCCAGCCCTCTTTTTTGAACCCTTTCTGATTCTTGGATCTTCCTCATGGATCCAGTTCTATCTGTCACGCTCCGAAAGAGTGAGCTTGGGGAAAGGGAGCATAGACAAGGGCAGGGGATGGATCCATGGCATAGATCCATGATCTGCATCCTCCCTCTATCCTGTCACTTGAGAGCCCCTACCTCCAACCCCTATGGCCCATGGAGCTTGTACTAGTTGTCAAGGTAGTCTGTGAAAGGGAAGGGTTTTCAGATATCCCAAGCAGTGGTGTTTCCAGGGCATGCAGCCAGATGAATCTCCCCACGGGAGTCTCCTGATCCTCTGCCTAAATAGCTTCCGCCGCCAGGTCCGCCAGCTGCGCCAACACCACATGCTCTGCCCCAACTTTAGCCTGGTCCCTGGATCTCCAGCACCCCACCCAGTCACGGAGTTGAATGATCTAACACACACCCTCACCCCCACCCCCCGCAGCCTTAGTCTGGGCTCTAACTTCTATTTATTTTTTATTAATTTTTTTATACTGTCCTAAGGCTCAGGGCAGCTCTTGAACTATAAAAGCAGTAAAATACAAAACCAACCCCACAAAACACACCCAGTACCATCTCCCTATTCCCCGCGTCCAAAGCCTCCATTCCAACTTATACAGCAGTGCACACAATGAATGTAAGACTGGGGGTGGAGCCGAAAAGCACTTTGCCCAGCCCGTTCTGGCCCGCAGCAATGATGTAGCCCCAAGCAATGAACACAAGCCTTCAGGGGTGGGTCCAAGCACCCAGCCTCTGCTGACCAATGTAGGGGCTGAAGCCCCCTGGTGAATCTCAGCCTGAACAGGCTGAACATTGTGGTAGTTATTATTTATTTTATTGTATAGTGCCTGCAACGTACCTGGCACTGTAAATCAGTAGTTATAGGTATGTCCCTACCCCAAGGGGCTTACAATCTCTAAGAAAGACAAGGGGGAGAGGGGATCATAAGGAGAAAAGGATACATTCATGAAGTTGAGGAGTTACAGGTGCACGTGCTTAACGTAAGGCGTCTCTCAAATGGGACAGCACTTGTGCGCCATCGTGGACGTACCCCTCCAGAGACGGGCCGCCACTGCGAACTAATGTGATGGAGGGCAGGGAGAAGCACAGACCTGTGCTGTGCCTCTTGATCCTATGTTCTGTCGCCAGATTCAAAGAGTGTGAGGGTATTTGAGGGGTACTGGTCACATTGAAATGCAAGGACATCAGCAGCTGCATACATGTGATTACAGAAAAGGTGAATTCATATTAAGGAGCAAGAGGAAATGTGATCTGCTCGGCCAGTAACAAAGCTGCAACATTCACGAGGAGGCCCGTGTTGTCTTTTAATGTAAACTTTACTGCATTTGAACACTACTTGTATTCACTTAAGGTTGTAGTTTTGAATGATTCTTCCTGGTGCCTTCATAAGTGTTTATCATTTATAGGGTTTGTTTCTAGAGTCAAATTGCATTATAACAAGCCCTACTGATGACAAGCCCCAGGGCATAAAATTTCAAATTGAACTCCGGGAGCCAATTTTTTTTTCCCAGTTGCCAGACTTTATCCTGATATTAAACTGTTCTTGCCCACTACACCCCTGAACCAGTCGCAAACCTCTGTTTTCTGGGCACCAATGGCTCCCAGACGTCTGCAAATCTTGTGCCTGATGAACCCTGCTTATAACAATCCCAGCTTGAAGAACCAATTCTAACAACTGCATTTTGCCAAACCCTGTTGCAACAAACAACCTGATAGAAAGAATTCTTTGGTTCTGTAGGGATTTATTAAACTGAAGCTTATACTGTGTTTCTCTCCACAGTAAAGCTAGAGAGAGCCAGGGCTTGTAAGCTTGCAAACCTTCATTGGCTTTATTGAATCTGTCACCTTTAGTACCAGTGAGGATTTGACTGCACCGTTTCTCCTTTGACCTCCAAAATCTATTTAGTGCAGCTCGATCAATCTAAAAAGCAGTAGAAATACATTGCAGTAGGTGGAAGCTCCACCCTTCTATTTGGCAAGCCATGGACATAATACCTAATTTAATACTGTCTAAAATTGTCCGTCTTCCAACATTACCTGACTTGTAGTTTTAAGTAGAAAACCGCCCTGTAGCTGGAAAAAACCAGCACTTGAGTAGATGGTGTGAGATGGTTAATCGGAAGGAACTGCCTCAGAGCTATAATCCCTTCATCTGTAAGTTAGCAACCTGGGAGTACCCACACTTGTTTAGAAAGATAACCACCCCTTGCCTCACAAAGCGACCCTTTTCCTTTTGTGAAGTAAGGAAAGGGTACAGCAAATTAAGGGAGTTTACCTTTTTTAACCTCTTACTACCTGATCATGTGAACAAGCCAGAGGTCTTTTAAAACTTTTTATTTTTTTCTCTTCTGGGTTCAGGGTGAGGGGGAAATGAGCTATGTGATCTGGCAGTTATTTTGAATTCAAGCCATTCTGGAGGAATTTAAAACTAAGAGAGAGGGGGAAAGGCTGCATTTTTGATGTGGAGAGGAATACCAAGGAAATGTAGGATATTGTTTGCCACTAAATACTCCTATCCCCCCCCCAAAAAAAAATCTGGAACTTTACAGAATTCAGTGGCATTAAAGTGGTGTAAAACTGGAGTAATGCAACAGTAACCTAGCCTCTCAAGGTCTGGGTAAAAACAGAAGTGACAGCAGAGCAGCGGCAACCCTTGCCAGGTTGCTGCTTCACAACTGACATGGCTCGGATCGGGGAGCTTGACTACACATGACCCCAGCTGGAGAGCCGTAATTGGCTGCTATGGCTGCCCGTGGGGGTGGGGTGGGCAGGACAAACTGTTGATCTGGAATGAGTAAAGGTGGGTCAGAACATACGTTTCAACCCACTCTGGCCCTTTTTGCCCCAGACTGACCCCGGGGGGTGCGGGGTAGTAGCCTGGGCTGTGACTTTGGCATTTTGCTGAGTGACAGCCCAGACTAGCCACCAACGCACCCTGGGTCGGTCCGGGCAAACATCTGGGGGCCCAAGCACAAGCGGGAAAGTTACCCGTGGGCCACATCCGGGCAAAATGTGGTCGGAGCAGGTTACCGTCACGTTTTGTTTTTTACCCTGTATTTAATTCCTATACGTGCCTGGGTATTGCATGAAACATTAGGAAGGCAAAGCTATAATTCTGTATTTGCATTTCTTGTGACATCTTGCAATAGGCTGGAAGCTCTGATTTCATGGCTTGACATTGCCAGAAACTCTTTAATGGCATAATAGCCCTTGTAACTCACATTTGTTAATTTTATTCATCTGCATATAGTGCTCATTGCAGCTGGCCCAACTGTAGTGTGAGTATCCCCTTTAAGGGCATGTTTGACTTCCAGACTAGTTTTCTTATTGAGTTTCATTGGTTAAAACTGCATATAGCTTTTCTAGGGAGGGATTTCACAAATCATTTATCTAGCTCCAACAATATATCTGGTGCTGAGCAGTCATGATTAGAGAAATCCCTGACCCAGAAGGCTTACAGTAATACAGAATGGACAAGGAGAGGGGAACATGGGGAGAAACGTGTGTTGGGGAGGAAGTTGCAGGCGGAGGGGAAGCACGGGAGAAGAGACAGAGGCGGTATAGGTAGCAGAAGATTCTCTTTCATGTGAGAATTGGTGGCATGTTGAGCCTTCTCTCTCTACAGCTGTCTCTTTCCGTTACCAATCTTGTGAAGGATTGTCTTCTCGAGAAAATTCCTTTCTTTTCTGGCCACATAGGTGTGAGGGTGCAGGGAGAACTTGCTTTTCTTAACTATGTTGACAAGGTCTCTTGTCACAGCAATCTTCCCTAACACCCAGTCACTGGAGCCTAGTTTTTCCCCTTTTCAAAGACTTTTCGCAGCCCTCTTACTACTTAGCCTCGTAACTGCTTTCACGTATCTTTTTTTTGTGTATAGAAAAGTCTTAAATCCCCCCTTTTTAATGCTTATTGCAGAGTTTCCCAAATGTTGAGACTTAGGCCACATTCACACCTGATGGCAGTGCAGCGGCGGTGCTCCCATGAGCCAAAGATGCAGCTGGAAAGAGAAGGAAGCTGGAAGTACCACCAGTACAAATGGAGTTCTGCTGTGACTTTACTCGCAAATGACAGGGCTGAATTTTGAGCCCCGTTCACACTGGCAGTACTTCCAGCTTCCATCTCCTTTGCCCGGCCGTGTCTTTGGTTCATGGGAGTGCTGCCATCAAGTGTGGTTTTTAGTCTCAACAATCCATTGACACCCACCCCTTATCTGTATACTTGAGAGGCACAATGCTGTATTTTTGTGTCTTGATTCTGTACCTTTTCTTGTGCCCTATGGCCGAAACACAAAACCCTACCAGTGACCTGACCACAGACAGCAACATAAGCATGCAGAATATATCTGATGGGATTGCAACCCCATCTGCAGGGCTTTCAAATATTTCTGCTGAAACGAGAGAGTGCAAGAGAACCGTTTGTTGAATGAAATTTGAATTGTCGAATTGTATGTCAAAGACCATTTATTACTAATGTATGGTAAACATTCTTGATTAACTCTCAAATGCTAGAGGTCTGCTTAGTCGGGGGGGGAAATCAAACTTAAGTAGCCACTGACCATGGCCCTTTTTACACACACTCTAACACCGATAAAATGGGTGTTACATTTTATTATACATGGTACAGGGAAACCCTGCAGCATGGACCCTGTTCACACGAGATGCCTCCACCCAGTTTCACTGTGTGGAGATGGGTGGAGGAGTCTGTGTAAACATCACTTGCAGTGGGTGTGGGTACGTGCATACTCTCGCGCAACACCCATCTCCACCCACCCACGGAGCAATCGGCAGTGGAGTCCGTTGCTCCGTGGGTGGATGGTGAGTGGAGATGGATGTTGCGCGGGAGCATGCACGCACCTGCACCCACCATCCATGGTGTTTACACAGATACCTCCACCCAACAAAATGCACCCCACCCACTGCAAGTGGTGTTTATACCGGACATCTCCATCCATCTCCACCCAGCAAATCTGGGTGCAGGCATCTCATGTGAAAAGGGCCCTTGTTGCAGGACTGCAGTGTTGCCCTGTACCATGTATAATAAAATGTAACACCCATTTTATGGGTGTTAGTGTCTGTGTAAAAAGGGCCTATATTAATGTAATGATAGACATGTATGTAGAATTTGGGGGAAATAGTTTCTTGGGTTTTTCAATACATTTATGTAATTTTTCCCCTGTGGAAAGAACTAAAGAATAATTGAACAAATACGATTACTATTAGGTTCTTTTCAAGAAACCTCTGAGGAGAACATGGAGGCAATTTCATTAACTGTAATGGAAAGCAATAACTTAAAAGAAAGATGTAATTAGATCTCGTGATTTCTACAGCATTGTTTGCTGGTGGTATGGAGCCACTTTGTAACATGTGAAACTGTATGTCTCAAGATGTTGTAGTGATTGAAAGAAGATTGCCAAAGCATGACTTTTCACATTGCATGCATTTCACATTGAAGAAGCAAGAGAGGTTTGTCCAGTTGAGCCGTAGTGCTCTAATCTCGCATGTAACTCTTACCGGATTGTACATTGCCAAAGGAAAAGAGGATATAAAACCACTGTACTTGGTCTTCCTTTAGGTACAAGGGTACATAGGTACAAGGTGCATAGATCAAGGGTAACGTAGGCATTACCGATAGTGATCAGGGCAGCACTTGTATTTTGGTGGAAGACTAGACAAATGCAGGCCACCTCCCAAGAAGCTTTTTGAGAGTTTTGCCAATTTCTGGATCCTGAATTTTTGTTGACCCATTTTTACAGACAGATCTATCCCTTCTGTTGAACAAAGAAAATTACAAAGACACTCTCTAAGTGACTGAGGACTGATGCCTGTTTGTACTAGATTTCAATTAAATGTAGATATTTCTGATGGCAGTTCTGGAAGAAAGAAGGGAGGAATAAAAAGACCTGGAGGGGAGGCTAGTCTACATTCTGATGAATAGATAGCAGCTTTGGCTCTCTGCAGTAGGCGCTGTCCATGTATAAACTCATCGTGGCTTGTATAGGCTTTTTCCTCAAAAGAGCTCAAAATGTTGAACTTTAGGGGCAGAACTAGATGTCTCTTGGGAAGCTTCCAGCCCTACAATCCTATGATTGAATCTCATAACCACCACCTAAAGAGGGACCCAGTTATACAGATCTTTGTCATCTGGACATTTCACTCATACCTAGGCACTGTCCCAGGATGCATGAAGTATCTGGATGAGCTGAGGTACTTCATGGTGTGAACGGAAGTGTGCTGTTGCCACTTGGTCTTCACTCTTCTGTCTTCTCCATCCCCCCTGCCTTTTGACTGCCTCTGGCACTGTCCTTCCTAGGCTCACTGCTTCAGAGGTAGTGAGCCCAGTGTGATAGGGCTAGGGGGAGAGGTGGGTGTGGATTTTCACCCATGATTGACACATCCAGGCTGGTCAGTTGGCATTCCAAACACATCCTGCACCACTGTAAGAGGATGTAAGAGAATCCCTTGTTGGCTCTTTCCTAAGCAGATGTTTCAAACTTCCAATAACAAGCCGGGGGTGGTGGTGGTTGAGACGGATACAGCACAGAAGGAGGATACATGATTGACGTTTCTGCTGGCCATTTAGCATCACAAATGCATCTTGTATTGCTGTGACAAACCTAAGAGAATCCCTGGTATAGGCTTATTCTTTGTAAATGCTGCTCAGGCTTCCAATTTCCAATCACTGCAATCAGGGAAGCTTGAGTGTGGGCATTGGGGAGCAAATATAAGTATCTGTGTTATAGTAGGTAGGGAGGAAGGGGCTTCAGGGGGATACACCAGAGGGCTCACACGCACAGACATTCAGGGTCTCAACACTCTCTTGCGGGGAAAACAGCCCCTCAGGATCTTCTACGGCCCTAAGGATTCTGAATGAGATGAGGACAGATCATCATGGGGGGGGGAGATACAGCACTATTGAAAGTGGGGCCCCTCCACTCTGTTATAACACACCAATCACCCACACACACCCCTTTCACCTGGAATTGTACACACCACAGCACAGGTACCACAAGGGACTAAATATGTTCACGGATGTGCTGAGCAAAGGAATAGATCCAGGAGAGAAGGGGAGGTACCCGCAGATAGGCAATTACACAGGAATGAGGGCTCAGGAGGGGTCCCAACTTGAGAAGGAACAAGGAGGTAGGGGAACCCACGAGAGACCCTACACCCATGTTCTCCACTAGTAACACAAGCACCATAGAAGTAGTCCCATACACTGACCCACACCACTATCACTACACGCACCCAGCACCGTACTAGCACCCACTCACTCGCACCCCCTCACCTTCACACATACGCACACACACTGATATCTAGCCATACTGTCACACGAAGCTCACGTTCCTTGCAGGCAGGGGGGAGGGGGGCAGTTTCTCACAGCTCTGCTGATCACTGGCAACCCCCCTTGTGTCTAGCTTCCTTAGGTAGGACTGACCCCGCCCTGCTGAGCACATGGGCGGAGTGGCGTGGCCCCGCCACTACCCGCCAGTGTCGGCTGGGGCCGTTCTCCCCCATCCCCAGCTGTGGAAGGAGCCGGAGTCTCTGACTCTGCCTCTGTTAGTGGCTCATCGACTGCAGGCGTCTCCTTGTCTCTGCAAGCTGCCCACAGCCAGTCACCCCGCCCCCTCCGAGCCACTTAATGGCGGCGGTAGCGGGCGTTTACAATCTGCCAAGCTGCACAACCCTCACCATGACTAGATCTTGTGTGGCTCGTAGGCCGGCTCAGGGCTCTGTGTGTGCTAGTCATCAGCCTCACTGCAAGTACAATTGTTTTTGGTTTTGGATTCATTTTCATTATTAAAATTACATTTGGATTTGGATCTACCTTCGGAATTAAGTTTCATTTTTTGGATTCACTTTAGTTTTCCATTCGTTTCAATGGAACACATTTGTGGTTGTAACTTTTGCCATATTCCAGTCAAATCAGATGGAAAACAAGAATGTTCCCCTTACCCAAGTGATCATCCCTGCAAAATATCAGTACAAGTACAAGCAGAACTCTGCATCTGCTCTCCCCCACAGACTTCGGGGTGCCAATGTCTGAAGCCAGTTACTCTGGAACCTGCTTCTCCTCTACTCTGCCCACCTCCTCTTGTCATCCTCATCCTCTCTACAAGTGCTCCAAAAAGCAGATCTCTGCATCTAGTAAAACCTCTATAATTTAAACTGAGGGAAGACCTACAAGTGATTTAAGAAAATGTACAACTTGTTAAAATCATGAAACGTACATTGCTTATAAAATTGGGACACTTTATCCAATCTTTCTGATATTTTGCAGGGATGATCACTTGGGTAAGGGGAACATTCTTGTTTTTCATCTGATTTGACTGGAATATGGCAAAAGTTACAACCACAAATGTGTTCCATTGAAACGAATGGAAAACTAAAGTGAATCCAAAAAATGAAACTTAATTCCGAAGGTAGATCCAAATCCAAATGTAATTTTAATAATGAAAATGAATCCAAAACCAAAAACAATTCTGTGCACACTCCTAATACATACACTGCCTAGTTCTGCGCTCAATCCTGAATTTGACTGGTACAGTTTCATTAATGGCAGCTGAGTAGCTGACCTGACTTCAGAGCTACAGTGGCACAAATGGTGTCAGAATCTGGCCTGAAGACTGAAATACGTAGGCTTGCAACTTTTAAACAAAACAAACCCAGAACTCTTCTCCCCCGCCTTAATGGCAATGGATTTGACAGAAGAGGGGCAAAGAATTCATAAGCAACATTGAAGATTATTAAACAAGCATTCCCAGCAGCAAGCTTTTCTTGCCTTCAGTCTGGTAAATGTTCAGATGTGAGATATTGTGCAGGGACTATTTCAGTACAAACAGAGAAAGCCCTTTTGAATGTAAACATTTCAGCAGCTGGCATGGGAAACTAGAAGAACACTGATCTCAGTGGATGGTGGTGCCATCCTAAATTTAACTTGTGCGAAGTCCATTCATTGCCCAAGTAGAGAGGGATGTCAAAGTCTTGTACCCTAAAAATATTTACAATTGAAGTCGTCATAGAAAGTTGTTTAACTTGGCTTTTAATGGGCATGTCATTTTAAAAATTACCTCCACTCCAACCTTTTAGTAGCCCTCACGTAGGCTTAATGAGTCTTCCTAGGCAACCAGGTTTAACTAACAAACCCTAATACTGTAGCTATGTACAGTGGGTACACGGGACAGCTCTATAGTGGTTCCATTCATTCCTGTCGGGGAGGTTTCAGCAAGTGGTGGTGGGTGGTTGGTGGTCTTCACCTTCTCTAGGTTCCATTCCATCTCCTCTCCTGTTCAACGGGTGAGAACATGCCTTGTCTTCAGTATGTAGATGACACCCAAATCTACTTATCCTTTTCATCCAAACCAGACCCTGCAGTCTTGGTGCTTACCCAGTGCCTGGCTGCTATTGGGGACTGGATGTAGGTGAGCCATCTGAAGCTGAACCCAGACAGGACTGAGCCTTGGAGTGGGTTGGGATGCCTATCATTGGGGTCCTGACTCCTCCCACTACTCAGGTGCGTAGCCTTGTGGTGCTCCTGGATCCTCAGCGGCGCCTGGAAGGTCAGGCTGTGGCTGTTGCCAGGAATGCCTTTTGCCAACTCCATCTAGTACAAAGGCTACATCCCTTTCTTTCCAGTGGGGATTTGGCCAAAGGCATCCATGCCTTCATTAACTCGAGGCCCAAACTTCTGATGTGCTTTGTGCCATAGGTCACACTGCAAAAGCACCATTTGCCCCATTGGGGGAATCCGATAAAAACATGCATTAGCTGGCAGGACTTGTTTTGGGGATGCCCTGTTGTATGCAGGCAAACACCTATAAAAAGTTGCGAAACCATTTAACTCCAGTCATGTCTGTCTTCCATCTGCCTGTTTACAACAGTGACTACCGGTTTATATTAACCAGTGACTTAACTGTATCATTAAAAACTGTGGAAGATTGATGGCTTTGATTGTACTAACAAGTTTCTTAAACTGCAGTAGTCCAACATGCTTCTCTATGTTAATTTAATATTCCATCACAGGGAATAAGCTGAACACCAAAAAAAAAAAAAAAAAAAGAGTTAACAATTGCCAGACAAGGTTATTTATTCTGATTTATATTTCACCCTATTCCTGAAGTTTAATTGAGGCAGTGTGTCCTATGTGGGGCTGCCCTTGAAGACAATTCAGGGACTGCAGCTGGTGCAGAATGTGGTGGCCTGCCTCTTGATGAGAGTGAGTCGCCAGGAGCAGAAGAGGGGCAAAGAACGGGTAAGAAACATTGAAGATTATTAAACAAGCATTTCCAGCAGCAAGCTTTTTCTTGCCTTCAGTCTGACAAATGTACAGATGTGAGATGCTGTGCAGGACCTGTGCTTACACCAGTGCTTGAGAGTCCGCACTGGCTGCCTGTAGCTTTCTGGGCACAATTCAAGGTGCTGGCTTTGACCTTTAAAGCCCTAAATGACTTGGGCCCTACATATCTGAAGGCCCACCTTTCTCCTTGTGCTCCTTCATGGCCTTAAGATCTGCCAAGGGTGCCCTCTTGTGGTTTCCATCGTTGGCCCAGTTTCATGAGACTCGGACCTGCCCCACAGCTTTGGGAACTTCCTTCCCTTGGAGGCTCATGTGAGCCTTAATTTGAATGTCTTCTGGAGGCAGTGTAAGACCTTTTTAATGTGACCAGGCATTCAATGGGCAGGGAGAGATGGGGGGGGGGAGGGGGCAGAGAGTGATGGGGTGTTTTTAGTTTTGTGGGGGTTTAATTATTTTACATTTGTATCTTATATGTTTTTGTGAGCTGCCCTGAGCCTACTCCCCAAGAACCACACGCTGAGTTCTCCCGGCCAGGAATGAGCGGAACCATTCAAGAACAGTACCACCCACTCTGGCCTGGTCCCACAGCCGGGCCACCAACATCTCGTGGTCAACGGTATCAAATGCTGATGACAGATCTAATAGAATTAAAAGAGACTATCTGCCCTGATCTAATTCACAGCGCAGGTCATCAACCAAAGCCACAAGTGCAGTCTCCGTGCCATACCCAGGACGAAAGCCAGACTGTGAAGGATCAAGAAAACTGACCCGATCCAGATGTCCCTGAAGCTGCCGAGCCACCACCTGTTCAATAGCCTTCCCTAAAAAGGGAAGGTTAGAGACTGGCTGATAACTGGCAGGGGAGTTAATGTCAAGGGATGGATTTTTGAGCAGAGGCTGCACCACTACCTCCTTAAGGCGGCTTGGCACTCTGCCCTCCATAAGGGAGGCATTGACAACCCCCACCAGCAATGGCCCTAGTGTCTCCCGGCAGGCCTTGACCAGCCAGGATGGGCATGGAACTAATTCACAACAAGTGGCCCTAACTATCCCAAGGGCATCCGCCTCATAGCGGACAACACCCACTGAAAGTGATCCCATGAAAACAGACAAGGCGGAGCCTCTACTGCCTCAGGTTCACCCACTGTTGTTGTTATAATAATATTTAATTAATTAATAAATCCTTTTATTGCGTGGCCAGCACTGGTCATTGCAAAACACAATCGGTATAAAACACACAGCTTAACAAAACAATAAAATCAATACCAATTATAAAATCACAGGGCACTAGCCCAAATAAAATATTCAAAAAAGGGGATTCCCCCTAAGTCCAATGTTCATTTCATACTGATTGAGGCCTCAGGTTTCTTGACATGAACATACGTCAAATTTTGCAACTTTACACGTAATAAAATTAGAGTGATCGTGTAGGAGGAGATTAACATAAAAATCACAAGATCTGCCTGGGAACGGATTAATCAGCGAAGAGAAATTTACTAAGGGCAGCTAAATAAAACGTACAATCTAGCAAGATATGTTTCATTGTATCAATTTGATTGAGTTTGCATGGGCACAATCTGCTAGTGGAATACCCTTATATCTGCTCTCAACCAAAAAAGAAGGGAATGCATTGAGTCTGGCCAATAAAAAGAGTCTTCTCTGACTCTTCATTAAAGAGCTGTCCAGAAAAGGCATAGGGAGACCGGTCCCATTGCGAATCAATGAGTAACAGCCCAAAACTCCACTATCCCCAATAGCTGCCTGGATTTCTTGACTGGTGACATCCGTCAAACGTAGCTCCCTTATCTCAGGGGCAGAAGGGTTGCTGGATTAAAACCCAAGAATTTTATTTTATCAACAGCCTTAAACCACAAATTTGGGTGATTATCAACGATTACCAACTGTGACAGTGGGGTAGCCAGCTTAAAATATAATTTCAACCAAAAATTAAATGCATCCTCCCATGTTCTCTTGGATATTGGGCGTAAGCCACATTCTAAACAGAGTGCCATATTGCTTATTCCTGCAGGGACTGATAAGAGCCCTAACAAATCCAGTCTGCAGTCGCTCCAAACTTTTTGTTCTACCCACAGCCCATAGAAAAGCCCCATAAAGAGTGTGGGGGATACTCTTATGGTAAAAAAATTTGATTGCTGGATTAATCAATGTGCCCCCCCTCAATCTAAAAAAGGACACTATTGCATTATTTAGTTGTTTCGCCCTTACAAGGCACACCTGTATCTGTAGTGACCATCCTCCGTTTGCTTGAAAAATAAGCCCCAAATATCTAATGGGCTTTTCTTGCATTATTTAACTTTTATCTATAAACCACCTATAGACCCTTCACTTCTGTGAAAACACCACCACCTTCGTTTTAGCATAGTTGATTTCCAGAAGATTTAATTCACAGTATCTCCCAAAGGAGGTGAGTAGTTGCCTCAGACCCACCTGGGTCGTAGAAAGAAGTACCGCGTCGTCTGCATATAGCAAACATGAGACGGCTGCATTCCCCAATTGGGGATCATGAAACCTCTGGTCCGATATCACTTCAATAAGGTCATTAAGGTAGAAGTTGAACAACGACGAAGCCAACACACATCCCTGCTTTACTCCACTTTTAGTTTTTATATCTTCCGTTAAATCCCCACGTGGATTTAGCATCACCCTAATAGACGAGTTATCATATAACTTAACTATCAGGTAAAGTAGTCTTTTATCAGTATTAGTGACTTGAAGTTTTTGCCACAGCCTTTCTCTGCTCACCATATCAAATGCGGCCCCAAGATAGACAAGGGCTGTGAAGAGGGTCTTCCTAGAGATAACTTGCTTCTGAACTAGGTGCGCTAGGACAAAGCAATGATCACATGTGGATCTTCCTTTCCTAAACCCTATTTTTTCATTTGCCAGTAAGCCGTTGTTCCTTACCCAGGCATCCGACCTCAATAGCAAATACTTAGCATATACCTTACTGATAATACTAAGTAAGCTGATAGGCCTATAGTTCTTTGGGTCCTCCTGGCCCCCCCTTCTTATATACCGGAACCACAGGTGCCTGGCTCCATTCAATGGGAATGTTGCCCGACTCATTAATTCAAGTGAATAGGGCAGCCACCACAGGTGCTCACCAGTCTTTACCAGACTTCAGTAATTCCACCGATATGAAGTCCACTCCAGCTGCCTTCCCCATTTTCAAGGTATCTAAAAGCTCAGCTATTAGATCAGGGTCCACGGGTTCCCATTCATGCATTCCTGAAAACTCCAATGGCTGTATAATCCCAGGATCCTTGAACACATAAAGCGACTCAAAGTGGGATTTCCAAGCTATGGCTTGCACACTATTTCCACTAAGGTGCGCCTCTCACCTGCCCTATTCCCCTGACAAGCCTCCAAAACTTATAAGAATTGGGGTCCTTGGTGGCCTTGTCTAATAACATCCAGGATGATCTGTAATATTCCTCCTTCATCCTCTATAATGCCTCCTATGGGCAATAAACTCCTCCAGATAATAATTGCTATTCAGAGCCCTATATTTCCGATAGAGCACCCTCACTTTCCTCCTGTCCATGAAATAAGGCTTATCAAACCATTGTGGTCCTGGCTTACGTGTCCCATAGGTTTGAAAAAACTCCCCAAGTCCCTAGTTAAAAGGGGAATCAACCAAGCTATTAACTCCTGGTATATAACTACTGATTCCCTTCCCATATTAACATTACGTTTTCTCTTTGAGTAAGACCTCCCTTGTTGGGACTCCAGCCAAAGATTCATATCTGCGGGTTCTTGTCCCATTTTTCTCTTAAGACCCTGCTCCATTGCTGAATTTACTATGCTTATACTGTTATCCTTAACTGGGAAAAGATCCTAAAGAAAAATAATCAGTGGAAGATGGTCGCTATCTAACCTAAACCCCACCTGAAAAGTCTTAATCAGGGGGATCAATTTAGCTGAAATTGCAGCATAATCTATTGTACTGTGCCCCCTTGTAGAAAAATGGGTAAGGTTCCTGGGCCTATCATTCCAACTCCGACCATTCAGGAGATATAAATCTAGCTCATACAGGAGTTTTAACAACAAAGGGCCGTTGGCATTTACTCCAACATCAATTGCCAAACGAGGCATCAGTGGAGATGCATCCTCATCGAGCCAAAACCCTCCCTTCCTGAAATACTGCCTGGTCGTGGGAACCTATATGAGTATTAAAGTGTCCGGTCAGCAGTGTTCCCATGGCTGGGCATAGATTTTGCAGTTTCCCCAAATAAATAGACAATCCCACCCAACAACTAGCATCATAATGGAGGGAATTGCAAGGACGGAAGTATACACACAATATCAATATTTCCCAGAACTGTGTTTATAATAATCCACCGCATCCGAAGGAGAAATTTCCTGGAAAGGGTTTTAACTTAGCCTTCAGCTTATATAAAAAGGCACACATTACCCCCAGCTGGTCTACCCTTCCTGTGGCCCTGTACTGCCTTCTGGCAAACGGACTTATATCTTGGAAATATAAGTTTGTCCAGACACCAAGTCTCCTGCAGAAGTAAAATATCAAAAGACCTCAAAAAGGATAGAAAGTTGGGGTCTCTTTCCTTGGTGCGCCAACCCGCCAAGTTCCAAGAGAAAACTGTTAGAGACTCCAAACATTTGGGCAGGAGGCCACTGCCCACTATAAGTCAGTCCTCCTTTGCCTTCCCTACTAAACCTGAATCTGAACCCTAGCCAACCCCTCCTACCCTTTTACCCCTATTACTTCCTTCAGGTTCCGATTCACCTACCCATTCCTCAATACTCAAATTACTTATCACCTCGTGGTTAGGGAATCTCCCCAATAACACCTGTGACTGGGATGCCAATTCCCCTTCCCTAACCAAACTCCTTACTTGCCTTCTACTCTCGTTTTCTTACCAATAGGGCCACTACATATTCGGCTATCCACAATACCCTGACTTAGCAACAAACTGACACCACCACTGTCCCCAATTTCTCCCCCATCTAAGACATGAAACTTGTCCCAATTCTCATTTGTCTCTTCAGGTCTAGAAATTCTAGGATTCGCAGCATAAATAAATTCTAGATTTTGTTCACCTTCTAAATCCAAACTTCTAGCAACACTGGCTAATTCTTGCTGTTTCCCTTGAGTTGCCTGGTCAACTACTACAGCTGCTTCAATTGGACAACCCCCTTCCCCAGTTTTTGGCAAACTATATAGCTCTGGGCTTTCCAGGGCATGGGCTCCTTGTACAAAGGTAACTGAGACCTCCCCCCTTGGTCCCGAATTTGGCATCGCCTTGTGCTGAAGTTTCGATCCCAGATGATTTGACTTACATTGTAAGCTAGGTTTAGGGGGTTCATCAGGCCCATTCTCCGTAACCGCCATCGACCTTTGTCTTGCCAGCTCTATTCTGCATCTCTTTAATTTGGAGCTACCACAGGGGGGACTACTGACTGGGTCAGATCCTGGTCTCCACAATCTATCAGAGACTCCCTTCGTTGTTTTCTGGTTATTTCCCCATCTGTTACCCGAGTCTTAACTTTACCAGCCCTATATATACCATACATTAATTATAAATTACTATTGATGTAAATTTTAGCAAGTCATATCCCTTTACAGTGTAAATATTTATTTGCCTCCCACAGTTGATCCGAGATCCTAGAATTTTTAAAGGACACAACACTTTTAAATAGGGTATCATCCCTCTGGAAGATCCTAATTTCCTTAATATCTTGTAATTACAAGGCAAATGGAGCAGGGCCCTTATATGTCTCACTACCAGAAACAGGGATGACTCCTGAAGGAAGGGGTAATGCTGTAATAACCACTGAATTTTTGCAGTACCTAAAATAACCATCCTCTTCCCTAAGCGTACTCGAGAAACCCTGGGTATTAGACACTATTGGCACAGTAGAGGGGCCGCTTGAATGAAAAAAGCGGCCCTGCCCCATTATCTTGCAATCACCCTCCCCACTTTGCATTTGCACCCATGAATCCTTAATGGAGGGATCATTTAACAGTCCCTCCTTACCCTCTTCAGTTATATTAGTTAATATCCTTAATTGGGCAAAAATATACTGCAGGGTTTTGGAAATAAGAAATGTTTGATCAGCCAACATCTGGACCCAATTTTTCCCGGCAACACTATCGATGTCTGGAATTTTACTATACAATTCCCCCTGACCTGGGGAATTGGATGGAGACTTTGTAACTACTGAATCAAACTGCCTCTTCCTATCCGCCCCTCCCCCCATCTATGGGAGGAGGCTAGCCATCAACTCATAATGTCCCAGTTTAGCAAAACGGTTCGATAATTGAATTCCAGGTGCAACTAAAACCCCATCTTCCAAGTCAGCCTTGTTGTTATTCTTACTTAGAGGAAAGAACTTCTCCAGCTTCCTCTGTTTAGTGGGGGGGGGGGGAGAATCCCTCTATCATCCCCACCCGGATTCTTCCTTTGTTTCACCGACATCACATTCTTACGCATCTGCAACTCGGTAGTAATTCAGTTCGGTCTTAATATCCAAACAATCGGAAAGAAAGGTGCCACTCAAACTGACCACATGTCCTACCTCTCCCTTGCATTCAATACTGCAGATGGCTGGCCGGTCTCAATGGTTCTTGCACGCGGCCCTTCGGTGCACACAGCCGGTGCTGCCGGCGGCACTGCAGTGCCTAATATCGCCCCCAAGGTTGCCACCAGCCACGGCCATCAGGTAGACTCCTTCCTGAGTTGCTCTGCAGGGAACTCCACAGGTTGCTCATTCCGGCTCCGGCTGACCGCTTGCTCACCCCCACTGTTATAATCGCAACATTGAAATCGCGGTGAATCCGAGTGGATTTTATCCATGAAAAAAGTCAACAAACATGTCACAGCAGGCATTAGTAAATTCCAGGTCCAGGCAGAGGGAGGCCGGACTGACCAGCCTCTGCACCACCTGGAAAAGCTCAGCTGGATGTGATTTCACAGATGCTGCGAGGGTAGGAAAGAACTTTTTCTTTGCTGCCCGCACAGCCACCACATAAGGTTATAAACTAGCTCTATGCTGCAATCAGACAACTTCAGCACGAGTACAGCACCACCGTCACGCTAATCGCCAACCCTTCTGCTTCATCCGGCGCAGGTCCTCTGTGAACCAAGGGGAACTTCGTCGTCTGAAATCCAGAAGTGGATGCCTCAGAGCCGTTTGGTCTGTGGCATCAGTCAACCAGGTATTCTACAAGGCAACGAGGTCATCAAGCAGACGGTCATCGAGATCGGGAGGTAATTCCCCTAGGGCATTCTGGAACCTTTCTGGTTCCATTAGTCTCTGGGGCCGAACCAACCAAACTGGATCTACACCTCTCCGGGGGCAGACATGCGCCAGGAGACCAGTCTGGGGGAGATAATGATCCGTCCATGACAAGGGCATAGTTGATACATCCCCCACCACCAGATCCCTCACTTTAAGGATCCCCCAGGTTCTGTTTAAATCTCAAAACACAGGCAAATTTTGAGAACCACTCATTTACTGTGGGTGCTACTCCACTGCTTAACTTCTTATTTAGTAGGCTGATTTTAACGAAAATTTGTGGAGGAGCAAGGTGGCTGGTTTTTTAACTGAAAAATCCCATTAACGGAGTATGTTTTTCCTCCACCCCCACTTCTTTACTAGTGCTTTCTATATGAAATCTAGGGATTGGGCATTCTAGATTTGGATTGCTCCACAACTGTCTGAGAATGACTAGTTGCAGATTAATTCGTATAATCCACAATACATGATGGATCTGTATTTGGAGATCCAGATTTTTCCCCACCCCCATTCCCTGGGGGCCTGGCATCTACTTGCTGGCCTCAGAGGGCTTGATTTGAAGCACTGGTGCTGCTGTGCCGGCAGCCTCCCTGGCTGTAGCGTCCTCCCTGCTCCTTGTCTCACATGCACAAAATGGTTGCTGCCCATAACCAAAATGGCGAAATGACATCACTGCAATTTTGGTTACGTTGGTGGCCATTTGCACTTGCGCAAAACTGCCCCAGTGGCCATTTTGCATATGCACAATGAGGAGCAGGGAAGATGTCCTGGCCAGGGAGCCTGCCAGCGGCCACAAGGCAGCGGTGGTGCTTCAATCAAACTCTCCTGAGAGGGAGACTCCAGGACCATGGGGGTTGGAGGAGGTCAGACTCACTGTCCTGGGGCTGGGATGGAACTCAGATGGACTATAGTTTGTTTTCCCATTGACTTCAATGAGAAAATCCAAATCCATAATTAATCCACAAATTACAGATCTGAATTTGTAATGAATCCAAATCCATAATTCAATCCAAACACCCCTAAGGAATCCCTGGTTATAACACTTCTTCATTCTTTTTTTCGTAGAGATATAGGATGCCTAACCTGGTTTTAAATCTCTCTCTCAATCTTAGAGGGATTAGCATCCCTTCAAGGCTCCTATGTCTGTGGGTAAAATGCCATACATGTGTCTCCTGTGGAAAGATGTTTGAAGTAGCATGTGATGCCGAGTCATGGTTCTACCCCTATATGAGCTGACCAGGGACTAAACTCCGTCTTGAGGCTGCAATCTTCAAACCACGTGCTCTGGAATAGTTCTACTGTGAAATCAACAGGACTACTTCAGAGGAGGTAGTTTAGTGATGGTCAAGTTATGTTCCTGCTTCTCTTGGCTTGGCTATCCAGTGTGCTGGCCATGGTGTGCTGGGCTCATGTTACTGTGGAGTGGTTCAACGCTCCCCACTGCACAGCTCTCTGGCTGTCTGGTCTGCGATTTTATGTTTCTTCTTTCCCCCATCTATCATGGTGGAAATATTAACTCCCAAGAAATCCAAACACAATTTTCATTTTTTCATATTTTTTGTTTTGTTTTAGTTATTGGGCTTTTCTAGTTTACTTTCTACCAGGTTCAACATCTAAGGCAGAGGTTCCTGAATTGAGAGTTGGGACTCAAATAGAGGTCACCCCATCTGTGAATATGGTTGTGATCCTGGCTGATATACGATCTACATTGCGTGGTTGTCTTGTCTTGGGTCACAGGATTATGTTTCAAAATGGGGTTGTACAAACAAAACGTTTAGGAGCCACTGTCCTAAGAACTGAATTGCAGTTGTTTTGGGTTTTTTTGTATAAAGTTGCAGTAGCATTCTTTTCAGTCCATGCAACTGCATGGAACCACCGGCAAAGGGTCACCTGCCATCAAGGCTCAGTTACTGCTTGCTTTGGGGCTCATGCTTAAATGCAGGAGGGGGTGGCATATAAATGCAAGGAAATAAAATAAATAAGTAACGTGTGGGTGGTGGTGGTGGCTTTTAATCAGCTTGACAATGAACTCCAGGTTTAACTTTGTGAGACGAAACAGCCCTGGACAGTGTGATTGGTGTTTTGCCACCTATTACCACATTTTACTGTGGTGAAACGCAACCCATGGTGTATCTGTTGCACAGTTTGAAATAAATGGTGCTGACCATGGAGCCTACTGCAGCAGAAATGGCTGTCCTGTATGAGATCTGGACCCGGCCGGATATTCCACGTGCTTTGAGCAGCAGGGATCATGGTGACCCGAGCTTCTTGGTGGAGTGACCTATGTGGGCGAGAGGCTACCATAGATATTTGCATAGGCAGTGTATGCTGGGGGCATGGGGTTACTGTCTCCGTCGCCACCACTGCTGCGACCTGGCTTCAGAACAAAGCTAGTTGAACTAGGCGCCACCCTCCATCTCCCATGTTCCTGCTTTCCTGTGCCATCCCGGTCCCTCTGCTGTGACCACACCCCTTGCCCCTGGACATCGTGCTTTGAGCTGCCTATGTGAGTCTGTCACCAGATGGGGTAGAAGCAGACACAGTACATATTCAGCCATTTTATAGCCCTGATTGGCCATCACAGAGGTGATGTTGGTGGGGAGAGCGAGGGAGGTAGTGGCCCCCCTGATTGGGGGGGGTTGCCCTCCTATAGCTCAGCAGGTCCGGAGTCTAGGGGTGATATTGGACGCAGATTTCCGCCTGGAGCGGCAGGTGGAGGCAGTCGCGAAGGCTGCCTTCTGCCAGTTGCATCTGGTGCGGAGGCTGCGTCTGTTCATCTCCAGCCCAGACCTGGCCTCCCTCATCCATGCCTTCATCATCTTGAGGCTGGACTACTTCAATGCGCTCTACGTGGGACTTCTTTTGTTCCTGGTTCGGACGCTGCAGCTGGTGCAGAATGCGGCGGCCCGCCTCCTGTTAGGGACGGGTCGTCGGGAGCACATAACACCTGTGCTCCGTGCTCTGCACTGGTTGCCAATAGCGTGCCGAGCCAGGTTCAAGGTTTTGGTGTTGATCTAGAAGGCTCTTCACGGTTTGGGCCCCTCGTACCTCAAGGACCGCCTCGTCCTCCGCGCCCCAGAGTGGCTCCTCTGGTCCACTGGGGGTGCCTTCTTGGAGGTCCCCCGCGTTAAGCGGGGGCCACAATGGAAAGGGCATTCTCGGTGGCCGGGCCGCACCTTTGGAACTCCCTCCCAGAGGAAGCTCACCTGGCCCCAAGCCTTTTGACATTCCAGCGAAGTTGTAAAACCTGACTGTTCGCCCAGACCTTTGGGGGGAGGGGGAGGGGGGTTAGAGGGTTTTATCTCCCCTACCCCATTTATTGTTTTATTGAGTTCCCGGGCCCTGTTTTAATACTCTGAATTTGTAATTGATATGTTTTAATTGTTTTTAGGTATATTTTGTATGTATTGTTTTTATTTTGTTGTTGTAAGCCGCCGTGAGCTGTTTTTAAGAGGGACAGGGTAAAAATCGAATGAATGAATGAATGATGATGTGTTTAATGGATCGTTATGTTCTCTATATTTGCTTAAGGATCATGGCATTACCCTTTTGAGTAGGGGTGGAGGACACTATTAGGTGAGGGAAACCCACCTGTGGGCTTGGGAAGCTGTACCTGGAGAGGGAGGTCAGGGTGGGACAGTGGGTGCTAATCATGCTCTTCCCAATGGGGCTGCGAATGTACCTAACCAGCCCAGTCTTGCCAAAGGGGGCTGGGAGTGGGGAAACACCTGTCAGCAACCAAATGGATCTAGAAGGGGAAACCTCAAGTAGAGTCCAACCCCATGCTAGGAAAATGTATATAAGCCCTTCTCCCCAAACGACCCTATCCTTTAACTTGCCAACCCGGGGGATCAGCCACAATAGGGGATGAGACCCAGCCCTGGGTTAAGGGCTCGTGAGCGTACTCCGCTTAGAGCCAGATAACAGAAACAAGTGCTGATAGAAGCTTGCATGGTTTGCCCTTTGCTTTCCTCTCGTTGCCTTAGCTTGCCATAACTGTGCCTTTGTCAGAGCCTTCTATCCATTGGCTTTGTTCATATACTTCATTGGAATGAACCTGTTTTTTCCTTTACTACAGTAGGGTGTGTGGTCCAATTCCCCTTAGACCTCCAGGCAAACTTGACTCTGTCTGAGTTCAATCCCTTGGGTATGGAAGAAGGATAGGGTTTTTAAATGCTCTGTAGCCAACAAGTGCCCAACCCTGTGGGGGTATGGCCGGCAGCATCGGGGAGCTGGGGTAGTGGGGACAAGGAGCTTCCACCCAGGTGTAGGTGGCTGTTGGAGGCTAGGGAGGAGGCCCTGCCAAGCCCTGCTTAATCTGTCACAGTGGCACCCAACTATTTGTCCTTGTGTTCCTGCGCTCCATAGACTGTATTGACATGCCTTGGAGTTCTACGTGTTGTGCTCTTGTGATGAGCAGCCAGCCCTGCATGCCATGGCAGGTGCATGGGTCCGCCTTCCCACCTCCCTCTTCCCCCACCCTCCCAGATTCCCACTGTGGACAGGCAGAAGCGGCTCCAGTGGTTTCACTTGCCCACAAACCACCATGTTTTCACGTCATACCGTGGGGTGGGGGTGGGCATGTTGATATGGAACCCAATCCCGAATGCTGCGGTTCGTGTGTGAATGCAACCTGCATGCATTCCCATTGCGGGCAAATGGAGCCCCGCGGATCCCACGCGCATACGTAGGCTCCGCAGGGTTTGGGATCGGGCTCATGGGAACTGGGCGCTTCATGGCCCAGCTGGTGGAACAGCTGTCCCTTTGAACTATGGTCCGTGCTGGTGGGTGGAGGAATGGGTGGCTGGGGGTATGGACTCCCTGGGTGCCGCCCATTTGAATTGCTCCCCACCCACTCCGTGTGCATGGGCACTCCATGGCTGATCCACTGAGCAGACACAGACCTGCCTTCCAGCTGTGCTCGTTTAAAAATCACCTGTGAAGCACATGCACCTTTTCCCACTGGAAAATGTTCCACAAGTCAACACCTGTCTGCAGAGAGTTTTGTGCAATGATCAAACAAGGAGTGGCTTGACCGAACATAACTTAATGAAGGAGCAAGATTTTTCTCTTATCTAGAGCTATCCTGAGGAAATCATAGCAAAAATTCCCAGTTGCTATCGTTGTTCCCTAAATGTGCAGGGATGGTATTGAGCCCAAGGATCAATGAAACTGTCAGTTTCCATTGTTTATATTCCTGGCAAATCTAGCTCTCCTGGAGATAATGCAAACCTAGCTCTCCTGGAGTGTCTGTAGATATTGCTTGCCATGGTTGGAATCGCCAAACGTGGCAGTCGCTCTTATACTTGTTCATGGGAACGCTGGTTTTGCTACAGTGGAAACATGGGTTTGCCACCAAAAACATATCTAGGGAATACATTACGTGACCTGCAGCACTGATAACCTCTGTTCACCATCACCACCCTGCTATGCAACATTGAATGTAAAGGGGTTCTGAACTTTTCTGGGAATGCATTGGTAGCCAGCATAGGCTGCACTGGAAAATGCTGGAGGGAGAGGAACCTACAAGGTATGCTGTAACAGCCAATGGTGCTTTTTAAAAATATACTTTTAATTTTTGGCAGGTATTACTAAATACAGGCCTGGAGTACTTTTTTCAATATGAAACTTGTTATTCTGGACACCTTGGGGGAAACCCCCAAAATGCTTAGAATTTGGAGTGTCCAGAAAGCTCCTCCCCCTGCAGGTGTTTTCTTTTATACTCCCGGCAGTCACAACATCCCATGGCAATAAACACCACAGTTTGGCTGTGCGGAAAAAGCACTCCCTTTTGTTTTAAACCTGCTGTCTATTAATTTCATTGGGTATCCCTTACTGTATTTTATGAGACGACTCTCTTCACTTCCTACATTTCATGATCTTCTAGGTTGCTATCCTATCCAGCTGAGAAAGGAGACAGACAAATGAAGGGGAAGAGCCCTAATCTCTCATAGAACTTAAAGATTCTCACGGTCCCTTCCAACACTACAGTTCTGATCTTTTATGGAATGTCTTCCGTATCTCTGGTTATTTTTGTTGCCCTTTTCTGTACCTTTTCCAATTCCATCTGACTTTCAAGTAGGGCAACCAGAAGGGGTTACAGTATCAATGGAACAACTGCACCCTGGATTTATACAGTAGCCTTATTTAAATTATAATATAGCAGCTTGGGTTTGGGGGAACTTCCAAAGTAAGAGAATTCCATATCTGCAGCACAGCCACCACGAATGGCCCTCTGCGTGCCCGTCCCCGTGCTGTTTGAACATGGCACATTGATAGTACATGCAGGAGAATTTTCTCTGCTGACAATTGTTGTTGTTTTTTGTCCCTTTCCAAATAGTTTACTTTTTTTTACAGTTGGTACCCATTGAGCTGTGCTGTGCACCTTACTTCTGGGCTAAAAGATCCAGCAAGTGATCAGAGCCCCAATTGCTTAAGTTAAACTAAGCTTTAATTCAGTTGAGTTAAAGCAAGCTCGAATGAAGAGAGCCTGTTTTCCTTACCCTTGGCAAGGCCCATGTGTCTAATGCATCAGGATTAAAATACTTAGGCTGTCTGGAACTGTAGTTTCAAACCCCTTTTCATGTTAATAAACAGAGTATCCTATAATTTACTTCAGAAAAAGTATCTTTGTAGCAAGATGTTAAAAACTTAAGTCCTATCTGGTGTATGGGTAGTTACAGTTCAGTTGAACCTTTTGTTTGTTGTATGCCCAAGTGCAATGGCTCCCAAATTGTATGTGGGTAAGTTGTGCCCAGGTGGTCCTGGTACAGGTCTGTGCTAGCACTGTAGCAATCTTTTGGGGGAGAGAAGATCCAGGGGGTGGCTATTATGCACACATGCTAGCCATGACTTCCTGGCAGAGGCCCCAAAGCCCTCCAGTTTTGAGCAATGGTGGCTAACCCACAAAGAGCATGCATTTGAATGCAACCATCTCCAGATGGTGGCCTACTAGAAATTGCGCAAGTTGAGTGGTCTTTTGGTTAAAAAAACAGTTGGGAACCACTGGCCTAGTACATTTGGCCAAAATACTGTATAGCAAGCCATTCATTGAGTGCAAAATAGAATGGCGTATAGTTTGGAAGTAGCTTGAAATTCATAGACAAGGCCGGAAGGGGATCTTTATAATTATTATATGGTCTGCTCTCCAGCATAATGAAAGGCATTCAAATAGCACTCAGTAATGCTCAAGGCATCTAGCAGATCAAGACCCTTTCATCTCTGGCACATACAAAGGGGGCGGGGGGAGGCTGGTTACATTCTTGGAGGATAGGTCCATAAATGGCTATTAGCCAAATTAGTTGGGGAACCTCGCCTCTTACTGTTGAAAACGGCGAGTAAACTGCTATCATCAATATATTAAAATGTTGTACTAAAGGAGCAGCTTCTTGCAAGCCAAGGCATTACACTGTTACATCTGAGCAACCACTTCCCATGACTTCTCTATTGTCAAGATGTTCTGCATCTAAGTGCACAGTGGACTTTTATGTTTTTGTTTGGTCAGGGCCAGGATCATTACATAACATAAAAAGTGTCACATACAGTTGTTCTAGGTTGGGTCAGGGCCCTGGAGTGGTAAAAACTCAGAGGTTGCAGTAATATTTATTAGTGTTTAAAAGAGCTAATTGAAGTAGTAAAGCTTCAGTGTGTGTAAATCTAAATCACCAAATTGGAATCTGCTTGTTTGTAGGTGGTGTTAGTGACACTGTTCATGGCTGCGTTTGAGACTTGTGCTTAAAATGGGCTAAAATCCCCAGGCGATCTAACTTTCAAACCTCTCAAGTTAATGCATGAATTTTCCATAATCTTTTTTTTTTTTTCCTTAAAGAAAAATGTTAACTTTAGTAGAGATGATGCTTCATTCAGTTTGCCCTGGAGATCCCATGATTTTTATTTTTCTGTCTGACTGAACACCCACGGTCAGCACCAGACGTGCTTGCGTAACCTCGATTCTAAATTAACAAAGTCTTTGTGTAGGAATTAGAGCAGGGATTCTCAACCTGGTGCTCGGGAGCACCAGAGTGCTCAGGCAGTGTGTGAAAGTGCTTCCCAAGCCAGCTGTCAGTAGTGCTCGGGAACACTTTGAAACAGTCCTTCATTCATTAAACTCTGTGAGCTGGGATTAATCAAACTTCCATTTAATTGAATTGCAGAAGGAAGACTTAATCTATGCATATTTATGCAAATCATTCATGCAAATTATGCAGTGCTCCCAAGTAGTCACTTATGCCACTCCAGTGCTCATGACTGGAAAATGGTTGAGAACCCCTGAATTAGAGTAAAACTGGGCTCCAGTCTCATGGCTGATGTAAACTAGAGTTGTTCCCTGTACCTTTTCTTAGGTAGAGTTTGGCTTGTTTATAGATAGCTGAGCATCTGGCCCATTTTTAATGCCGCTGCTCATTTGAAAAGGACATAACTAGCAAAAAATGGAATTGTAAAACTGCTCTGGGTCTATCAAGCTGACTTATTGGCTGAAGTGAATTAGCCAATGCTTAGAAAACGACCTCTCAATGCAGTGTATGACCTCTCAATGCATAATTCAGTGTATTCTGTGACTTTTTATCTGCTTCCTTGGGACTATAATTGATTAATGGAATAAATTAGTGTTTCTTAAATTTGTACTTACCACTTCGAACTCTGATGCAGATGTATATAGAGCCTGATTCTGATCTGAGCCATATTTATTTATTTGTTAACTTTCCCCAGTGTAGCTCTACTGGTGGCCTGGGGGTAAGTGCTAATTCATACTGGTGCAAGTGAGAGAATCTTTGGGCCCATGTTTTCTTATGCAGGCAATTTCTCCCTTCATTTACAAGACATATTGCTGACTTGCACTTTATTACTTTAGGAAGGCAGGCCATATTCTTGGCCAGAAGCTACCAGAAGTTAGAAAGTGCCCCACCCCCACACCCCCACCCCCAACAGGAGAGGATTAACAGTTCTTGGCCAGAGGAAGGAGTGTTAAGCCAAGAAAAGGAACCATGTAGGGGTAATTTGCAGAGATCCCCCGTGTCTAAATCCAATGGGGGAGTATTACTGACTTTTAGCCCGATAAGTACAAATACACCCCAAGAGGAGGGCTCAGGAGACATGGAGTTCTTTCCAGAGAGAATTGGCGATAAGGGAGGTTCCTTCTTGACTGAGGAACGTGAGTCTGTGGAGGCTTACAGACAAATGCCGCTGCAAAACTAAAACACCATTTTGAAAAGAATGGCAGATTTGCATAAGCATCTGGTCAAGCTGATGGTGAGTAGTAGCAATGCCAATGGTGGGTCTATGTGTGGGCCTTCCATTGGGCACAAGCAGGTGATTAGGAGGCCAGAGGGCCAGAGCGGAGAGGGTGGGAAGCAACCCAGTAGGATCAAGGGCAAAGATCATAGTTTGGCTACGTCTGAAGAAGAGGGAAATACCTGTGTGGCTTGTAAGGATCCCAAGGCGATGTGTAGTAGGAACAGGGATCGGAGGGGAGTAGCTCAGGGCGCCCAAGGTGCTCTCAGCACAGCGATTTTAGGGGGGGATAGTGTGGGAAAAGGGAATTAAGGCCCTGTAATTCAGAGGATATAGGGGAGACGAGCCTATTCAACCAGGTATAAGAGAACAGAGGGTGGGTTGGCTAGGTATTAAGGATGAGGGAACTACTGTTAGGAGCAACCCAATACCAGCAAGGGGATTAAATGGTGAGTAAACATCAGTAGTGGAATTGCAGTTGCAGCTAGGTGATATAGCAGGGGAACTGATACCAAACCAGGAGTTAGGAGATGTCTTCGGGAACAATAACCAAATGATGCTAATGAAACAAGATCAAATTGGGGCTGTAGATATGATTAATAAAGATGGAGGGGGTGAGGAGGGAGAAGTAGGGTGGAACCAGTACCCTGGGCACGCTTGACTACCCAGTGTGGTACACAGTTTAGACGGTAAATTATCCGTCCTATCGTGGAATGTGGCTGGGTGGGGGGAACTGCCTCTCTGCTGGTGTTTTGAATTTTTTCAAGGAGAAAGGTATAATTTGTTTGCAGGAAACCTGGCAGGACAACGCTAGGGAACTAGCCTTACCAGGGTTTAAAATTTTATCTACTCCGGCTAAAAAAGTGAAGATGATGGGAAGACCTGCTGGGGGGCTCGCCACACTTATTAACCTGGGGCTGAATGTCAAATGTGAAAAACTGGAAGGTTTGCCTGATATCTTGGCTATTAAAATCATGGGAAAACTGTTCAGAGCAGTAGTGTTTAATATATATCTAGCCTCATCCCTGGGGGTTTAGGCTCGATCAAATTTTTGGTCCCAATTTGAGGATTGTGTGGTACAGCTAGAAAATGATGCACCAGAGACCATTATGATAATGGCAGGAGATATAAATGTATGAATTGGAAATGATGATAGGGCAGTAGCCCAGAGATTGGGCCTTGATGTGGATGACTGGTTTTTTGAGCCAAAGCGGCGCTCTAGAGACACTAAACTGAACCCAGGGGCCTCCAGGTCTTGCAATTCCTCTATAGGATAAACTGGAGGGTACTCAATGGAACCTCAGGCAGGATTGAAGGTGAGAGTTACACCTAACTTGCCAGGTTGAGGCCAAGTGCGGTAGATTATATCTGTGTGCCAGAGAGCCAGGTGGCTAGATGGGACAATTTTGAAGTATTGGCACTGCGACCACCAGCCGATCGGAATAGATTTTTTGCATATGGACCTATGTGAGTTTAACTCTGTGCTGGGCCCAGTCAAATCCAAGCACGGCAGACTTCGTAGATGGGGCCCTGAATTTGAGGAGGATAGCCGCAGATATTTGGAAACCGGCCCAATTGCCAACCTGAGGGAACGGTTGTTGGACGATCAAGAGGAATGACCAGACGTGATAGGAGGATATTTAACTATGCTCAGTAAAATAAGATCGGCTTTATTGACAACTGTGGCCCGGAGGCAAGAGGAGTTGGCCGTGCAGCCCCGTTGGTTTGATTACGACTGCCAGAAACTAAAAAATAAGTTGTAGAAATTGGCACACAAGGTGAGGTTAGATAAGGGAGAAGGAATCAAAAGGCAGTATATAGAAGAGAAAAGAAAATACAGATCCTTGGTTAAAAGGAAAAAACAGGAATACCAGACATCGCAGTGGAGGTGCCTGGCAGAAGCAGTGGAGAAAAGGGATTGGAAAAAATTCTGGCAGATTGTTAATATAGGGTTTTGTCCAGACTATTTTCCTAGCCCAGAGATACCAGCTGGAGAATGGGAAGACTTTTACCACGGCTTGTTTAATGGGAACGCAAGTCCGGAGGTAGACGGCTTGACCGAGGATATATTGACACTCCCTGATTGGCCCCTGTTAACAGTGCAGGATATCAGGGATCTTATTCTGGGTTTGCCAGATAAAAAAGCTCCAGGAGAGGATGGATTGACTGGAGAATTTTTGAAGGGGAATTGTGAGTGGTGCCTCCTCATATTACAGAAGCTATTTAACTTTATAAATCTTTTTGGGATAATCCCAGACAAATGGAACTCGAGTATTGTGGTGCCCATTTACAAAAAGAGGGATAGAGCTTCTCCATCAAATTACAGGCCAATAAGCCTGATTGCTATCCCAGCTAAACTCTATGCTAGGACTTTATATGCCCGCTTAGAGGAATGGTTGGAAGGGAATAAAATCATTAAATTAGAACAAGTGGGATTTAGGAAGGGCCGATCAACGATGGATCACTGTTTTGTCCTGGCACACATGAGCAATAAGTATGTTAGGATAAGGAGTACGAAATTGTACGTGGTCTTCGTTGACCTACACCAAGCATTCGATTCAGTGGACAGGCGATTGTTGTGGGGAAAATGGGCAGACATTGATTTAAAGTTGTTAGCCTTGATCCAACAACTTTACCAGTTTACCGAAATTAGAATCTGGACCTCAAATACAGGTGATTTGACAGGGCCAATAGCCACAGCGAAGGGAGTGAAGCAAGACTGTGTACTTGTACCTATGCTCTTTAATTTTTTTATTAACGATCTAGTGGACCACCTGGCGGGAGATAACTTGCATCCGGCTTATGTGGCAGGCAGAAGAATCAACACGCTGCTGTATGCTGATGATATGGCACTTGTGGCCACCTCAAGGGTGGGTCTGAGGCGAGTGTTAGGGCAGTTAGATGAATATTGTGTAGTAAATAAATTGGTCATCAACTGCGATAAGACCAAGGTAGCCGTCTTTTCTAAACGGCAAATACAGCATGTCTAGAGGTTCGGTTCAGAAAGGTTGGAGCTGGTCGACTGCTATAACTATCTGGGACTGACATTCTCTGTGACGGGCAAGTGGGATAAACACTGGGAAACAACAGGAATGAAAATGCATCAAGCAGTTAATGAGGTAACTAAGTTCTGGGCAAAACACGGGGGTAGACAGCTGGCCCCAGCCGTGAAATTGTTAGAGCATAAATTAATACCCAAGGTTATATATGGAGCCGAGGTCTGGGGCGGCCAGGCGAATTTACATCTGGAGGACTTTCAGAATTTATTTATGAGAACAGTCCTGGGGTCTCTCAAGGCTACCCCAATTTCATTAATGCGAACTGAACTGGAGATTCTTCCAGTTAAAACCAGAGCCCAAGGAAGATTGCTCAGATATTGGTTCAGGATACTGGACATGGGCGAGGACTCTTCCTAAAGCCTGCTGGCTGGAAACAATGAGTGTCGCCTCAGGGTCCTTTTGGATAGAGGACCTGGCTATGCTGCTTAACAGCTGGGTATAGATATTGTCACTGGCACTAGGTGAAAGGAGGATAAGGTCGGGGGGGCTGAGCCTCAGGGCAGGGAGACTACCACTTTCACACAAGGAATAATAGGGCGGCTTGCTCTGACGAATGTAACACCCTCCGGTAATAATGTCCCTCAGGTTGTAGGGTGGGCTTTCCCTCGTTAATGGAAGGCAACCCTTTTCATCATAGGGACTCTGTGAGCAAACCAATTGCCCCAAGGGTAAGGGAAAGGGTACACACTGGAAACTCTCACTCAGGGAACTGCTCGGGCCCAGGATCGTGCCCACAGGTGTGGGGAAGGGGAGGAGCCAAGGAAAGGGGTGCAGGACACAGGGACAAGGGATACTCAGGGAGAAGGGAGAAAGGGCTTGCACTCCACTGGGTATGGGGCAAGGAGCGAGGGATACACTAAGGGAAATACTACCCGTGTGAAGAATGTCACCTCCTAGGATTTCACGACACACCACTCTGCTCTCAGGGGTAAACAGGGTTAACGCACACTCACCTCACTCACCACACTCTCCCAGGATCAGGGTAAGGGCTCAGTCTCTCACTCTCTGCCACACAATCTCAGTCTCACAAAGCTCTCAAAAAGGTTCAGGGAATCCAGGGGCCAGCCTCTCGAAATCGATTACCGGCGGGGATGCCAAGCCCCGCCGGCACTATTTATCCTTCCCCACACTTCCGGGATCAACGTGAGGCTCCTTCAGCCACGCCCCCCTGCAGGGCGTGCCGGGCGCGCCCGACAACGTGCGGAAGGGGGCGTGGCCCCACCAACGTCCCGGGCCGCGCTCTGCTCCACCCCCTCAACCCGCACGAGCAGCCCCAAGCCGACATCGCAGCGATCCCTCCGGGCCGCTTCCTGACAGATATCTGTTGTTGACTCAAACGATACCTACCCATGTTAGAGTGGATATCTTACAATGGTTGGAGGATATAGCTGGGCAAGAACAGCTCACACAGGCAGCCTCTAACAAAGTGGCTCCACTTTATGCCAGGTTGAAAGAGTCTTGGGGCAGGGAAAACTACCTGACCAATCTCTGTAATTTCAAAACAAGAAGGGTGTACACACTCTGCCGATTTCAACTAATGCCCTCCAAAGTGCTCGAAGGACAGTAAATCAAATCCATTGGGCCACGCGTAAATGCCCGTGTGGGTTGGATCAGATCGATGACTTGTATCATGTAGTTTTTGATTGTCGGTTTACGGAGGCTGCAAGGGTTAAGTGGCTGAACAAGGCTCTGGGTCGGAAAAAGTTGTGGCCGGGTGATTATCGCCTCCAGTTCCTATTATCTGTTCGGAAAGGGAAGCAAGTGAGAGAGATCTTATATATTATCTCAAATGCTTGAAGCTAGGCAAAAGACTGACAGATTTAAGATAGTGGGCAAGGAGACAGGTGGTATAACATCTTGTATAACAGGTGGTATAATATCTGACCAACAAATTCATTTGGACTGGATAACTGAACAGGGTTATTCATAGTTAGGACTCTAAAGGGTATTTTAAAAGCAGCCACTGATGTTATTTTGAGATGGGAGTGGGTTGAATGGTGTTCTGGGTGGCCTTGTAGGCTCACTGGTCGATTTGCCTTGGCCATAGCTTATTATCAACAGACATGTTTAAATAGAGTTTATATAAATCTGTAAAGTGAGCTGAATCTCAAGTACCTTATGTATGTCTGTTGGTTCTGATCATTTTATTTTGTATTACCTTTATTGGTTGGTAATAACCTTGTGGTTACGTCATTAATAAAGCTATTACTACTACTAAAAAAATTAATAATTTTTTTAAAAAAATTTATATAGCAACAGCAGTGTACCTGGTGCTGTACAATTGTAATTGGAGGCAGATCCCTGCCTCAAGGAGTGTACAGTCTAAGAAAGACAAGAGAAAAGAGATGGATCTAAGAGGCTTTTTCCGTATCACCGTTCTCTGTGACCTTACTGCAACCTTAATCACTATTGGCATGTTGTGGTCTTCACTTCAACATCATGTTTTCCTTGAGATTCAAACACCTTTCCTCTCCCTTTCCTTAGTGCTCCTTCAGTCTAATGGCCTACTTCTCCTTCATTAGGCTATATTGGTGTTTCTCACAGTTCCCTTCAACTCTGTCCTTGCATTCCCTTCTTTATACCTAATACTGACCGGACTTTTCCCCCACAACACTCTACCTTGTCTTTTTTGATCTCTCTATTCCATGGGACATCACCTTCACAGCCTCTTGTTTCCAGAATAGCCTTTGTTTTTAATATGCATCAAGTTTCTCCCACACTTTCCATCAGTGTTCTAATTCTCAATCTTCAATGAACAGGCCCTCCTCCCACCTTTATGGTCTCATCAGTTCAAGACCAGAAGAGACCATGAGTTTTGTATAGGAAGGACTACAAGGAACCTTCATAATCCTTGTAGGCACAGGCCTACTACCATGTAGTGCAGCTTTGGTTAAGTGGGCATGTGAATAACCATTTTATATTCTTATTGTATCCAATCATATTTCTCTAGCATGAACTGCCATAATGAATTGGATCAATACTCATTTGGCCCATCATCCCGTCTCTGATAGTGGCCAGTTTCAGTTGCTTCAGAGAAGCGCACAAACAGGTAATAATGGAATGATCCACTTCCGGCTGTTGAATCCCAGCTACTTGCCATCAAACGTCTCCTCCACTGACCAGCTGACTAATACTGACTTATAGAATCCTCTTATCTAGGATGGATATATCTTATCTTAGGAACTCCTTTGTCCTTTTAAAAAAAAAGCTATATTTTGGCCGCCACAACATCCTCTGCCAGTGAGTTCCAGTATAAGGCAATAAGTCAAAGCTCGATATTGTCCACAAAGTACCTCAGCTTTTCTGTGATGGATTTCCCTTGTGTATCTTCTGTCTACTTTTCTAATTTGTCAAAAAAAAAGAGAGAAAAATTCCAAAACCCAAGCCAGAAAAGCTTTCTGTAACTGCCATCTATCTAAGCATTTTAAATAGAGCTTGGAATGACTTCTGTAAATTTACTTTCAATTTGCCAAATGCATACCCTAGGGGTAACACCTTGGAACGCAGTATAAACAAACTGAATTTCCTGATTCCCCCCCCCCCCGAAATGAGTGATCTATAAAATGCTGCACCCCGGTACAAGAAAGACATGTCCTCACACACTTCTGAAATGCAATAACAATCCTTCCACACTTGTATGAAATGCAAACAAATCTAATTCTAACCATTCATTGCCAGCATTCCAAACTGTCATTTGCTAATTAGCTTGACTTTGGAATTTGCTCTCCGACTCCGTTTACAGCCTGCACCACCTCCTGCAAGAATGCCAAACAATAAAATTTGCATTAACTTGGCTGCTGAGCAAATATAGAATGCAGGCTCTCTCCCTGTATGATAGTTGTTAGTGCCTTGGTCTGTTCAGTTTAGAATTTCCCAAACAGAAGTCAGAATATTTACATTGCGTGACTTTTATTGCCGCCCTCAATCCAAAAGGAGTGCCAGTAGTGACAGTGACACCATTTAGCCCGATGCTGCAAAATGATCGTGTCTCTGGGCTATCAAGATCATAATCATAAACTTTACAATTTAGTGCAAGTGCTAGAGAGTCTTGTAATAAGCCAGCACCCCATTTGGGTAAGTTCCCGCAGGATTCCAACCCAGAATCGGTCCAAATGCACTTTCCTTCCCCAAAGTATCTTTATTCACAATGCGTTGAGTCCTTCAGCTCCCCATTATTAGGGTGCAGGAGTGCTCTAATAGTTGAGGTCTATTGCATGCTACATTATAAAGCCCCAACGTTCTATTTGTTCTAAAATCTGCATGATCAGAGTTAGGCTTGTGAAACTTGTTGTGGCATACCCCTGGGGTAGATGGTTCATGCCAGTTGAATATGATGGATATAAGAAGAGATATTGCAGTTTGAAAACTGCACTTTCACGCCTGATTTTTCATTTAGTCCGACCATCTCGGTCTGGGCAGCGTAGAGGGGTTGAGTGTTTTGGGGTGGGTGGGTGAGGAATTAGCCTTTTAGAAAATTAAAGGACGCTGCCAGGAGGTGCCTTTGGGGTTTTATTTGTAAGCCTGATTACTAGTTTTAAAGTTATGGGGTTGTGAAAAACCCCATGTCCACCTATGGAGAGGGGCGAGGCTGCTTTAAAGAGGAGCACTGCTTGCCACCCCTTCTCCTGTCTTTCCCTTCTCTGAGTGGGGCTCAGGACAATTGTGCCTGGGGGTTTCGGGGCACCAAGGAGAGAGGACGCAATTGCTACAATTGCAAGTTAAGGCTCCTGCTTTAACTTCCGTGCCATGTTAGCAGTAAAGACATTGTACAGTCTCACACATTGTGCTCACTTACAACTTAGGCTCCATGCACCCACACTTTGCCTTCATCTTTCAGCCCCAATCTTCTTCCTCTGCAGATTGGGGGCAACACTGAAGCTGGGGACAGGAGGGCGTAAGCTGGCCCCTCATCCCCTCCTTTCCCTCTATCCTTTTATGTCGGTTGGGGAGAATGGGACAGCTGAGTAATGTCTCATAACCCTCCCTTTTACCCACTAGTCCCACTGCCCTCCCAGAGCACAGTGAAGTTACGTACAGTCATATACAATTGTTTAATTTAAACTTTAAATTGGGCATGCATTGAAATTAATTAAATGGAATGGCTATTGGAAAAAATGGCGACAACAGCAATGCCAATTTCTAAATACTATTCATTCCAACATTCTTGAATGGTTCCGCTCATTCCTAGCAGGAAGAACTCAGTGAGTGGTACTCAGAGAATGTTTTTCATCGTACCGAGACCTCTCGTGTGGTGTCCCGCAGGGTTCTGTCTTGTCCCCTCTCCTGTTCAATGTCTATATGCAGCCATTCGGTGAGGTGATTAGGAGGTTTGACGTGCGGTGTCATCAATATGCGGATAACACCCAACTGTACCTCTTTTACAACAGACCCAGGCCCTGTAGTCTCCATGCTTAACCGGTGTCTGACGTCTGTGGGGGACTGGATGAGGGCCAGCTGACTGAGTTTGAATCCTGACAAGACGGAGGTGATGCTGGTGGGTAAGGCGATGGGGGTAATGGCCCCCATTGTGGACGAGGTCTGTCCCGCGTTGGTTCCCCAGGTGCGGAGTCTGGGGTGCTCCTCAATGCGCAGTTCCACCTGGATGCCCAGGTGGAGACTCTGGTGAGGAGTGCCTTTCACCAATTAAATCTGGTGCGGCAGCTTCGTCTGTATGTTTCAGATTCTGACCTGGCCACCCTCATCAGTCCTTTCATCACCTCTAGACTAGGCAATGGTAACATGCTCTACTTGGGGTTACCCATGATAACAACTCGGAGACTTCAGCTAGTGCAGAATGCGTCCACCTGTCTCTTGGTGGGATTGTGCTGCTGGGAGCACATAACACAAGTAGTCTGTGCTCTGCTCTGGCTGCCAATAGCGTTCTTGGCCCGCTTCAAGGTGTTGGTTTTGACCTATAAAGCCCTAAACGGCCTAGGCCCTGCCTGCCTGCGGGACCGCCTCACCCCCTGGGTGCTGGATCGACCCCTCTGGTCATCCGGGGGTGCCCTGCTTGAGGTCCCCGGAGTCTTCCGAGGGGCCATGCAGGAGAGGGCATTTTCGGTGCCCACACCGTGGCTGTGGAACTCCCTTCTAGTGGGGGTGCAGCTGGCCCCGGATCTCCCCTCTTTTCAGAAAAGTTGTAGGACCTGGCTGTTCCACCAGGCGTTTGGTGAGGGAGAGGCGTGAAAGGGGGGTGGGGTGGTGTTAAATGTCATCCTCCTTTTAGCAGTTTTAAAAATGTTTTATATTAGATTTTGTGTGTTTATATTGTAAGCCGCCCCGGGTTGCCTGATGGCAGGAAGGACGGGGTATTAAATTGAAAAATAAAATATCTAGTTAAGTGACTGTGAAATAATACAATACAGCTGCATCTCTGGGAGTACATGGGGAAGGCAAGAGGGTGTGAAATGAGGAAGGCACCAGATGCAGTAAGTGGAATGGTTGGAATGATAGGGAAAAATACAAAGTGTTCAGGATCAAGTAAGTGGGTTAAATGACAGGAGGAATTAGAAATAGTTACAATAATAAGGTTCTGAGTGAAATAACTGATTCAGAAGACTGATGGGATACCAGGGGGAGCAGTCCTTTCATTTAACCCATTTACCATAGCTGACTCCCTATCCTTTGACTTCCAATAGCCTCCCTCCCTGTTATTCCACTTCCTCTCCTGATTGTTTTTTGTCATTCCACAGACCCTTACTTCTGTTCCATATGATACACACAGATAAACATTGTATTTCTCCCAGAGCTTTTGAGTTCTCTGTGAGCGGAGTGAAGATTAGAGGGATGACTTGGACCCAGGACTTCTGGGTTGTCTGTTACAAGGTTGAGAGCCGAGCAGGGGAGAGGAGAACAAGCTAGGAACCAGGACGATTGAGTTGCTTGTGAAGGGAGTGCAGCCTACTGGATTAGAGTGGGGTGGAGAGCCTAGAAGCCAGGAGTCCCAAGTTCTCTGTTAAAAGGTTGGAACCAACGAGATTAGACTGGAAAAAAGGGCGGGAGCCAGGACTCGTAAGTTCTCCTTTAAAGAGGAAATGGGGTGTGTGGGGCCAGCTCACGCCCTCCTGTCCCCAGCTTCAGTGCTGCCCCCAACCGGCAGAGGAAGAGGACTGGGGCTGGAAGACGAAGGCAAAGTTTGGGTGCATGAAGCCTAAGTTGTAAGTGAACACACTGTGAGACTGTACAATGTGTTTACTGCTAACATGGCATGGAAGTTAAGGCAGGAGCTTTAACTTGCAATTTCCATGCTTTTCAGTGGATGACTGAATTTGCAAGAACCTTAACTCTTATTGTAAACTGGAGGGTTTTTTACCATGGAATATATAGATACACACATCAGCACAGTCAATTTATCCCCATTGCTGCTTCCTTCTGGCTGGTAGGGCACCTGATACTTCAGACCACCTGGCTTGGTGTAACCCTGCCAGACCCTTATGCAGGCAGGAGCCTCTTGATAGGCTTCACTCCCTTACCAGCTAGTTCCCTGGGTGTGCAACAGGGTCTTTGGTCAGGCTCCCTAGCCACTTTCTCTGGTCCTTCCAGGCAAGCCTTTGCCCCTGAAACTGAGCACTTCAGCTTCCCCTTGCCTATCCCTGGTGGTCTCTGTGATCTTTCCAGCTCTAGCTTTTATGGTAAAAATACATAAAGATCCTTTAAAGCGGATACATCACTGAGCTCTGGGCACTCTTATTCCTTGGGTTTGAAAACTTAAATTTATACTGCGAATGTGTGTATAGGGAGGGTGTGTGTGTGTGTGTGTGTGTAATTCTATGTACAACATTAATTCTATATTTCTAGGTAAAATACTAATTGCCATCTCAGCTGGTTTTTAGTTTGTCATCTTCCCCTGCGGTGGAGATATCTTGCTTGCTTGAAGTCATGAGGATATTTTTTTTTTAAATCACTCCTGATCTTTTCAGGTAGGGCTGAAATGAGAAGCAATGTGTTGGGGGTTTTTCTCTCACAAAAATATCATGAGAATTGAGAATAGTCACCAAGATCGATAACAGACTGAAATTTTGGATGAGAATTTTTTCTCGAAATACCAGTTACCATTTATCGTTTACCATTACTATTGATCGTTTACTGCAATTTACCGTTGACCATATACCACTTACTGTGTACCACCTTCATCCTGGTCATGCGCAAAATCCCCTTATACGCATGTGCATTACCAGGATAAACATGTTAAGCAGTACATGGTAAAACAGTATATGGTAAATGGTAAATTGTGGTAAAAGGTAACGGTAAATTTTGGTAAATGGTAACGTTAAACGATAGAGTATTTCAAGAAAAAAATTCTTGAATGAGAAATGTCAAGAATTGGTATTTTTCTCAATTCATTCCTTGCTTAAAATGAGTTGAGAACTGTCATTCTCAACAATAACCAAGAAAAAATAGAGATAGTTTCAGCCCTAATTTCAGGCATTGGTGGGTACAGCCACACGAGTCCAGCCAAGATGGATGCTCGTGCACCACATGGCAGGCAGTTGCAGCTATCCTACTTTGGGGCTGGTGGGAAAAGCAGGTCCACCCCCTGCAGGGAAACCAGGCAGGCAGGCCTCTGTTGGCCATCCCGCCACGTCCCAGGGTGGGCTGAGGTGTTGACCACATGCTCAGACACCTGAACCTGCCCCACCCACCATCCCACCTGCAGCCATGATGTGCTGCTTACCAGTGCTGTTGGACCTTGCAGTGAGACTGGATATAATAGGGACTAGGCCCGTGAGCGGCGGCATCATAAACCCAACTTGGGCAGCCGTACCCCACTTGGGGTAAGGTTACTTACTACGCACTGCATCTCTGGTCTCTTTAGGAGGGTGCAGCATGGTTCTGTGGGATGGTGTGAATATCTGGCAGCATGAGCTGCTGCATTGGGTGGTAACTGCCCATATCAAGTTACCGTATCGTGTGGCTGTACCCGGTGTGCTCTGGGCACTCCTGCTCTCAACTTGTGGAGATTTTATTATTCATTTCTTGGTGTGTTGATCTTCTGGGTCAATTTAGGTACAGTGAGTCCTATCTGAGTGCAGGGGCTTGGATTGGATCAGTGGTTCTTAACCTTTTTGTTGACAAGACTGGCCAAAATATTAATTTTTTAAAAAAATAAAAAAATCTGGGACCCACCTTAAAATAAACCCATCCAGTGGGGCTTAGAGGCTGATCTCAGGAGGGATGGGGGACATGATGTAGATGAAGGTGGTAACCAAATGGCTCGACTCCCCTTCTGTCCTTTATCCTGCTGCTGGTCCTCCATGGCATAGGCATCCAAAGAAGTGGCAGGAGGGAACACATCGGGGGATGTGATAAGCTGCATATGACCCTTAAAGACCCTTCCAGCCCTTTGATTCTATCCTCTTTTCTTTTTCTTCTTCCCCCCAGTAAGAACTTTAGCCAACTTCAGTGGCTAGTCTCCTGCAATTTCAGCAGGATCTTTTTCTGTCCTTTACTCAACACCTAATGACAAGAACTGAGCAGACTATGCATGAGAAATTTATGGCAACCTATATTTTCACTAGATTAAGTGGGGAAGGCTTTTTCTTTTGTCATTGCCAAGACCTGTGAGTTAGATTTATTTCCTACTATCTTGCCAAGCCCCTCCAACCCTAAATCATAAGGCTCAATAGGATAGGTGTGTGTGTTACCAGAGAAGATTTGGAATTTCCCAATTTGGTACCTAAAGATTCAGGCATTTTATGAACATCCATCTTGTGAAAAAAGAATGGATTCTTCTTTTTCCTCTGGGAAATTTTACTTAAATGACAAAGTGCCAGGAACAGGGTTGCTACTTAAATTACAGGAGATTATGCAAGTGCATCAAAATGAAGCTTAGCATCTTTTCCCTTGGTTTGCATGTTTCAGTGAGAAAAGTGGACTTCCCCCCCCCCCCCCCCTCCGTTTTCCTAGATATCCTACTTACTTTCCTCGTCAGGTGGCAAAGGGATTTCCCTGCTATGTGGTGAGAGATTTCAATTGAAAACTTACTACTGGAACTAGCATTAACTTTCAGACAGTAGCTAATGGAATGCATTGGGTTTTACCAGATGTAACACTAGTCACTCCCTTGTGTACTAAACACTCATTCTCATGTTTTATTTCTGCTTGTCAAACATGCTTTGTGGGGTACTTCACATGGGTTGTGATCCCAGAAAACACACTCATGTACAACATATTGCTGCCTTTTGCACATACTGCTGTTCTGCGTAGATAAGCCTGCTTAACTCATTTATGCTCTGTTGTCACCCGAGATACTGTAAGGATTCCTTGCATCAAGGCACAGCTTGATGCCCTGATGAGCTGGAAAGTCTGATCTGAGCATGACTGGTTTGGAACCAACCTGAGTGGATCTTAGGAAACGGAGCCTGATGTAACCATAACACCGCCAGATTCTGTAGAGGCGGGACATGTTGGAAAAGAGTTGGGGGGGTTAAGATATTCTTCCTCCTCTTCATGATACTGTCTCACACGAGTGGTGCACCACGACATCACAATACTCCATTGTGGTGGGGGACCTTTCTCCCCGTTGGGGATTCCGGCCTGAGCACAAGGGACTTAGGCCAGGAGGGCTACTGAGCTACGTCTGACGGGGCCATTCTGGTACTGAAAGGCTCTAGCATAATTCTCCAAGCCCATTTGTGCCCCAGATGATATCAGCAATTTCAACCTGTAAAATTAGGGTTTGGGATCCCAAGTGAAGTCACTGAGTTGCTAAGTGGGGTCTTGATGAGTTTGGGATCAGTATAACAGGTGCTTCATTTCCAAGATACAGGAGATGGTGGTGTTGCTTTTCTTGGTGCTGGCAGGAACTCCCCTGGAATATTGTGTTCAGTTTTGGGCACCACCTTTCAAGAAGGATATAGACAAACTGGAGACTATTCAGAGGAGAGCAGCTGAAATAATAAAGGGGTTGAAAGACAAGCCACATGAGGAAAGGCTAAAAGAAATTAGTATCTTTATCCTAGGGGAAAAAAGACTAAAGGGAGTGGAGGGCGACATGATACCAGTTTTCAAATCTCTTAAAGGATGCCACCAAAAATGTATTTATTTTATTTATCTATTTACTAAAATGTATAGGCCGCCCCCTCCTGCTATAAGCATCTCAGGGCGGGTAAAAAGATGGTGCTCCACTAGCACAGATGATAAAACAACAAGAAAAGGGCTTAAATTGCAACAATATAGATTTCAGTTAGACAGGGAAAACGTCTTGCTGTAAGAACTGTTGAGCAATGGAATAAGCTGCCCTGGGAGCTTGTGGAATCTGTTGTTGGATGCTTTCAAATCCCAGATGAACAACCTCTCTGGTGCTGTAGGCAAAGGATAGTCCGCTTGGAGCAGCGGCTTGGACTAGATGACCTTGCAACACGTTCCACCCCTATAATTCTAGGATTCTGTAGCTAGTTATGCAAACTTCCAAAGTTTGGATTGTAAAAATTTATTTTGTCTCCTAAAGAAAATGTTTTGGAACTGCTAAATTTAAACTGTCCTTTTTTTTTTCTTTTCTTTTTTTATGCTGCTATAGCTTATTGCAGAGGAATTCTGTATTATCTGCATTCATCCAGATGTTCTGAAAACCGTGCAACTGAATTAATTCAGTCCTGGTACTGTCCCATTTTAATGCTCGCATCTGTAATTTGAATGCTGTCCCAAGGAGAGCAATGCTTAACTTTATTTTTTCACTGCTGCCCCTGACTTAACCTGTCAAGCATTCTAAATGACAGCTTGTAATCGGATGTACTGTCACTTAGTCAGCAAATAAAAAATTGTGCTAATAGGGTTTATGATTTCTAGCTGCAATAAATACTCTGTCTGCAGGCTGTTGGATTTGCATATCCCCATTGCATCTTTCAGTCTCCATTTGTTCAGTGTCTCCACACAAAAATGTGCCCCCATATTAAGGTGCACCCCCCCTTTGATAAGAAGAAAAGGCTTCTTCAGCTGCAGCTACATATGGTTATTCCAACTCCTAAAATGACACCATTGATTAGTTCTGACTTAAGGAATTTCCTCGTGAACAGTTCTTAACAAGACAATTCAAATATGTAGGTTTTGGCACAGAGCTGCAAAAGAAAGGCCAGACTTGGAACCCCCCCACAAGAAAAGAACTTGACATTTTGGGGGGAAAATCATTGACCAATGCGAACAGGGAACAGGAAGCTAAATTGCTCACACAGGCAGTGGCATTTTGTTCCTTACTGACCTTTAAATGCCACTTGGTGTCATGAGAAAGCCAGGGAAACACCAAGAGTAGGAGAGGGAGGGTGAGAAAAGCTGGTTTGAAAACAAAGGCAAAAGACTTCCTGTGTTCTAGCCTAACTACGACTCTGGAAAACAATTATATAAAGATGAAGATACAAGACACGGGAGGGAGACACAGAGGGAGAGAATGGAATCTTTCCTAGAATCTCTTAAACAGATCCATGCAAGGTCAAGATGTAAAAATGAGAGACTTCACTTAAGTGTGTTTTTTCCCTACATTAATCACTAAAATGTAAAAAGCAATTAAGGGAAACTGGTGGCCACACTAAATTATCTGATAACTTTTTTAAAATTGGCATTGTATTGCATTTTGAACTCTGCAAAATAAACAATTGTTTATATTTTTGAAGGTACTGAAATGTTAGATATTTAATGCCCTTGATCATTTGTCACTTTAAAAAAATGACGTGACATGAACACGACCCTTGAATAATTGGTAAAAGAAGAAAATCTCCTAGTAGAGAGCAGGAAAAAGAAACAGAGAGGTGAGTGAGGAAAGAAAAACAAGGTTGAGATCGAATCACTAAAATTCTACTTGGTAACTAATTCTCCCATCTGCTTGAGAACATATCCTGTGTCCTTCTGTTGTGGGATACCGTTCTCACTGGTGGCCAACACCGCCATTGACATACCGGACTTATTCTGATAACATTTTCCAAGTTTCAGTGTATTGGAGAGTAAAGGAAAACTTAAGCTTAGGCTTGCAGCATAAGCTTCGCCTGCAACTTTGCTATTTGTAAGCAAATGTAGGGGGAATCTTTCCAAAGCCGTTAAGTGATTTAGGAGCTTTACAGCATGATCCTCTACTTGGTTTTTGCTGGCGCTTGCGCAGCAGTTCCTGAACTCTTTGCCTGTGAGACCCCACTTTGTTGCTCTCTGGGGTTGTAGGTATAGTTTAGTTTCAGACATGTGAGGTGTATTGAATGCCAGTCAGAATTGTGACCACCTCCAGTCGGATGGCGATTCATAGTTCGGGAACCTCTCCGTTAGCCAGGGACACTGACACAACACAAGCCTCTTAAGTGAATGGGATGCGTGTTGCTGTTAAGACGAATGTCAGTGCAACACGAGGACAATCGTGCTGTTTCAGCAGTTACTTAGGAGCCACACATTTATCCAACCCATAGCAAAAGGAGGGATAGCAACGTGGGTGAATTGTCATAACTGGCAAGTCGGGCCAGGTGCCAGAGGTGCAGGTACACACATGGCTCTGCAAACCGCATTCTTCAGTACTTCCAGTTTGCAGACAGCACTACAAGCCAGTAATACTCAGTACACTGCTCTCCTCCTGCCTCCTCCCATTGCAGGGGCCCAGCGCTGGGTGGCTAGTTGAGAGGGTTCCATGCTCCCCACTCTATCTGCTAATAAGTAGGTAATAGGAAATAGCCACATGCAGTCATTCAGCAGGGGTGAGGGGAAACCCGCTCATTCACTGTTAGACAGGGAGAAGGAACTCCTGGCACAGCAGTTCAGTGCTGTCTGGGCTTCCCTGCCTAACAGCTGACCAGTGGGGGTGGGGGGGCAGGGAATCCCTACCCCACACTGAATGGCTCTGGGAGTGGGGGAAAGGGCTGGACTGCAGTGCTCTCTCTAGGGAGCAGACCAGCCCCTCCCCAGCACATTCTCTCTCTCTCTCCCACTGCAGCCAGGTCCACCTGTGCAGTTACCTTCAATGGACTCAAACCTGGGCCTGAGGTACCCTGTCTTTCTCTGGAACTGCAGATGCAGGCTCATCTGGTAGCCATTCTGTTGTTGTGCACACTCGTAGACAAATATACAGCGAGACACGGGACCTGCTCTCATTGATGTTTGAAAAAGGGTTTAGGCTTCTAATTTGTGTTGGGGCATGTCTGAAAATTTCACCCTTATGTGCATATTTTCTGCAGACATTTTACGTTATCCCAAATTTTATTTTTATTTTTTTAGGACTGTTTAAAATGACTGACCTGTGGTGTACTTCCAACCCAAAGCCCTTCCATCCAGCCCCTAGAAGCTTCCCCTAATTTACTTTTCCTGTGGCCTGCCATCCATTTCCTGGCAGAGGTGGCCAGGAGCCTGCGAACACTGCATATAAAAACGATCTACGGCCTCTCCTGGCAGGCTTACTAGGAGGGCTGCTAGGGCCAGGAAACGTGTCTTGGGCAGCAACCGGGGGAGGGGTCTCCCAGAAGCAGGCCGCCACCGCTTCCTCTTCCTCTCCCCTCCCCCGTTCCTTCCTCCCCCCCCCCCCTTTCTTTCTGGTTGTGTCAATCTATTCAATTGAGTAGCATTTGCCAGTATTGATATTTGTATTCAGCAGGATACCATGGTATGGGCTTGGGCAATTAGAGGAATTTTTTTTCTTTTTGAAGTATCATGTTTTTATTGACTAAAGAAGCTCTGTAACAATATAGTGCCGTTCACAATCCTAAAATGTTGAAAAGTGCATTATTATTTCAGTGTATGTATTTACTTCATTGATATCAAAGACTCTTACAGATGTTAGTAGTACAGGAAAATGTGATGTCTGTAGGTGCTTAATTTGATTGTCCTTGCTCTGTGACTTCTGCATAATCAATAGTGTAGTATTAAAAGAAACAGAGAAGACAAAGAAACTAACTTCTGCCATTGAGTGTTACAAATGTAATACTAGGTACCCGTTTGGCATTAAACATTCACATAGCTGTTGTCTCTACAAATGCACATCCTGCCAGTCGTTTAACATGGTTTGCATGTAGCTGCAGTTGTGTCTAGAGGTATCCACCATCCTGTGTTTGGTAATCCAGGGACGATACACCCCTGGAGTTTTCTGAAGGAACTTTAATGGACCAGTCTAGTTCTTCTTCGAGGACCTCAGCGATTCTCACTATTGGGATTCACTTCCTGCTCCATAGGTACCGGAAAACCTCTTGTCAGCAGTTTCCAGGCAGAAGATGTCCTGCAAAGATCTAGAACATGGTGATGGCTCCGTCCCTCCTTCCCCCTCCCCTCCCGAGAAAAGCATGGGTTCCAGATTATGTGAGAGCGGGAGTCCATAAAAGGGGGCAGAGCCCTTGCCGCGTTGTGATTGGAAGACCTCTGTGCTTCTTAGCACTGTCAGTAGTTTACCAGATAAAGGAGTCTCTCTCTGCGAGGTAAATTCTTGTCGTTTTCTTCCTTTAAAAAAAAAAAAAAAAGAGAGAGAGAGAGAAGAGATAACAATTCAGAAGAACTTGCGATTGGGCTCTGCCCCACCCCATGGGGTCCATTCCCTCCCCCCCCCCCCCCCCAGGGCCTACTGCCTACCTCTCCCGGGCCAGCAAAATATGCCCAAGCAACCGAGCTTCAAGCGGTGCGCCTCCTGCCCCACCACGCACTCAGTGAGTGACACTCACGAGCTTTGCCTTTCCTGCCTGAGAGAAGGACATAACACGAGGTCTTGCTCTCACTGCGCTAACCTCTCCTCTTGGACTAAGAGGGCGCGTGCTCTGCAGCTGCAGGAGCTTCTTACTAAGAGAGCCCTGCAGGGGGGCGAAGAAGGACCGCTGTCCTTCTCGTCCAGGCACTAGACCGTAGACCCATCGGCTTCCCCCCCCAGGCCGCTCACTCCCACTCTCCGGAGTCGGTGTCTGCTGCCTCAGTACGGTTACCTGTACCACCGGTACCAGACATACCCGGTACTGGCACCGGTACCATCACCACTGCTCCCAAGGAATGCCGCTTTTGAATGGCAGGGAGATCACCACAAAAAGAAGAGGTCACTCAATGCCGATGCAACCATTTCCCGGACTCTAGAAGTGGACACGGTTTTCTCGGAGCCGCTCCCGGAGACCCAGCCAATGGAACAGAATCCAGTACCGCAACCACCGGTACCGTCGGTCCAGCAAGCTCCACCCGTGCTGCAGTTGACAGAGGATCGCCACAGGCACTCCCAGTCTACTTCACACACATGGTACGAGCGGCACCATCGTTCCCGCTCTAGATCGCTGAGATAGGAAGCCTTGGAAACGGCTCTCACCGTAGAGGGAGAGCATACTGACCCTCACCACCTCCTCAGAGAACTGCTCCATTTCCATAGGGATCAGTGCTCCCAATCTCCATGCTCCTGTTGCTCTCCGTACAGGGACATATGGTACCGTCATGAGGACTATACCCGGTACCACGGGTACGAGCATATGGACTATCGGTGCCGCTCTCGAAGCAAATCTCCTTATCCCTCAAGGAGCAACTTTCAGTGCCTGGAACATGATCAGCACCAGGCCACTCGCCAATACAGACCCCTGGCACTGTCTCTTATACACATCTAGATGTGTATAAGAGACAGGGTTGCCTGATGGCAGGAAGGACGGGGTATTAAATTGAAAAATAAAATATCTAGTTAAGTGACTGTGAAATAATACAATACAGCTGCATCTCTGGNCACTCGCCAATACAGACCCCCGGCACCACCTCGGGCACCGCCTACAGCAACAGTGTCCAGACCTCCACCTGACTCTCCACCATGAGACTTTGCCCTTCAGTCAGGGATGCAGCCAAACCAGTCCCAGAGACAGCTTCGGTTACCGGTACCGGCGGTACCACCGGTACCGGCGCTGCAGACAGAATCGCGGCAGCAGAATATCTCCCCTGCACAACAAAGGGAAGCAAGGTTAGACCCGCCGGCAGAGTTCTCTTTCTTTAATGCGCTGCTGGGCATTCCACCACTATCCATGGTGGCTCCCACCGCGGCAACAGCTCCCGCTGCCCCTCCTGACGCTGAGGCCTTGTCTGAGTGCTCGGCTTCTGTTTCCTCCCCAGCTTCTTTACAAGAGGAAGATGAAACCATCTCTCCTCCTCCCCCTGACTCCATCTCTGACCCTAACCCCACCCTCTCCACGGAGGGCAGTAAGGCCTTTCAGGCCATGTTGAGGCGCCTGGTCACTGCCTTTCCCAAGGTACCCACGAGGGTCGTAAAGAAAGCACAGTCAGGACCCGTCTTTGGCATCCTGGGATCAGGGGATGCTGGCCAGATCATGATCCTTATGCTGGATCAGCTTTTGGAACCCGCAAAGGCTGTATGGGCAAAACCTTCCTCTGCTCCACCCACTAACAAGCTAGCATATTCTTTGTATGCTATCCCCAGGGAAGGGGCAGCCATGTTTTATAGACACCCAGCCCCAAACTCACTCATCATAGCGGCAGCTTCTTTAAAATCTAGGGCCGGAGGTATACAGACTTCCTCTGCAGATAGGGAGGGTAGATGCCTAGACGTGCTGGACAGGAAAATCTTCTCAGAAACCCTCTCCCTTCAAGCCGCCAACTACGGCTCCACCCTCTGCAGTTACCAGCATTGGTTGTGGTCACAATTGGGCAGAGCGTCCGATCCTGCTCAGATCCTGGCCCTCCGCGAGAAGGCATGCAAATAGCGCAATTCCAACTCTCCGCTAACATGCACATTGCAGACTCAAACATTAGAGGTATGGCCTTGGCCATTACTCTCAGACAGCATGCCTGGCTCCGATCTACTGCCCTAGCCCCTGAAAATAAGACCCGCATTGAGGACCTCCCCTTTGATGGAGAGGGACTCTTTGCAGCTTCTACTGATGACACTTTGAAGAAGGTCAAGGAAATGTGCCAGACCGCTAGGTCCACAGGGGTTATCCGTTCCGTTAGAAAGAGGCTGTTCTATCAATCCTCTGCCCCTTACCAGGCCAGACAGCGCCCTCATTACTCCTACCAATCCAACAGATGGTATTCCCCCCCAATACCAGCAGCCTCAGACTCCTGCTGCCCACCGTCATAGGAGATTTACGAAACAGAGGAGTAAAGGCAGATCCTCCTCAACCTCGTCGGCTGGACCTCCGCCCAAGCAGCGGTTTTAGGATATCTGAGATCGAAGGAGTTTATGAGCTTCCCTCTACCTTCCTCAACCGTCTCCGACCCTTTTTACAATCAATGGGCTACCCTTACCTCTGATCGCTGGGTCAGGGAGATAATATTTTGTGACTACTCCATCCAGTTCCACACTCTTCCCCCCCCTCCCCCAACACTCAAATACTACTAGAGTTACAGGAGCTTCTTGCTAAGGGGGCCATTAAAGAGGTTCCTCTTACTGAACAAAGTACAGACTTCTATTCCAGCTACTTCCTAGTCCCCAAGAGGACAAGTGGTTCAGGCCAATTTTGGACCTGCACCGTCTTAAGTACATTAGAAAGTTTGAGTTCCATATGACCTCTCTCCCTATTATCTTTCTCGGCCTTCAACAAGAAGACTTCCCTTGATCTTAAGGACGCCTATTTCCACATTTCCATTAATGCTGCTCACAGAAGATACTTACGCTTTCTTGTAGGGAACCGTCATTTCCAGGACTCGGTCCTCCCGTTCGGCCTCGCTACAGCTCAGTTGTTCACCAAATACATTGCAGTAGTCGCGGCTCACCTAAGGACAATGAAAATAAGAGTGTTCCCATACCTGGATGACTGGCTCCTTGCTGCATCCTGCAGACACACCCTACTAACCCACCTCCACGAGACTCTATCTCTTCTACAGGCTCTAGGCTTCATCATCAACCACAACAAGTCACAACTGGTACCTACTCAACGGCTCCAGTTCATCGGGGCCGTGCTGGATACCCTACATTCAAGAGCCTATCTTCCTACAGACAGGTTTCATGACATCGTTTCAGCCCTGTCAGCCTGAAACACCAGGCCTGTCCACTACTTTCTTCGCCTTTAGGGACTTATGGCTGCAACTGCAGCCATGACACCGTATGCCCGCCTACATCTCCGACCACTAAAGCAGTGGATCGCACGGGTCTACACCCCTACTCATCACCCCCACCATGAAAATAACCATCCCTAAAGAGGTCCTCACAGATCTTCTTTGGTGGACCGAACCATCTCACCTCCTCATCGGCATGCCCTTCGATCCTCAGGTAGAGATGTCCATTACTACTGAGGCTTTGCTCACAGGATGGGGAGCTCACATGAATCACACAAGGGTTCATGGCCTCTGGTCTCAAGACGAGAGTCTCCTGCACATAAATTTGCTCGAGCTCAGGGCCATCTGTTGGTCACTCAAAGCTCTAGCCAAACACATCGCAGGTCGGAATGTCTTAATCCTCACAGACAACACCGCAGTGATGTGGTACATCAACAAACAAGGCGGCGCGATATCCACTCGCCTCTCCCTTGAGGCTCAGACCATTTGGGCATGGTGCATTGAGTGCAAGATTCACCTACAGGCCGTACATCTTGCAGGCCAAGACAACACCCTCGCAGATCAGATCAGCCGCAGATGCTCCAACCAACACGAGTGGACTCTCAATGACGCTCTGTTGAACGACATCTTCTGTACATGGGGCACCCCTAGAATAGACCTCTTTGCAACTCAAGAAAATGCAAAGCTTCAAAAATTTTGGATCAGAGCGGGTCGAGCTCCAGGGTCGAGCTCCAATTCCTTCGCCATCTCCTGGAGTGGACCCTTTCTATATGCATCCCCCCCCCCCAGTCCCCCTGCTGTACAAGGTTCTCCACAAGGCTCAGGTAGATCACACCCACGTGATCCTCATAGCCCCACCCTGGCCCCGTCAACCGTGGTTTCAGATGCTGCAGAATCTAGCAACGGACTCCATACTCCTCCCACTGCTACCCGACCTCCTCTCTCGCCAAGAGGGCACTGTCCTCCACCACGACCTACAGGCGCTCCATCTCTCCGCTTGGTTAATCCAATCTTAATGCAGGACGCGCCCCCCCTCCCCCAAGGTGGCAGAAATCCTACTGAACTCCCCCTGACCCTCTAGGCGAGCCTGCTATGCCACAAAGTGGTCTCATTTTTCTGCCTGGTGCACCTCTCTTCCTTGCCCCTTAACCTCTCTCTCCATGCTCCATGTATTCAGATATTTGTTATACCTGCACGGCTCTGGACTCTCCATCACCTTACTAAAGGTACACTTAGCAGCACTTTCCTCTCGTCTACAACCAGAGGGAGCTGACACTCTCTTTTCTCACCCACTCATGAGGACCTTCTGGAGAGGTTTGCTTAACTCCTTCCCACCAACTTCGCACCCAGCCCCACAGTGGGACCTTAATCTCGTCCTAACTAAGCTCATGGAGCCTCCCTTTGAGCCGATGGCCACCTGCTCCCTGGAGAATCTCTCGCTCAAAACGGACTTCTTGTTGGCCATCACTTCTGCTAGAAGGGTTTCTGAACTTTCTGCACTTCGAGCGTCTCCTCCCTACACTTGTATCCACAGTGATAAGGTAGACCTCAGGACAGACCCTTCGTTCGTCCTTAAGGTTGTCTCTCCCTTTTATTTAAATCAGACCATCTCCTTACTGGTCTTCTTTCCGAGGCCACATTCTTCACGAGCGGAGCACACGCTTCATACTCTCGACGTCAAGCGAGCCCTCTCCTTCTACATCAATCGTACTCGATCCATCAGAGCATCAGATGCTTTTTTCATCTCATATGGTGGCCAACGCATCGAGGTTCAACTTACATCGCAAAGACTGTCCAAATGGATCCTCCTTTGCATCCAGAACGGGCAGGACGGTCTCCCCTCCCTCACCTTCGAGCTCACTCCACTAGGGCCGTTGCCTCCTCACTAGCCAATCTTCATGGGGTGCCTATTCTGGACACTTGCAAAGCCGCCACTTGGTCCTCAGTGCACCCCTTCACCAAACACTATTCCTTGGACCTGGCGGGCAGATTGGACTCGAACGTGGGTAGAGCAGTTTTACAGTCTCTCTTTGACTGACCTCCTCGTCACCCTTCTCCTTGAGGTAGGTTACTTTACTGCTACTCACTTTCCCAATAGTAAGAATCGCGACGATCCTCGAAGAAGAAATAGAGGTTACTTATCAGTAACTCTGTTCTTCGAGAGAGCTCCGTGTATTCTCACGACCCGCCCAGCCTTCCCCGCTGTCTTGGAGGTACTTTATCTAGGTCTTCCCAGGATGGGATTGAAAGGAACTGAGGCGGCGAGGGCTCCGCCCCCCTTTTATGGACTCCCACTCTCGCAGAATCTGGGACCCGCGCTTTTCTTGGGAGGTGATGGGGAAGAGGGACTGAGCCCTCACCATGTTCTAGAACTTTCCAGGGCATCTTCTGCCTGGAAACTGCTGACAAGAGATTTTCCGGTACCTGCGGAGCAGGAAGTGAATCCCAATAGTGAGAATATGTGGATCTCTCTCGAAGAACAGAGTTACTGGTAAGTAACCTCTATTTACAGCACACCTTTTGGTGTTTAGGCAAGTGAAAGGTGGAGGGGTAGTATAGAAGAAAAATTTAAGAATAGGAGTGAGGAAAAGACCCATTGGGAAGTGAAGGTAAGTGATTGAGGGGTATTTTCACATTTGGATTCTCTTTTGAACAGAGCTTCTCGGCCTCTTTTCAGTCGCAAGCACTGGAGTGATGTATGTGACTACTTGGGAGCAATGCATAATTTGCATGAATGATTTGCATAAATTTACATAGATGGGTCTTCCCCTTTGCAATTCAGTTTAATTATATTTGAAATTAGTCATGTAAGGCCCCGACTGGTAGTAAATGTCAGAAGTGAGATGAGGGAACTTGTATTTAAGACTCTTTTCTTTTAGCCATTTTATGTATGTTGCTTTTGTACGTTGTTTGTGTAGTGTGATTTGTGAGAGCTTTGCCACCACAATAAAGTCTTGAGTCTTCATTCAATTTGATGTGTCGCATGTGTGAAACTGCTCCTGAGCATTACTGACAGCTGGCTTGGGGAGCACTTTCACACATTCCTCGAGCACTCTGGTACTCCCGAGCACCAGGTGGAGGATCTCTGCTTTTAGAATTAAGCTTTGCCCACAGTAGCTGCAATTACTATTCTGGGGCTGCCAGTCTGGAACCAGCTTTTCTCTCCCACAACCAGGTGTATTGCACAAAGGGATATCATCTAGCAAACAGCTGGTGGGAGGAGACTATTGGGTAGCTGCAAACAACATGCAGCAGCATAACCATCTGTTCAACAGGCTATGTGCCCGGGATGCCATCCTCTATTTCAACAGGCTATGGATTTGCTCTTGTTTGTTGTTCTATATGGTAACATTCAGTGTGGAAGAGGGTGTCGCTCCTATGTTACCTACACCTAACCTAGGCCACATTTCAGGAAAGACCAGTGGTGAGATATCCATGCTCGCTAGAAGCAGCAACATGTATCTCTCTGTAGGAGAAATGGAATGACGCCCTCTTCCACACTGAACCTGAAATGGAACAGTGAACTTTTGTTCTTGCTTCTACAAAGAGATCATAATCAAGTTGTTCCTCTGCTTACAGGAATGTGCAACTGCTCCAAATTCCCCTTCAGTGAATTCCCGCTCTGTTACGTTGGGTCCATCACTGTCTCTTGGCAACATTTCCGGGATGACTGCGACCTCTGACTTAAAGAAGCGCCGAGCACCTCCCCCGCCGACAGTGACTCCCTCATCTCAGAGCATGGAGGCAAGTGCACAGGAGAAGTCACCAGCACAGGTAACAATCCTTAAAGCAGTGTTGCTAGGTGTGCTGCTTACAGCCATCCCATCCTATATCAGGGGGAGTGTGGGGGGGGGGGGAGAATCCCCTAGTTAATGAGTATCAGTTAGATTCCTTGACCAGTCTGTAACTCAAGCAGCTATTTCAACTCTGGAGATCAATAACTCCAGCATTATATTTGAATTCTCAAATACACACTTTTCTAGGTTGTTGGCACTTTGAACATCACACTCACTCTTGAATTGCTGAAACTGCTACCCAACCTTAAACTCCTTTCCCTTCTTAACATTTTTAAGAAGGATATTGACAAATTGGAGTGGGTTCAGAGAAGAGCAACAAAGATGATAAAGGGTCCAGAAAGCAAGTCTTATGATGAAATCTTGAAGCAATTATAATAATGTAGTGACACTGGAATATATGATTATATTTGTCACGGGAGTGCAGATGACAAAAAACGCCAGGAGGTTTGTATTTCAAACACTTTGGAGAACAGACTTAGAATTTGAAATGGATCTCTAATGAATTGAAGATCTGAGCTGCAGCAAAGCATATAGGAAAGAAAAAGTATACGCACAAATACAGACTGGGTGACACCTGACTGGACAGTATCACTGCTGAGAGTGGATCTCAAATGAAGTAAGAGTCCGCAATGTGGTACTGTTGCAAAGAAGTCAAATGCCATTTGGGGCTGCCTTAGGAGATGCTTACTCTCCCATCCCCAAGGATTTTACATCAGGCACAAGTGTTTCAGGTGCTCTTTAGTCTTTCTAAAATTTTGTTTTGATTTCCGTTTTGGCAAATATTTCAAAACCCACCTCTTCCACTCTGCCCTTCCTAACTCCTGCTAATCATCCCCACCCAGGATTATCCCCCACCTGTTATCCTCAAACTCACAATGTACTGTAACCAAGCCAAGAACATGTACCTGAGTTCTCACATCCTCGTGATTGTTTCATCCCTTGTCTCTCACTCTGTTCCCCTTTCCCTGTCTCCCCTCCCCCGTCTTTAGATTGTAAGCTCTCGGGCAGGGACCATGTCTGTCTTATTCCTTGTAAAGCGCCAGGTACATCACTGGCGCTATATAAATGCTTATAATAATAATAATAATAATAATATAATATGTACACCACTCAATAAAATGCCATAATAGCTGTACTGAGATATTTAAGAAGTCTACACAAGTTATAGCTTATTCAAGCACATTAATATACAACTAGCCTTCATTATATTATTTTGAGTGTTAGTGTTGAGTGAGTGACATATTTAAAGTGCCATTTACACTTTGTATTTTAGTGCATGGACACACCAAGTAATTTTTTTAAAAAAAAAAATCACACTAACCTTGGCAGTTCTAATGCTTTCATTATGGTCACATGAGCACAAATACTGGATTTCTGGATTGTTTGAGAACAAACAGCTCTGCTGTTTGTCAGGAGTAATCTTTCCTTGTCAACTTTGCCTCCGTTTGTTTCTCTATGTTAGTGTTAATTTAAGGCACTAGAAATACTTTGCCTCATTTTTAAGGTCAATAAAGTCAGAGGGACTGGAGATTATCAGAGCATTTATGTTGAGTTTATTTTAATGTTCCCTTTTTGGGATATTCGGGGTAAGGATATCACCTGGAAAACAATCCTGCTGGTCAGCAGAGCAGTGGCAGTCTGCTTTGGAAGACCCTTCTGGGCTTGAAAGCTATTCTCAGTTTGCATTGTAGCTCACAGTAGAGGCGTATGGGAGCCTAATAGAAATGAACTAATGATTCTTCAAGCTGAAAACTGAGAGAAAAAGTTTAGTTATTAGGTGTTATGTGACAAGCTAGCAACAGAAGTTTTGTTTATTCAGGAACCTAAACAGAGCTACCTTATCTTGCATGCAGGCTGTCCAGTTTACTGTGAAAACAGAATAAAAAAGGGTAACGTGTTAGTTTTATGTCTTTAGTTTATGGGAAAAAATTAGCAAATGCATCTTTTTTTCTTTTTTCAGGGAAGGACGTCAATTCCTTACTAATGGACTTCCTTCCATAAAAAGATAAGATGTTTGTATAGGAAACTTTATTTATGTTCAACAGTTACTAACAGGAAGATCCTGCGAGAGGAGAACATATTTATTTTCAGAGAAGTTAATGGAGCTGTAGAAAAGGGGAACTTTAAAAAGGTTTTCTTCTCCCCTATACGGAATCAGTTTCCCTAAAAGCTGTGTGGAAAAGCAAGTACTGCAGACATTAAAGTTAAACCTTCCTGTAACTTACGCCTTAGTCTAATGACTTCATTAAAGTCATTTTTTATCCACTGCTAAGCTCTAAGAGGTTGTTTCTATAACAACGTAGATAAACCTTTGGGATACATTTCCCATCTCAATGCCTGGCAACTTCAATGTGCAACTGCCTTATGTGTGGAGATTAGAATATACCTCATTAATGCTCAGATTTCTTCTATTGGGCTTTCCAACCGCTCTGATAACTACTTGTAATATAATTTAACCATATGCCAACTTCAGCTGCAGTGACTGTTACATTGATAATTAACTCCTAAGGGGAAAATCTTCTGTTTCAAGGCTCACATACAGGTAATACTTCCAACAGTCCTATTTAGAAGCTCAGCTGGAGTAGTACTGAAACTAATCAGCTTCTTCCTGAATAGATGGAAATCTTTGACCTTTTGGGAACTAGGGGTGAAACCAGAACAATCAATATTTTGTCTGATTCCAATCAGAATTGCATGAAATATTTTTTAAAAAACAAAACAAAAAACCCCAAACCCCTCAGAACCCTGTACATTTGCAAATGGCTGTCACCCTTATCCAAAAGGTAGTAGCAGCATCACCACTATTTTGGATACAGGCGTTTGCCGTTATTTTCAAATTGGCCCTTGCAGTCATTTTGCACATGCTCTGTTTCTCTAGTCAGTCAGGATTTTGCTCAGAATATGTTTGATTGGAATTCTGAGGGGGGGGATGACAAACAGCTGTTCTGTTTATGCAGAATTTTCCACGAAAACTGAATAGCTGTTTCAATTCAGCTCTGTTGGAAACCTTGCCAAAGTTTTGTGTGAATTTCTGGGGTTGAGATGAGATTTGCTGCTTTGATATTTCCCGTGGCAAATTGTTGCCACTTTTATCACTTCTGTTTTTCTCAAATTGATGCACAAAAAGGGAAAAACTGGAGCACTTACAGAAGTGCCAAAAGAATCCAAACACATTCCTGACGGGGGATCTAAACAAATCATTGTGAAAGCCAATGGCCACGCATGGAGCACTGCTGGGAAATCCAGAGTGCTCCATGCAGGGCAAGTAAACCCTCTCCTTTTGCAACAGGAAGCCATGGAGCCCTGCCTGTCTGAACAGCAGCAGCCAACTACACCAGCAAAAATGTCCACCTCTCATAGAAACTGGGGGCAGAGGAAAGTGGCCATAGCAAGTGACAAAAATTAGCCAGGAGTGCTGGGGAGCCTCCATTTCCCAGCACTCGTGCCGGGGACATGTCCTTTGCAAAGGCCAGCCTGGTGCATCTTGCCCCTCCCTCATGGACCATGGCAGGAGGAGTGCATGGGGGCTGGCTCTGTGGCAGTGGTAGCCATGCTAGGAACTGCCCATTTAAATTATTCTCCATGCTGTGGCCATGAACTTAAGAAGTGTCATACTGGGTCAGACCAATGGTCCATCGAGCCCAGCACCAGTCTCAGACAGTGGCCAATCTCGGTTGCTTGAAAGAAGTACCCAAAAGGTCACAATGGGGCAATCTATTCCCTGTTCATTCCCAGCTCCTGACAGTAAGAGGTTACATTCCCCAAACCTACCTGGCTAATAGCTGCTAATGGACCTATCCGTCAGAAACCTGGCCAACCCTTTCTTAAACCCAGTTATACTGCTGGCCTTGACCACGTCTTCTGGCAACAAATTCCACAAGTTAATTGCGATGAGTGAAAAAATACTTTCTTTTATTTGTTTTAAATCTGCTACCCATAAGTTTCATGGCGTGTCCCCTGGTTCTAGTGCTATCTGAGAGGGTAAATAACCATTCCCTATTAATGTGTTCCACACCACGCAGATTTTATAAACTTCTATCTTATTCCCTCTTAGTCGTCTCTTCTCCAAGCTGAAGAGCCCCAACCTATCCAGCCTCTTTTAATAGCGGAGCCATTCCATACCCCTTAACATTTTTGTTGCCCTTCTATGTACCTTTTCTATTTCTGCTATTTATTTTATTTTTTTTATATGGAGTGACCAGAACTGCACACAATAATCCAGGTGCAGTCGCACCATAAATTTATGTAGTGGCATTATGATATTCTCAGTTTTAGTCTCTATCCCTTCACGAATAATTCCTAATGTTCTGTTTGCTCTTTTGATGGCTCCCACGCATGAGCTGAGGATTACAGTGTATTTTCCACAATGACTCTCGGGTACTTTTCCTGAGCAGAGAATCATGCACTAGGTACATAAAGATTGGATTGTTTTTCCATATGTGCATCATTTTGCACATGTCCACATTACATTTTGTCTGCCATTTAGATGACCAGTCATCCAATCTCGCAAGATTCCCCTGCAATTCTTCAGTCTGCTCATAATTTAACTGCCTTGAATAACTTGGTCAAATTTCTGATTGTATGGAAACTTGATATCTTCACTCCTTGCTCCTCTTTCCAGATCATTAATGAATACATTAAACACCAGTCCCAGTACAGATCCCTGGGATACTCCACTATTTACTTCTCTCCATTGTGAAAGCTAACCATTTAGTCCTACTCTTTGCTTCCTATCCTTTAGCCATTTACCAATCCACAATAGGACACTGCCTCTTCTCTAATGACTCTTTAATTTCCTCAGGAGTCTCTCATGAGGGACCTTCTCAAATACTTTCTGAAAATCCAGATACACTATCAGCTGACTCTCCGTTATCTGCGTGCTTGTTCAAACATTCAAAAATTTCAATAGATTAGTGAGGCATGACTTTCCTTTGCTAAATCTATGTTGACTCTTACCCATTAAGCCATGTTTATCAATATGTCCCATGATTCTGTCTTGAATAAGTCTCCATCACTTTGCCCAGCACAGATGTCAGGCTGTAGTTTCCAGGATTGCCTCTGGAGCCCTTTTTAAATATCAGCATTACATTTGTTACCCTCCAGTCCTCAGGTACAGTAGCAGACTTTAGCAATAGGCCACAAATTCTGCAAATTCATATTTGAGTTTCTTCAGGACTCCCCGTGATTTGTCACTATATAGTTTGTCAACTTGCTCTAGAACCGCTTCCAGAATCATGTTGATCTGTGACAGCTCTTCCATCACCTACATAAAATAGTTCCGGCATGGGTATCTCCCCAACATCCTGTGCAGTGAAGACCAAAGCAGAGAATTCATTCAGCTTCTCTGCAATGACCTTATCCTCTCTGAATGCCCCTTTTACTCCCTGGTCATCCAATGACTCTCCAGCAGGCCTCTTACTTCTGATGTACGTAAAAAAATAAATTAGTTTTTGCCTCTTTAGGGAGTCTCTCTTCAAAGACTTACTTCCCCATCACCTTGTTAGTTTAAAACACACTGTGGTTTACACTTACCATACATCAGTGCTAGCCACCTGTTGAAGACACAGTAGGTGATTTTATATAGACAACACCCATGGATCTGGGCGCCCCATCTGTCAAAATCCCCACTAGCAGTGATCCGGAACATCCTGGAGCACCCCCAATGGAGCGGGCTGCCCAAACCTGGGGACTGGCTGCAGTCCGTCTACATGAGATGGCCGCTGCAGCTCCACTCCCAGCCGGGGTTTGCCTGGCCAAAGCCATAGAGCTGCGGGTGGCAGCCTAGAGCAACAGCCAATCCACCCACAGCTCTATGGTGTGTGGGACGGGGTGCTGTGCAGGTGGATTGTGGGCCGCGGCAGCTTCTGGCTACACGTGGGGGATGTGGGGCTGGCCGCCCCTCCTAGGTCTGTCTAAAGACACCCAATGAAAGAGTGGAAACCATGTTGTCCTATCCAATGCCCGGTTTCCTTTAAACAGACTTCAGAATTCTTTTACAATTTTTTTTATCCAGTATCAGGCACACACTTCTGCAAATAACCCTATACGGTTCTGATATTACTTTAGTCTTTGGTCTGCTTTCCTTCAGGATTCTTGTGACTTTAGGTCTTTTTGTTTGTTTTTTTAAAAAAACCATAATCTGCCATTTTTGTGTTTCATTTGCCTTGATCACTGTCATGAGCAATTCATTGTTAGGAACATATTGCAGCAGAATCTCTTGTTACCAAAGAACCTTTAATTCAACAGAGAACGGGTGGATTCAGATTAGTTATCTCAGTTGTGTAAGTTACGCCTAAATCGCAAATGCCATTATTTACGCAAATGGATTATCCATTGATTAGCCATACGCCTAAATCGCAAATGGATTATCCATTGAGAGGCAGGAGTACGTCTTTGTGTTCTTTGGAGAGGAAGGGAGGCTGCATTTGATTCAAAGATTCTGTGGGTCAGGTCTTCTCAATCTTTCTCTTAATGACCCATTTCCTTTTTTCCTTTAACATGTTGCAAACAATTTCTTCTGTGGTGCATCCAGTAGTTTTCCTGTGAGAATAAGAGAGACTTCCCCTCTTTTTCTGAGGCAGGAGGCAGTGAATCTGTTTTTGCCATAGGGATAAAAAGGGAAAGGGTGTGGGGAGGAGGGAGGGAGGGAAACTGTTTTTCAGAATGTGGCTTTCTCTCTACAACATACTGAAGCTTCTAGACTAGCTGCCAATTTTCCAACTGTCCTCCAAACGGGAAAGCTAGGTTGCCTCTCAAGCTTGAGAAAGCAGTCACCTTTTATTAAAGTAGACCTGCAAAAAATGTGTGTTTAAAATTGGGAAGGTGGCTCTTTTTTTTGTTATCTACAAAGAAGGTCAAAATAGGCTGTGCTTCTCTATTGTTTTGGGGACCTAGAGGAGCCAAAGTGGTTTGAATGATCTTTTATTGGACTAACTGCTGCTGGTGAAAATGAGCAAGCTTTCGGGCCGCCCAGGGCCCTTCCTCAGGCATGTAGCATGGCCAGTCAGAAATATATAAACTGAGCAAGCGTAGAGCAGGTCTCTATGAGGAAGCATGGAATGAGTGGGAATGGATAAGACAAGGTAACTGGTGGGAGAGGGGTTAGATGATGGTGGGGTGTGGGGGAAAGGAGAGAGAGATACCAGACATTTAAAAACAGAGCTGTAAATATATATAATATATAATGTAGGAGACAAAGAAACAATAGGTAGTGGTAAACACAGAGAGAGGACAAAGCTAAAGCAAGCATGGCTTGGGGATATGGTAGGAAACCACACCAACAGTAGTTGGTCCAATAACAGATATTCAAACTACTATGTCTCCCTCTCAGTCACTTGGGCCCAACATGGCAACCACACACTCTCTGTCTTGTGGACAAAGCAGAGAGCTCGGACTGTACTTTGCACGCAGGCAAGCCATGAGAGATGTAGGTGGCAGAGCAAAGAACCTCTATCCAAGCTAGTACCCTATTCACCAGACTCTCTTTTCCCTATCTGGGAAGAGCAGATTTCTTGATATCTGGTTCAGGCTGTGGATGGGGTTGGGTACTATAATGTAGTCAGGGAGGTCAGAATTTCAAGGCGACCCGCTAGGGTGATGGGTCAGTAAACAATGCTGATCCGAGAGCCAAAGAACAAGCTGAGCCAGCACGTACAAGTCAGGATCAAAGAGTTGGAAGCGGAGTATTCCAAGACAATCGGGAGTCAAGGCACGGACAAGGGCAGAGGCGGAGAACACCCACTGCTGTGATCCTGGCACACTTGCTGCAAGCCCTATGACCTTTCTAGAACCTCAAGAAGCCCATGAGGGCACAGGCTGCCTGGCCAATTTGGGCTTGGAGTTGCATGTGGGACTGAGGATATATTATTATTCATTTATATACTGCCAGCAATGTGCCTGGTGCTGTACAATTGGTAGTTAGTATTGTGGTGCTTATGCCGCGTACCTGTGGTGTGAGCAGCTCTCTAAATAGAGCCGTAGTGGGATGTTCTGGTCTAGTCTCCCTGCGGCCTGGTCTCAAGCCTGATGGGACCTTACACTATTCAGGTCTCTAGTATAACACATCGACAGAGTAAAGGATAAAGTTCAGAGATAAATCACTGGTTTTTTTAGGAGACTTGTCATTCAGATGCTGGGAATCTGCTGCCTCCAGAAATTCTTGAATTCTCTGTGTAAATGTGTCGCGTTTTCTGAAATCACAAATTGTTTAGTGAACTGAATAGGTTTCATTACATTGTGTATTTACAAAGGTACTACATAGCTACAAACTTGACTTCTTTTTATTCCTCAGCACCCCACAGATGAGCATGCCTTAGCATTTGTGACCAGCGAGCTGCCTTCCGCAAACTCAATTCTCCGTTGCATTTTGCACTTCTCACACACGGAGGTGCCTGTAATCTGATAAAACTTGCCAAATCTGTCAATCATTATGGATTGACATATCAATAAGGAACCCCACTTAGCAACGTTGGTGATAGTTCAGCTGTGCAACCCAGTCCTGGACTCCTCTGGTAGAATCGTAGAGTAGGAAGAGGCTTCATTGGTCATTTCATCAATCCCCTGCTCCAAGAGAGGGTGCCCAGTACCTATAGTATCGCAGACTGATGGATGGCTTCTAGATGGGTGTTTTTAGATGCACCGTTTTTTCTCCTGGACTTCAAAGTCTGGGTTTGGACCTATGGCCAACCTAGTTGTGGAACTCGTTGCCATTGGAGACTGTGAAATCCAGCACCATAACTAGCTTCAAATGGGAACCAGATAAATTCTTAGCGGATAAAGCCATAAATGCTTTCTAGTTGAAACTTAAACCCCTGGCTACCAGTAGTTGAAAAGTGATTAGCAGGAGATGGGTCACACCTCCATGACCTGTACTTGACTTCTCTTGAGTGACTGTAGCTAGCCACTGTCTGAATCAGGATGCTGGACTTAGTGGCTCTGACCCAGCATGGCACTTCATATGTGGTCATAATGCACTGTGCTGGTCTAGCATCGGAGCCTCTGTTTGCTTTGTTCCTTACATTTGTTTCCCTTTTAAGAAGGAGAGGAAGGAATGGAGTAGCAGGACAGGAAGCTGGTCTCCCAATACAGAACAAGGATCCTTGGCTGGCTGCTCTGCTTCATACCATAGTGGAGAGAAGGGAAGGAGCAAGGCCTGTTGGGGGTATCCACACTGCCAATCCCATACCAGCAGCCATCTCAGACATGGCACTAGGCATTATTTATTTATATACTGAGAGCAATGTACCTGGTGCTGTACAATTGGTAGTTAGTATTGGATGTGCATTATGCATCCCCATCCAGTCTGGCTGTCCATTTGCCCATCGCTGAGCCAGTGAGTGGTCTTGCTGACAGCAGCAACACCAGTCAGTATTGAGAGGCTCAGCACCTTGGGTAGAGCTGAAATAGTTAGTGAATCTAGTACTGGTCCAGAAGTCCCTTGTGCCGCTTCTGTGAATTGGGCAAAAATGGCACAAGGAGCTTCTGGGAGTTGTGGTTTATAAAATCATAAACCCCTTGCTAGGCCAGCTGGCATAGGCACGTATGCCCAGTCCTGTGCATGTGTCTTGGCCCTGCCGCCTGGGCTCAGAGCCCTGCCAAGATAATGGGTGGGGGGAGGAAGAGCTGAACTGGTTACCAGTTTGGGTACCTCTTAGGCAGTCCACAGTATTCATTGGCATCAGGCTGGGTACAGTGGATTCGACAGGTGTACCCATTTTTGTACACACCCATTTCCGCTCTCTTGCAGAGTGGATTCACTAGAGCAGGAGCCTTACCATTGTAGGATTGTGCTGGGGACATAATTTATTATTATTATTATGCCCTGACGTATCCCAGAAGTGGCTCAGGGCAGCTTACAATCATTTAAAACAAACACCCACTCCTACTCCCATCCCTCTTGAGTCCCTTCCTGAAGTCTTACCAACCCAACAAGCTTCTTGCCCTACTCCTTCTCACTCTCCCACTCCCAGAGGGGTCTTGCCCTTGATAATTTTAATTTATTTTTATTTTTATCCTGCCCTACCCACTGAGGCTCAGGACACCTAACATAATAAAAAGATGAAATGCAAATTAAAATCCATACAATACTAATACCACCCCTCCACCTCCCGATCTACTCCTATTAAATGCCTGACCAAATAAATAGGGCTTGTACTATCTCGGGAAGATTCTAAAACCAGAGCTTTAGGCGAATCTCCAGGGGTAGGGAGTTCCAGAACTCATGCAAACCACACCCCTCCCAAGCTCGCGCTTCCACCCTACCTCCATTGCTCTCTTCTACAACTTATACCACATAAAGTACAAGTAGTAAACTCTGGGGAGGGTAGTATTGATATTAGTAGAGAAGACATGGGGTTTTGCTGGAGGAAAAGTGATTTTAATGTTCTCCATGGACAGGAGTAGTACAGGTAAAAGCTGCCATTTGTCTCCAAGGCCTGGTTCTTCTTGCTAACAAAGGCTGGCAAAGTCTTGTTTGCCTAGGTTGCCTGTTAAGAACAAAAGCCAGTTCCATTGTTCGATTGTATGCCATTTATATATTTTTGACCCTGACAGCTTAAAAGGAACATGTATTAATCAGCGCACAAGACCTGAACGCGCACGTACCATCGGTTTGTTCACCGATTCTCCATCTCACACGATTATTTGGAAACGTATCCCACCCCCACCCCTTCAACTCTCCTCCCTACTCCCTATTTAGAAACAAAAAATACGGAACTCATAAAGAACACTTTCCTAGATCATTTAAATCTCATTTCCTTGTGGCTTTCAAAGCCACCCTGTGAGAGCGCAGCCTTGGAACTGCGCTCCTGTCCTCCTTCCAAATTCAACCACAGTTTTATTTGTCAGCCAGGATTTTCAGAGGGCAAAGAGTAACTAGGGATGGGCGGGAAGGCTGCCAAGAGAACAAGAATGATAACAGGAAACAGGAGAGGCAAGAGAGAATATATCTGCCTTTAACCCAGTGGTTCCCAGTTCTTCCCATTTTGAGCCTAAAATATGATCTCAGGACCGTAGACAGCAACAAAGATATGCAGATTCTGTCATATCAATCAGGACTGCAACCCCTTCCTTGGATGGCTTTCTCACTTGCGCTGCAAGCCCATAGTTTGGGATCCTTTGTTTTAACTTCTTCCTTATCTCTCTTGCTATTCTTTACTGTTTTTAACTACTACTTTTCTCCTTCTGTTAATTTTCCTTTATCATTGTCGGTGCTTTGAAGAATTTACTACTACTATAGCCTTGTTCTATTGCCTTTCTGATGGCTATGCTGCTTCTCGGTCATAGATGGTGGATCAGGCCTTTTAATCAAACAGTGTTGCCTTTAGTAGGGGGGTGATGCTGGAATTCAGTCTGCCTTGGTTTCAAAAGATCATCATTGGTAACTAGCTACCGTGGAGCTTCAGAACAGGAAACCTGCTAAAGCAGAGGATCAGTTAAGAGGAGAGCTGGAATAGATAACTGCAAAAAACAGATGCTCCTGGTGAATACAGTGGAGTGGCCAGTCTCTATACTAAATGGGGACCCATTTCAGCTCTCCTTCCCAAAGCACTATTTGATGTGGCGAGCAGGTAAAGGCCTTCCAGCTCCAAGAGGAGGGTTGCAGCAGTAAGGGGGAGCAACAGGAGGAGTACTGCAGTGAGAGCGGGGACTGTCTGCTGCCTGAAGGCCCACTTTAAGGCAAGGGTCAATTGGGGTCATGGAAATGCACTGGGAGTGTACCAGAAGGCACTTCTGGGGTCTGCGCAGGTGCTAGCTGGCTAGCCCCATCCTCAGAATGGACCTGTGGGACCAAACCAAACACCCCATCACTGTGACTCCCACCCGACCTGGATGGCCCTGCTGTTTTTGTCGGTTCACCCACCTGCCCACTATCACTACACCACCCTCTCCCCTCCCCCCCCCCACCCGGATAAGACAGAGATCTACTCTACCCATGGGTACCTGCACAGGTATGTAGGTAACCAGCAAATGTACTAAGAGGAACCTATATGCCTGGCTCGTTACCAGTGGGCAGCAAATCCACTACCCATTTTCTCTCTAGTTAAGAACAATTTCAGCATAATAGATAATTTCGTGTTCTTGTTTTTCCATTGGTAAGGCTCTGGGACCTCCTCTCTCTCATTCCGTCTACATGGGAGTTATACATGGAAATCCCACTACTGCACTTCAAACTGTGCTAGTTCGTCTGTAAGAACTCTCTTTTCTGCTGCTTTTTCCTTTGTAAGGGGGGTGGGGGACCTCTTTATAACTAGAGGCATAGTTTGAGTTAGAGTAAGTTTGGTTAAACAGCAAATTCAGCATAATAACGAGTTTTTATCTTCCATTTGTTAATCTTTGTCGCATACAAAACTGCAACCAGATGCACAGAATTGTGTAGTAAGCAGTTAGTGAAAGGAATCTTAGGCTGCTTTTAAACGAGGGCGCGCTGAAGCGCCTCCCAAACGCCGCATTAAAGGAAAGCCGCCGGAAGTGGCGTTCTCCCCGTTGCCGGCGGCAACGGGGAGAAAAGCAGTTTTAGTCTTCTCCTGGATGGACATAGAGTAAAGGAGAAAAAGACAGCTCCAAACATTTCATATCAGGGGCATCAGAAGTAAGTTGCAAGCATGGCAGGGCAGGATTTCACAGTGGCACTCTTGGAAAGAAGGGTGTGGATTTAGTGTCTTCTCTTCCTCTCTTTCTGCTGTTTCTTGACACTCCAGCTAACATAGAATCATAGATTTGCAAGGGACTTCAGAGGTCATCTAGTCCAACCTCCTGCTCAGTGCAAGAAATCTGCAGCTACAGCATCCCTGACAGATGACTGTCCAGCCTCTGTCTGAAAACCTCCAGCACAGGAGAACCCACCACCTCCCTAGGTAATTTGTTCCACTGTCAAACAGCTCTTAGTGTTAGGAAGTTCTTCCTAATAATGTTTAACCGAAATCTGCTTTCTTGTAATTTGAGCCCATTATTTCTAGTCTTGCCTTCAGGGGCAAGAGAGAACAAGTCTTTGCCATCCTCTCAGTGGCAGCTCTTCAGGTAGTGGAAGACTTACCATGTCTCCCCTTAGTCTTCCCTTCTCAAGGCTAAACATACTCAGCTCTTTCAACCTTTCCTCATAGGAATTGACTGACCATCTTTGTCACCCTTCTCTGAACCTGTTCCAATTTGTGGATGTCCTTCATAAACTGTGGTGCCCAGAACTGGACACAGTACTCCAGATGAGGTCTGACCAGTACAGAATACAGTGGAACTATTACTTCTCGTGACGTGAAGACAATGCTTCTGTTAACGCAGCCTAAAATTGCATTAGCCTTTTTTGCAGCTGCATTACACTGCTGACTCATGTTCCAGTTTGTGGTCAGCTACAATCCGCAGATCCTTTTCACATGTATTGCTGCCAAGTCAGGTATCCTCCATCCTGTATTTGTACATTTGATTTTTTTCCTTAATTAATTACAGAAATTTACATTTTTCTTTTGAACTTCATTTTGTTAGTTTCAGCCTAGTTTTCAAACTTACCAAGATCATTTTGAAATCTAGTTGTCTTCTAAGGTGCTAGCAATTCCTTCCTCCAGTTTTCTGTCATCTGTGGATTTAATAAGCATTCCTTCTACTCCCTTATCCAAGTCGTTAATAAAGATGTTGAATAGTACCAAGCCCAGATCAGAGCCCTATGGCACCCCGCTCAACATCTCCCTCCAGATCAATGAGAAACTACTGATGAGCACTCTTTGAGTACAGTTTTTTAACCAGCTGTAAATCCACCTAATGGTATTATCATCTAATCCTCACTTTACCAGCTTGTCAACAAGGATATCATGGGAGACTTTGCCAAATGCTTACATCCATGGTGTTTACATGCTCCTCTAAACTAGTAACTCAATCAAAAAAAGAAGATAAGGTTAGTCTGGCATGATTTATTCTTGACAAATCCCAATAGAGATGTGTTCAATATTAAGGCGAAGCACACTCTTCATTATGAAGCAAGAAGAACATTCTATTGCTTATAAAAATCAAGAATATTTATGCTATCATGATGAAATGTGGCATGGAGGTGGAATATATCAGAATTTCAAACAAATCGGATTAAAAACAGCCAAGATATAGCAGGTAAAATATTGGAGGCTGGGGAGCAGTGTTGTGCATGCTTCTGACCATCTCGAATTGATCAGCCTGTGGCTTTCAGTTGTGTGTCACGAGCTAGAACCTTTTTATAAACTTCAAGCTGGGGGGCGAGGGATGCTGTGCTTTCTTTAAAACAAATCCCCATGCTACATTTAAAGTTATTAAAAGGTCACATTTTATCCAGTGAAAAGAATTCAAACCTGAATTTATGCAATGCATGTGCAGTGGGGTCTATTGGTCAGCAGACACGCTCACTATCAGTGAAATCACTCGGCAACTGTTCTCAGCTGTGTTATTTGAGCCAGGGCAAACAGAAACTCAGTGCTAGTTATCATGGCTGACTTGATGTTGATTGACCCTCAGTTACAGCTCGCTTGAGACATTCCCATCTATGAATGCCCTGGTGGAAGAGGCTTCCATTGACCAGCACTTCTAGGAACACCTTGGCTGCGGAGGATTCCATTGATCAGAACTGACATAGCACTTTCCCTTTAAAATGCTTGCTATCGGTGAAATCGCTCTTCAGCTGTTCTCAGCAGCATTATTTAGGTTAGGTCAAACAGAAGCTCAGTGCTGGTGATCAAGACTGATTGATCAGTGTGTAGACTGTCTGCCTTTCACTCTGTGCTTTTTTGCTGTCATCTTGTGGAAGCTCTACCTGCTGGCTGGGGGCTTGCTGAAGGGGTGCCCCTGACAAAGGGCTGTCCCCCAATCCCTCCACCAGGGCACCCCCTCACAAGCCCCCAGCCAAACTTTGCACCCCGCTGCTGCTAGGCAGAGAGAGGGACCAAGCATGGGTCTTCCTCCCTTCCCTCTCCCGGCTGTGTCCCCCTGTGTATGGCTTTGCACTGCAACAAAGAGGCTTAGACACTTCAGGAGGTGCTGCCTTGCCGTGGCGACAGGAGTGCTAGGCAGCACCTTGGACGCTTTGCAAACGGCTACTCTGCTCTAGCCAGAGTGACCCCTTGCAAAGCTGCAAGCGGCTGCCTGGTCTATTTCAGCCTGAAAGTGACCTGGTAGCCACTTGAGGAGTTTGCAAGGAGAGCACTTTCCTTCAACTCTTTCCTCCTCCATCCCCCCCCTAAAGAGCTCAAAATCTGGTGAGAACTCAAACCGGGTGTCAAGATCCCAGCAGGATCTTGAGCCTCTTTCTCATTTTCCCAAGACTTTCCGTTCTTTCATTCTTGCTTCAGCCCTACGTGGCCTGGCTACAGTGGGTTCAAAGTCATTTACCTGGACGTGGCACGGCCCAGGAGGAGCCAGAGGCACAGCAGGAGGGGACCCTGGGGTAGGAGTCCCCTGCGTCCAGCGGCCCCCAACAACACAACAGGGGTGCTAGCATCCCCAGTCCGGGGGCGGCTCTTAGCCCTCAGCCTGCTGGCCCTGGGGACTCCCCTGCTGCCCCATAGAGGGCACCCAGCATGCATCCCAATCATCTTGTCCCTTACATAAGAAGTGCCATACTAGGTCAGACCAATGGTCCATCTAGCCCAACATCCTGTCTCCGACAGTGGCCAATCACGGTGGCTTGGGAGAAGCACCCAACAGGTCACAATGGGGGATCCATTCCCTGTTGTTTTCCCCCAACTCCCGTCATGTTCCCCGATCCTGTCTGGCTAATAGCTGCTAATAGATCTATCTTCCAGAAACTTGTCCAAACCTCTTTTAAACTCAGCCATAGTACTGGCCCTTACCACAGCCTCTGGCATTAGATTCCAGAACCTAATTATACGCTGAGTGAAAAAATATTTTCTTTTATTTGTTTTATAACTTGCCATCCATGAGTTTCATGGAGTGTCCCCTAGTTCTAGTACTAACTGAGGGTAAATAACTGTTCCTTGTTTATTAGTTTCACACCACTCATGATTTTATAGACTTATATCTCCTCTGAGTCGTCTCTTCTCCAAACTGAAGAGCCCCAACCTACCAAGCCTCTCCTCATACGGGAGCCCTTCCATGCCTTGATCATTTTTGTTGCCCTTCTCTGTACCTTTTCTAGTTCAGCTACGTCTTTTTTGAGATGGGGTGATCAGAACTGCACACAATATTCAAGGTGCGATCACACCATTGATTTGTATAGAGGCATCATGACCTCATTTTTTTTCTCTATCCTCTTCCGAATAATTCCTAATATTGTTTGCTTTTTTGACTGCTTCTGCGTTGTGGATTTCATTGTATTGTCCAAAACCACCCCCAGATCCTTTTCCTGACTAGTAAAGTACCCAACATTGTGTACGCATAGTTTGGATTGTTTTTTCCTACGTGCATCACTCTACACTTGTCCACATTAAATCTCATTTGCCATTTAGATGCCCATTTTCCTTTAGATGCTTATTTGCCTTGCGCGCACACATGTATATATTATCTTATGTTTGATTTTGCATAATGGTAACGATGCTCATCATTGTACTGTGGCAGCAGGAAAGAAAATCTGCTTTGCACTGTATTCATTCAAAAAACTTGGAAATTCCATAATAAAAAATTCTCCAGTTTACAATAATAGCTAAGGCTTTTATCATTCTATCAAAAGCATGGGAATTGCAAGTTAAGGCTCCTGCCTTAACTTGTGAGCTATGTAAGCTCCTAGCCCCAGGCTCCCCATAGCTCTGCCGCTGCCCCCTCACCTCTTCAATTCCCTAACTTCAGTGTTACCCCCACCTTGCAGAAGAAGAGGATTAGGACTGAATGATCAATGCAAACTGTGGGTGCATGGAGCCTAAGTTGGAATCAAGCACAATATGATAGACTGTGCAATGTCTTTACTGCTTACATGGCTCACATGTTAAGGCAGTACCCTCAACTTGCAATTTCCATACATTTTATGGCATGATTGAATTTGCAAGAGCCTTGACTATTACTGTAAACGAGGAATTTTGATATGGAATTTACCACTAATTGCAGTATTCAGAGCTGACTTTCAACATAGATCAGGAGCTGGCTTGAATTGCTATTGATATTGTAGGAAGAAATGGGAACTGAAAGCGATGAATCGCAAACTCATTAGAAAAAGACAGTATCTGAACATCTGTAACGTATGGCAACAAAGTTGGATAAGGCTGCCTTACACATGGTAGCGCCTTGCCACTTGTGTGCCCGGTCCCCATCCGCCCCACCACACAGCGAGGTCCACTGCAGGGCTTTGAGTGGTGTGCACCATCTCTAATCCCATGCGGCCATGTCACGGCTGGAGGTCGAATAGTGTGGGGACAGGCAGCCGCTCATGCAGCCGGTGCCTCGGCCCACCCTAGGGTGTGGGGGGATGGCCAACAGTGGCCCACCCAGCTTCCCTGCAGGGGGTTGACAATCTGCTCACCTCCCTGTGCTGTCCCTAAAGTGTGGCAGCAATGATTGCCCGCCACGGGGATGCACGGTCATCAGGCCCACCACAGCTCATATAGATACACCCAGTGGACTCTATCCCAAACTCCTGGGCATGCGGTTTATGCGCATGCACACAGCTTGCATGTGACTTGTGTGCTGGCCATAGTCCTGCCTACACAGGTGCACGCAAAATGCGCACATAGGATGCACACTGGATGCGTGCATGCTGTTTGCACAGTGCATGGGGTTTGGGATCAAGCCCAGTGTAAATAACCTCTCCCCATCTACTTATTCCACATCACTCGTGATTTTGTAAACATCCATTATATCCCCTCTCAGTTGTTTTTCTTCCAAGTTGAAGAGGCCCTCACTTATTGAGCTTCTCCTCATGCAGAAGCTGTTCTATACTTATGATCATACGTGTTGCCCTTCTCTGCACCTTTTTTTTTCTACCATACTTTTTAAAAACTCAAGCTATCTTTCTGAGCAGTGTAACCTACAAATGCCATATACTGTGCCCCCCAAAAGTTCACCTCCAACATGGTCACACCTAGATTTACGTAGTATTGTTATACTATCTGTTTGATCCTCTATTCCTTTCTCTAATTTAAAAAAATTATTGTGACTTATGCATGGATTGTAAATTCGGGCTACATCCTATGGAATATTATGCACCTACCCTTATCTCCCATTTTAATCAGTGGCATGGGAGACCCTATAGTTTCTTTTGCAGCAGCAAGCCCTCTCTTAGCCACTTCCATATTGGCCTCTACAAACTAGGTTAGGGAACATTCCCAGTCCTGGAACGTGATGTGAATTACAATGTTAACACTGAAGTTAGTAGGAAGTAGGGACTACTTTTTATCCTGGGAGCCCATGCATATACTACTTGTACCCTTTGGTCCCATCTACCAAAGAACTGGCTTGAGCCACCAGCAAAACTACTCATTATAGATGAATTCAGGATTAATTTGAAAACAGATTGGATTTGCGTTTGGGGAGGGGGTGGAGGAGTGAGTCCAGCAGGCCTTTCTATATTTATTTGCTAGAAATTATAAAAATGGACAGGTTAGAGTTCAAATTATTTTCAAGCAAGTTTCTTGGCAAACGCAGCTGCCCCACATTGAAAACATTCCTCGTATTTTGCAATAATCCAGTTGCTTCTGGCTGTGAGTTCATGGAACAACTTCCAACTATTTCTAAAAAGACTATGCTACCTGTCTTGGGAATAATACCATTCCTAACCATCTGGTGAGATCACGACAGAGTCACTTGACTTCCACATGTGGGCCCCGTCAAGTTTTCACTGAAAGCTAGCAAGACAATCCGTGCCCGAACATATTGTTCTGTGCAGTTTGGCAGTCCTGCAATAAATAACATGAACTTCGTCTGGCTCGCCAGTCCCAGAGACAAATGGAATAAACTGATGTCATCTTAAGCGTAAACTTTTGTTAGATAAAGTTTGTTGGATCAGGCTCTCTTGGGCAAGGAATATTTCTTTTTTAGCTTTATTTATTTTATTTCAACTTCATTCTATCCCACCTTCCCTCTAAGGTTCAGGGTGGCTTACAAGATAATGGATGAAGTTGTACGTAACTGCTAAACTCTTATGTCCGTGGGACCCCGGAAGCTGTATGAATGGCCCCGAATGATCCCTGGATCGCTGTTTCGTTCGAGTGAGACACTCGGATTTCCAGCCCCACTTTAAACTTTGATCTGACGTTTACATCTGATGCTAGTTTAATGTGGAGCTGGAACTTGGAGTGTTTCACTCGCACACAACAGCGATAATCCGGGGCTGATTATACCACTTCCAGGGCCCCACAGACATCTAAGTTAGCAGAGTTACATGTGAGTTTGCCCAATGCTTGTAAGGGATAATATGAGGGGGAGGGGGGGAGATTGCCACATCCCTGCTGGTTAAAATTTTATCAGTGAAATTTGTTACTTGACATATTTGTCAGTGAACATGTGATTGAATTCTTCGCTTTATTTGATAGGAAATACTACTATATCATTTTGCAAAAAAATATTTTTTTAAAATCTTGTTTCATACCCTGATATCCACTTAAGTAAAGATTTGCTTTAGAAAGGAAATGTTTACGGTGGCTTAGTGGGAAAATATACCAAACAGAACTTTGTTTGGGGTTCTGAGATAAGGGTTGTCCACCAAACTCTTTGGATATGAGGGAGCTGTGGAGTAAGAAATGCCCATTCTATGCTATAGAGCTGTGGGGCTCGGAACTCCTGAGATGTTCCCTTTAAGGGACATCCAACAACCCAGAACTGGTTGTGCTGGCCTGCATCAGCTCACTGCACCCTTACTCCAAGACCACAGGATGCTCCTTCACAGACACGTCTTGGAGTTGTGGTGGGATACATTAAGTCAAGAGAGCACGGAAGTTGGGTGGTAGCTGACCTTTACACAGCATGCTGAAGGTTGTTCAAAATCATGAAAAGTCGTGAAACCTGGCTTCAGAGCCAGGAGGTTTTTGAAAGAAGTCATCACAAAGGTTAGCATTCTTATTTGCCTCCTTTGTTTCTGAGCTTTTGGGGTTACGTTGCCATCTTTATTTCAAGCTGGTTTCCACAATAGTAACTAGGAACTTGATTTTAAAAAAATGAAATGTGGTATTCTTATGATTTCATTGTTAGCCTTGCCATTTTAGCTTTAAAAACAGCCTTCAAATAACAAAGTTAGCAACCTGTGTGTTCCTAGGGATATGCAGAGGGCGAGAAGATCTGGCCAATGGTGCACCCAAACAATTTTAACTTGGTCTTGGAAGGAGGGGGAAAGTTTGGTCACCGAGAGAGCCATGAATTTGGGAAACTTGTTCCACCATAACCAGAGAAATGGAGGAACTGCAGGAATTGGCCAGCTTTTTGTGCCAGTGCCCTGAGATTTAAGATTGTAGTCTGGGTTCTTGCCAACTAATTGACCTCTTAAAGTCTGTTCCTCAATGCTTGTCATCCACATGAAGCATTTTGAAGATTGGGCTCATGTACTTTGAGGCCACACTCAATTCCTTCTAGCACAAATCTGACCTTTTTCTTAACAGCAGAGAACAAGTAGACCAATTAGTTTGAGGCTGCTCTGCAGAGTATTCTTGCTAGATTTTCCTCCTAGTTATGGTGTTTTGAAGAGGGCAGCAGATGGTTTTGGCCAACCAGATAGGAGTTCAAACAGGGAAGCTATTTCCCCCTAATCTTGGCTGCTAATAACCCAAAATTTAGCAATAAGAAGGAAATATAGTCCCTGTTCTTGTTCCTTCTCCCAAACGTGGAAGTACAGTGCCTAGCCCTGCACAGTAACACTTTCCTAAACCAGCACCATTAATCCGTATGGATTTCATTTAGGAATTACAGAATAAGTTATGCTTCTCTGTGTACTTTTTCAATCTGTGACTTATCACAGAATAAAAAAATAAGCTTAACTATTTTGTCTCTTTATGCTTTGGAGCATTAGGGTAAGCACATTCCAAGGAATTTTCCCCACTGTTTTCTTGGATTTTTGTCTCAGCAAATGAATCAAATAAGTGGAAATGTAATTTTTTAAAAAATAGGAGTATTAGAAAATGCCATTCTGTACTAGTATTTCTTTTTCCTTTGGTTAAAAATAAATAAATCCTTTTCCTCCCCTTCACCCACTAGCCTTAGTAAGACTGCAGTAGCATCAATGCAAGTCCAGTTGTAATTGTTTTTGGAGACTATCTGAGAGATTCGGAGGCTTCTTCCTTTTTTCGAAATGAAGATGGCAAGATAGAGATTTACATTGTATTTGGAGAAACAGAGGAAGTTCAGTTCTCCTGCCAAAGCAAACATCCTCAGACCTGGGCGGACTACACGCTTTCAATGGATGTGAAAATATTTAGTGGTGTACAGTCGCTTCCTTCAGTGGAAAGAAAGACCACAACTAATAATGAGTTCATGCAGACGGAGGAAATCACAGCTATTTTAGTAATTTAAAATCTCACATAAGAACAAATTTGTTTACAGACGGTTTCCTTTCTGACACATTCAGCTGAACAAGTAAGAGATTAAAAATTTTATTTATTTTGTCTGCCTCTGATTGTGACTTTTCACAAACGGTGCATTTAAATTAGACAGGTGAAGGGAACAAACTTGGCCCTTTACCCGTCTATTATTATTTTTTAAATACATATCCTGACCTTTCCCTAAGGTGAGTTACAGCAAATAAAATTATATAAAATATACAGATATAAAACTATTTTTAAAAACCTCTACCTCAACCTCCCCACCCATATCCCTGCCTGCCAAATGCTTGGCTGAATAAAAAGGTCTTACATTGTTAGTTCGGGATTTGGTGAAGAGGAGAGAGAAGAGTTCCATAACTCCAGAGCAGTCACCAAGAACTCCGTTCTGTGTGCCCTTGCTGAGTTGACTTGATACACTGCTGGTGCATACAAGAGGGTGCTCCAGGCTGACCGAAATGGTGGCTACGTTGGAATACAGAGGGTCCTGCAGATAGACTTCAGTATATAAACTGCAGTGTGCATCCATTTTAGTATCCAAGAATATCATGAGTACTTCTCTTTAGTTTTATCAGTATGCTATCGAGGTAGTGTAATTACTTTGTAGTATGATAATCGTGAACTCTGCTTCGAATGCTGAGGGATCAGAAAAATTACAGCTTAAATTGTTTTTGCTTTCTAATAATGTTTAGTACATCATGGAAAGGGAGGGTGCATGTCAATTACCTTAAACCCCCTTCCCGTATGCAACAGATTTTCAATTAGATATCCACAGATCTAAAATATTGTGGGAAATACACTTGAAGCAATACAGCGTAGGAGGATATTTTCTTTTTTATTAACTGATCTGAAATTCCAGTTTGTCAGATCAGTGCTTAATACATAGAAATAAATCCATTCCATAACTGTACATGGCTAGATGACTTATCTTCCACCAACAGTGTTCATTTAATCCATGCCATTGTCCACAGAAGTCACATACTTTTTTCCCCCTTCTTTCTTCTCTATGCATCAGCCTCTGACATGAGAGGCTTTCTTCAAAGTTCTTTGTTTCTTCCTCTCCATGTGTAACCTGCTTGATGATCCCCTGCAAGAAACTCTGTGAACTGTAAAGCTTTCTATCTAACTCGCCTCACTCTGGTGCAATGTGGTCTGGCTGCCTTTGTGTCATAAAGACCTCGACCCACCATTTCTCCCCTCTCTGCTTTTGGTTTAAACCCTTAAGTAGGCTTAAGTTATTTATTTATTTTTAAAAAAAGAGAGAGAAAGAAAACCTCATCTTTCTGGTTTAGTTAGTGGCGGGAGATTTTTTGTTTCTCAGCAAACTCCAGGAACTTCTACCAGATTTCTAAATAATAATCTTATGAAGAGCATTTCTAAAAGATCTTAGTTAGGGTTTAATGACTCCCTTCCCTAATGTCCATAAGATCCTCTGGAAATCTCAGCCTAAACTTATAAGTGGTTGTATTCTTTAAATAAATAAATATTCTGAGATTTTATTTTCTTATACGATATCAGGGGTGTGGAACCTCGGACTCGGAGACCAAATAAGGTTTGTGGGTAGGCTTTTAAAAATTATTATTTGGCCCCTTTCCAGTTTCTGGATCTGGCCCCTGAATCCCATACCCAATACAGTGAAAGCCTGAGCACAGGGTATGACAACAGGAATTAGAGCATGCTGCACACAAGGATAGAGGAACAATGTTTTGGCCCAGATACGTGATCTGGACCCTCTTCTTCCTGAGCGCACCCCTTAATAACCTTTGCTCTCAACTTCTATGTACCCCTCAGAGCTTGTACTATAACTTTCAAAATGGTTAACGGGAGGGAAAAGGTTCCACATGCCTGTGGTGTATAATGAGTTTTTAAAAAATCAGCAGAGAATTTAACCTTTAACACTGCAGAAACACCAGATGTAGTCCAGTTAGTTCAGACAGGGGCATATGGCCTGTGTGTCGGCCTGCAGAGTTTTCCCATTTACTCAATAGAACTTGCACCAGTGCTAAGTGCTGGTGCTGTCTACTTAGAGGATCACACCCTATAAGACTGTAAACATCAAGCACTCAAAATTAAGAATCCAACATTAAGGTTGCCCATGGATGGAATTTAAGACTAATATGATAACGGAACATCAGTCTGCTTCCCGCAGGTGCACCAACCAGCCCCACAGTTTCACAGCTGAGGCTGAGAGGGGGAACCTTGCGAAAGCTGCCCAGTGACCCTAGCATTTTAGAACCCTGCGTAGGTTTGATTTTTCCAGCCCAAGCATGACCCGATCCCAGCTGGAGACATTCAGGCTTTTCCAGGGTTCAGGCTGTCCGGGGGCCAATGCAGCCAGCCTGGCCACACCCCCTTCTGAACATTGTGGTGATATACTTGTAAAGGGCATGGCCACCTTGGAAATGGGCAGGACTAAGACTCTTCTGCTCCTTCCTGACATGGCAAGAGCCCAGTGATGTTGCAGAATTCGACAGGAACAGGGCCTCCCCCACTTGGGGAAATGAGCTGGTTCTGATCCCAAGGAGCCAACAGGGTGTCCATCTTGACTCAGAAGTGGTTAGATCCCATTGGGCTCGAGGTAGGCCTCGGGGCTCTACAAAACCTGAATTTGAGATTCCAGTCCTTAGTTGTCGTGGTTACTAAGCAGTTAGATCTTTCCCCATAATGGCTGGTGAAAGCCAGCTGGGAGGAGTTAGGATCATTGCTGGCTGGAGTGGTCAGTACCTCCCTTTTGGGATGTAGGTTGTCATACATCCTTAAAACTGTGGCTGTCAACCCCTGCTCAGGAAGCCATCTTTGGATGCTTGCTCTCCCGCCAGCTATTGCCCTGTCTACTACTACTAATCATTTCTATAGCACTACTAGGCATACGTAGCATTTCACAGTTGTGGATTTGGGAGCCAGGTCCCTGCCCAGTGGGTTTACAATCCAAGATGGAAAAGGTTGAAGGGAACACGCACACCCACACTTTACAGATGGGGAACAGAGGCTGAGAGTTCGTGACTTGCCCAAGGCTACCGAGTGGGATTTGAACTCTGGCTTCCCACGTCCAAGTCCAGCGCCTTATCCACTACACCACACAGGTTCTCACACCATGCTGGCTCACACCTTTTTCGGTGAAGGTTATTGAATGGGTGGTTGCCCAGAAGTTTGAGGCTCATCTCAATGTTGTCAGATTCCTAGACTCATTTCAGTCCAATTTCCATCCGGGGTATAGCACGGAGACTGTGCTTGTGGCCTTGGTCGATCATCTATGCCTAGAGATTGACAAAGGGAACGGTGCCCTGTTGATCTTGTTAGACCTTTCAGCGGTCTTTGATAAAATTGATCACAAGGTGTTGTCAACGCAACTGGGGGGCTTAAAAGGGGTGCACAGAACTGCTCTTGAGTGGTTCCATTCATTCCTGTTGGGAAGGTCCCAGCAGGTGGTGGTGGGAGATGGCTCATCATTCCCTCAGGAATTTCCCTTTGGTGTCAGAGGCCGCTTTCAGACATGCCCCCCCCCCCTCCAGCCTCAGCTTGGCAGCAGCTTGGAGTCATCATTAAAGCCACTTTCAGACATGGCTGCCCCACGCCTGTTTGGGCTGCAGGAGGGAATGCGCAGCCCAACTATGCATGAGGATCGGCCAGTCTGAAAGCCCCCCCGCGTGGCTTAGCTAGCAGAGACGCACAGGGATGCAGAGCAGGAAATCGTGCTGTCTTGTGGGTTCTACCTGCCAATCTTGTTTATATGACAAGGACCCACAGAGAGGTGTTTTCAGTTGCTGCCCCAGTACTCCCTTTGCCTCCAGAATATACTCAGGCTCTGATGGACCTCTGGGGGAGTGTAAAACTTCTCTTTAGCAAAGAGGGATAGGGGCTGTGGTGGATGGGTTTGGGGGCAAAGGTGGAGAGTGTCTTAGGAATTTTTTTGTGTTTGTATTGATGTAAGGTGCCCTGAGCCTTAGGGCGAGGGTGGGATAGAAATTTAAACTTAAATAAATAAACCACGCTGGCTCTCTAAGCATTTTTTATTGGTATTAATCCAAGCAGAATCCTCTTCTAGCCAACTCCTAGTGGGATATTCTATAGTCTCCTAAAAATTCATTGCTGATTTAAAGTACCAAACTTTGGCATGTCTGTATGTACAATATCACAATTTTATGTTGTTGTCTTCAGCAGAGAAATGGCATTCGAGAGAATTGGCACATCATATTATCTAGGTGTGTACAGTCCATATGGATTTCAGTCGCATTAAATTAAATTGAGCTTTTAGTCAACTGAGGGAAACTGTTACCCTATAGAGTGAAGGAGAGGGTGGGGAGCAATCGGCATTGGACAGCAACATTACACAGTATAACTTACTTGGATCAGGCCTCATAAAATTACTCATAAATGCTGTTTCTTTGAGAGCCTCCCAAAGTATGGTTTCTATGTCAACAGATGCCAGTGGAAAGTCTAATAATGCATTACTTGTACTGAAAATATTAAACATATGAATAAATACTGTTATGGATACATTAATGTCAAGCTGAGACTATTTGTGGTTGTCAAAGTTTGGCCTGGCCAGGAGTCTGTTATGCTGTGAAAATGCTAGATCAGCTGCATGGAGCCGCTCCTGTATCGGCAAGTTGAGTGGACAGATTTATGGCTCTCTTCTGCAGCTTGGCCATTTTTATCTCTGTGCTTCTGATTTCCTTAGAAAAGCTGCACCGTGGATTAAACATTTTCTCCCCAGCTGCAGTAAACTAGATAAAGAGACAGTGGGTGCGTTGCTCTTTCCTTAGGGCTGGGGTCAGTGGCGCCAGAACCATATGCCGAAGCCCCATGTCTTACTTACTGACTTCCCAGGCCTGACACCCAGCTGTTTTAATTTACAGGAAATGAACTGAAGCTGAGGAGGAAAGTGACTCTCCTGAGGGCACCTCGGCTCCAAGGCTAGCACTGGGCCAGAGTGGCCCTCGTAAAATCACAGTGAAAAATGTGTGATTTAACCTAGACAACAAGACTAAGCAGTGATGTCTTTTTCCAAGCAGGGATTCCTGAAAAATAGTTTAAACTATTTCAAGGTTTGTTCACATTCCATGGAGGGGGTTTACTCTGATAGCAAAACCTGCATGCAAACCTTGATAATGTTTTGAGCAGTTTTCCTGAGGTTGATTTATCAATCTGTCCCTTCCTTCATCTAGCCTTCTAGGAATAATCTGGTTGAAATACATAAAAGTTAAAATTGGTCTGCCTGAAATCACTGTTTAAGGTCACTGCTAATGTCAAATAGTGCTTCAATGGGATGGATAGCCTAATATATCGTGTAATTACATGGTCTGGATTTAGTAAGAGTGACCTTATTTTAGTTTTCAATTAAAATACATTAAAGTTGAATACTTTTATAGTAAAACTTTATTTACTAAACACATGCCACTTACTGTCTGCTTTAAAGCCCCCGTGACACCTCCCTTACAGATCCACAAATTCTCATCTGTGCTCCAGTGCAACAGCTTTAGCGTTGCCTTTCCAGGCCTTCATCAGCCCTTCTTTTAGGGCATGCTAAGAACCCAATAGACTTCATCAAGTCCGAGACGCTCAACTTCATGTTATGAACAAATTTCACTAGCATTTTCCTACTTCTGTTGTCTTTCATTATGAAAATACTGAATAAGATGGATCCCAAGATCAACCCTTCAGCTGATCTACCTTCTCCCAGCTTGATAGCTCACCTTTCAGCAGAACCCACTCTCATCTTCTGTTTTAGTGAGTCCCTCCTGCCTAATTAGTAATCTCCTAAGAGAGATGGTCTTCAGTGCTTCGCTGAAATCCGAATGAACAAGGTCTGTCCCATTTCCCTCACCAGAGAGAGGTTGTGAGTGCACTCGCCTTAGGCTGCAGAGCGAGATAGATTAGGCGCCTAAGATGTTTATTCATGGCATTGCACGATACAAGGTCACTCTGGGAGCCAGTGTGTAGTGATGCCCGGCTATTGGACTTGCAACTTCATGCTCAGGATCCTCTAGAATTCTCAGATGAAAACTATCTGGTCCCCTGAAAGAAACACACTAAGTGCTTTGAGTAGATGATTGATAGCATTTTTTCCATCTATGATATAAGCTATTGCAGCGATTCCCAGACTATGGGTCAGGACCTCAGGTGGGTTCATGTTATCCGGTATCAGCAGATGGGATCACACAATTTGTGGTTTCACTTGTCTTGCTTCTAGACTACACTTGGCTTCCAAGTGTATTCCAAATCCAGACTGTGGGTGTGATCCCCAGAGAGAGTCCTGGTGCTAGCACAAATCCAGCCACATTGTCTAGCATGGGCACAATTTACTAGCGGATTGTACTGCCCTGTAGTATTTATGTTCTCTGTTACTTATTGCAACAGCATATGAAGTATTTTGTGATCTGTGGATGAGCAGAGTGGATGGAATACATAGGAATTTTTTATTTCTCGGTTAGCTTTTGAGTATCTGGACTGTAAATGGAATGGCAAATTAATGAGGTTGTGGTCTTTGGCATATCATGTGAGGCAAGCTAGGCTAGGGAAAAGTCAAACTTCTGCCTCATTGGTACTGTGGACAATATTTTGCAGTCTACCCAAATTTTGTCAAGACTGTAGTGCACAGAGAGAGACTCACCTTTACACTACTCTTGACAGTCCCTGCAAATGGGTAGCAAATTTTGTACCCACAGGGTAATACTTGATCACCATCCACATACCAAGATGGGTAACCGACTACCCAAAACGCCAGGTATTACTGTTACCAATTAACCGTTTTACCAATCCGTTCTGACTGTGCTACTGTTTGTGGCTTTCCAGATTTCCATGTCTTGACACTTTCATTGTAGTACATGTTCATGCACAAGAGGGAACTCTGAATGACTTCTGTATTTTAGTCAGAAACATGAAATGGATGGGGAAATGGTAAATTGATAAAACCATGTGAAACAGAAAAATGGTAACTTGGTAATGGTAACTCGATAACGCAGATAACTCCTCAGGCAATTACACCAGTACCGGTTACTGCCCAACCTTCCCAAGACAGTTCAGCTACTGAAGGTTTGACAGATATTCTTGTTTTCGCAGGTTTCAGTTCCATTATAGTGGGAATCTCAATCCTGTATTCAGGGAATGGGCAGAGCTAAGATTGGAATAGAAACCTTAACTGAGAATTTGCTGTCCTTTGAAATCTGTCATTGTTTTTACTGTAATTAACTTTGCTTTCCATGGATGTATATTCTGAGCCATTAGTCCAATTATGCTATTGGTTTGAAAACCATTTTTTGTAGTGAACAGGTTTCATCCCCTTATGATTCGAATATAGTCGTCTTCACTGTACTTGCATAAATCTGTTCCTGTTCCTTCTTGTTGCATGTAACATGATCACTAGAATGTAACTGACTGAAACTCTATAGTAGTAGATGAGACCCTCCCATTCGGATACATTTTTATTGCACAACTGTGTTTGCAATACGGATTCTTGTTTGCGGTGACTATGCATATCTTATCTGTAACCCCCAAAATGTTGTTTTATAGCTTTGATCTTCTGTAAAAGGAAACTCACTCCCCTGAAATATTTTGTCTGCTATACGCCAGATATTTTCCAAAGAAACAGTTATTGTATTGACATGCTTTTAATAGGAAATTGCTTTTTTGCATCTTGTGTGGTCTTGCCAATAAAAAGGGGATTGAATGGGCGAACATGTATTTGCCAGATTTAGGTCACAAAGGACCATTTCAGTTCAGTGTTTTTGTGGTAATAGCCGTACTCCAAAGAATATTTTTGAACCATGGCTTTGAAGCTTTATTTATTTGTTGCCTAACCAGAAACTCACCTAATAATCTCATCAAGCTTTCTTCCAAATGCCACCAAAGTGAAACGCAAATGCTGAGAACAGCAAACAATCTATTGCGCTCAGTGAGGGGCTTTTCTAACACAGTTTGGATGGCAAATTACTTCAGATAATATTGTTAAGGCTTGATTTCATTATAAAAGAAGCAGCCAGCCATAACAAATGATTTTCAAGTTCTATTGTTTTGGCATATACGATTGCGAAACCAAAACACAATGTTCTTTGTGTTTTTTGCCATTTACGTTTAGCCTCCTAAACTCAGCAAGGTTGACATTAAAGAACCGCTTTTAATATTTTTTTATGATCCAGTCTTGGACTACACACACTTTATAATATGTATAGTATTGCTAGCTTTAAGCAAGCTTTTCAATCTCTTTACAGTGTGTTAGTACATCACACTTAGCTGGGCAGATAATAGAACCATTTTTTGTATGTGTAGTTGGCCAAACCTTCATTACTGAAATGAGCTTTTGCTATTTTCTTCCTGGTCTTGAATATTTTTAAGGTACTTTGTTCCCCTGCTACACATTTACCTGAGGAACAGATCATGAAAAGGCTTGGCTCTAAAAGTAATTGAATAAGTTTGCAAGCTGAAAAATAAGCTGCTGTCTACAAACAGTCTTTCTTTGTGATAGAATAATAGTAATAGTTTCGAGAGGAATTTGACTGTACCAGGCTTTCACGTGGTTTTGGCAAGGGGCAGAGTATCTTAGTTTTACCAACAAAAAAAAACACTCAGTTCTTGATCTGTAGCAGTAGAAATTATATTTGAATTGAGTTCTCATAGGAATGCTGTTTCCAACAAAAATGACCAATATTGCCATTTCATCGACAAGGTGAAAACTGCCGGCTTTTCACAATGGTCGTTTTGAGTTCCTGTTTGCAAATGGCTTTTAGGTTTTTGTATTGTTTCTTTGTTTTTTTCCCCTTTCTGTTTTTATTAACTTTTTGGGACTTTGTTTTAATTTTTTTATTTTTGGAAGACAAAAGTGATGAAAATTCACTGACTGAAATCCTGAAAACAGCAAATGGGTGAAAACTTCACCAAAGCTTCCAAGATGACAAGAATGTCCTCCATTCAAGAACAAACCGTTCATTTCAGCTCTAGTAAAAATGGCGATTTTTGCCTAGCATTATGGAGAACAAACACCAGGAAGGGGGCTGAGTATGATGTTGCAGGATATCAATCATCTAGCCCACAGTGTGTACACATTACAAGTGGCATTGGTATGTGACTGCTGAGGCGTAATTATTACTCTCTCTCTCAAGCCAATGCATGATAAGTACCACACACGTTACCGTTCAGTAATGTGTGAATCAAGTTTTCTTCTGCGGTAAGTCATAATTCTCTCTTCCACTAATGCAATGTATATACAAGCTCTATCATAGTGTCTGCCAAGTCCCGTCTTGTGGAGCTGTGGTGAATGGCTGGTTAATCCAGCAGGTCTTTCCCATGAACTAGAGTCATCTATTGCTTGGTGTGACACTTTTATTAACTGCTTTGTGAATAAAATCACTCGTATTCACCACAACTTGGGTGCTGCTATTTCAACTGCAGAGTCAGAGTTTGGAATTGTGGAGGCTCAGCCTTGTCCTGTTTGGATCACTTTCAATTAGTATTGCCCGCTGATGCAAGGAGTGTACTTGGAACGATGCAGGCGGCCAGTTGTGATCTTTGCCCATCCTGGCTGGTGAAAGCCAGCTGGGAGACATTGGGGCCATTGCTGGCTGGGATGGTCTATGCCTTCTTTTGGGAGGGTAGGTGTCGGACACCCTCGAAACTGTGGTTCTCCAGTCCCTGCTCAATTGGATGTTGACTTCCCAGCCAACTACCTCCCTGTTTCTAAAAAGGGAAGGTTATTGTACGGGTGGTTGCCCAGCCCTTGTTGCTATTGGATTCCTGGCTCCACTTCAGTCAGGCTTTCATCCAAGGTATGGCACAGAGACTTCACTTGTGGCCTTGGTTGATGAGCTGTGCCTGGAGATTGACAAAGGGAATTGTGGTCTTTCAGCGGCTTTTGATACAGTTCATCATGGGGTTTTGTTGAGGTGACTGTAGAACCTGGCAGGAGTGCATGAGACTGTTCTTGAGTGGTTCCATTCATTCCTGTCGGGGAGGTCCTAGTGGGAGGTGATAGGAGATTGCTCGTCATCCCCCTCGGGACTTCCTCTCTGTTGTCCTGCAGGGTTCCATTTTGTCTCCTCTATTGTTCAACGTGTATCTGAGGCTGCTGGGCAAAAATCATCTGGAAGTTTGGAGTAAGGTGCCACCAATATACTCATGACACCCAGCTCCACCTCTCTTTTTCATCCAACCCAGACCCTGTAGTTTTAGCGCTTACCCAATGCCGGCTGCTGTTGGGGACTAGATGAGGGTAAACCAATTTGAAGCAGAATCCAGATAAGACTGAGATGATTGATTGATTGATTGATTGATTGATTGATTGACCGATCGTGTGACTTAGAGGGGATTGGGACCTCCTGTTATTGAAGGGGTCCGGCCCCCTCTGGTTACTCGGGTTTGCAGCCTTGGAGTACTTCTGGACCCTCTTCTGTGCCTGGTTTACCAGGTGGTGGTGGTGGTGGTGGTGGCCAGGAGTGCTTTTCACCAACTCCATCTGGTGAGGAGGCTATGTCCCTATCTTTCCGATTCCGATTTGACCACCATCATCCATGCATTCATCACCTCAAGGCTAGATGACTGCAGTGCACTCTATGCGGGGCTGCCCTTGGTGACTGTCTGAAAGCTGCAGCTGGTGCAGAAGGCAGCGGCCTGGCTCCTTCAGGGGTTGTGGTCACCACAAGCACATTACACCTGTGCTCTATAGTCTGCACTGGCTACCTGTAGCTTTCTGGGCATAATTCAAGGTGCTGGTTTTACATTTAAAGCCCTAAATGGTCTGGGCCCCACATCTGAGAGACTGCCTTTCCTTCCATGCTCCATTGCGACCCCTGCAGTCAGCCAGGAACACTCTCCTGCAGATGCCACCTGCTAATCTTGTTCGCACAACAAGGGTCCATAAAGAGACATTCGCAGTTGCTGCCCCTATGTTATGGAACTCCCTTCCCCCAGAGGTCCATCAGAGCCTGAGTGTTTTCCGGAGGCAGTTGAAAACATTTATTTTTTGTAAAGCATGTAGCAGGCAGGGTTAGGGGATGAGGTGGGAGGGTTTAGAGGTGAGACTGGGTTTTAATGAGTTTTTTTTTTTCTTTTAATGGAGTTTTAAACTGTTTACCATAGAGATGGGGACCCTTTGATCCTGCTGTGGGCCATTCCCATATCGCTTTGGTGCTCCCACACCCCCGCCCAGCCCAGAGCTTGATGGTAGTACTGTTAGCTGGGATCAAAACTGGTCTAATAGTTATGCCCAGAGAGTGGTAATCAGTAGTTCATTGTCAGGTTGAGAACAGGTAACAAGTGGGATCCCACAGGGTCTGTCCTGGGTCTGGTACTGCTTAACAGCAGTTCTTTGCTACCCTTACTGCATCTGCAAAGTCACGTCCAGCGGAGCTTTTCCAGGTGGTGAAAGGTTTGGTCAGTCCTGCCTGCCTCTACTTGGACCTGGAGCAATCCAGTGACTGCTGTGACCAGTTTATCGAGTACTTTGTAGATAAGATCGCTCACTTCGCCACGATTTTGGTACCACAGTTATTGCAGAGGATCATCTTGGGGCTATGGATGCCCCATCCTGCCCTGCTTTGTGGGATCGATTTCAGATAGTGTCGCCTGCTGATGTGGAGGCCTTGTTGGGATCTGTTCGTGCCACCACTTGCGAACAAGATCCTTGCCCATCCTGGTTAGTGAAAGTCAGCCAGGAGACGTTGCAGCCGTTGCTGGCTGGGGTGGTTAGTGCCTCCCTTTGGGAGGGCAGGGTGCCTGACTGCCTGAATGAGGCTGTGGTTAGGCCCCTGTTCAAGAAACGATCTCTTGACATTGATGCTCCTGCCAGTTATGTAACCTTCCCTTTTTAGGGAAGGTTATTGAATGGGCTGTGGCACAGCAGCTCCAGGAACATTTGGACCGCAGCGGTTTCCTTGTCCCCTTTCAGTCTGGTTTTCGGCCTCGGTATGGTACGGAGACTGCATTGGTGGCCTTGGTTGATGATCTCTGTCTGGCGTTGGACCAGGGTCGTCAAACCTTACTGGTCCTGCTAGACCTTTTGGCTGCATTTGACACAGTCAATTATGACATGTTGGTGACTCGCCTGCAGGACCGTGCCGGGATTGGCGGAATGGTCTTGGACTGGTTTCCTTTGTTCCTGGCTGGGAGAACTCACCGGGTGGTCTTGGGGGAGTGTACGTCTTCCCCCCGGGGCCTCACATATAGAGTCCCGCAGGGTGCCATTCTGTCCCCCCTCTTGTTTAATATCTATATGCAGCCGTTAGGGGAGATCGTGAGAGGGTTTCAGAGCATGCAGCTGAGTGTCATCAGATGCTCTACCTCTCTCTTTCCATCGACCCAGGTCACGCGGTCTCCCTATTTTCCGAGTGCCTGTCAGCTGTGGGGGCTTGGATGAGGTTGAGCCATCTGTAATTGAATCCTGACAAGACGGAGGTGATGTTGGTGGGCGAGGGCTTGGGGGACCTGGGGGTGGTTGAATCTTCACTTGTTGGGGGAGTTCGCCCTCCCATGGTGTCTCAAGTGCGGAGTCTGGGTGTACTCCTCAATTTCACGGCTCAGCCTGGAATCTCAGGTTGTAGCTGTGGCGGGGAGTGCATTTCGGCAGTTACATCTTGTCCGGCAGCTTCGGCCGTATCTCTCAGACTCCGACCTCACCACTGTCATCCAGGCCTTCATTACCTTGAAGCTGGATTACTGCAACGCACTCTACGTGGGGCTGCCTGAGAAGCTGGTCTGGAGGCTGCAACTGGTGCAAAATGCCACGGCCTGTCTCCTTACGGGGACAGGCCACAGGGAGCACATTACACCAGTGCTCTGGACTTTGCACTGGCTGCCTATAAAGCTCCGGGCCAGGTTCAAGGTGCTGGTTCTAACCTTTAAAGCCCTTCACGGCCTGGGCCCTACTTATCTGCAGGACCGCCTCACTCACCATGTGCCTGTGTGACCCTTGAGATCGTCCGTGGGAGCCTTTTTGGAGGTTCCCCGGGCAAGGCGGGTGGCCACCGATGTTAGATCTTTTTCGGTGGCCGCCCCTGTGCTGTGGAATTCGCTCCCAGAGGAGACTTGGTTGTCCCCCACTCTCCTGCTATTTCAACGTTTATGTAAGACCTGGCTGTTTCACCAGGCCTTTGGTGGGGGGAGGGGGGTTCTTTTCCCTGTATTGGTGATTTTTTAATTGTGTTAAATTGTTTTATTGTTTTATCATTTTATATTATTGTTCGCTGCCCCGGGCTGCCCTGTGGGCAGGAGGGGCGGGATAATAATTTTTATATAAATAAATAAAATAAAAACATGTTGTTCAGTTATGTGGACAAAGGGGTGGAGAATAGTCTTTTCAAAGTTGCTGGAAGGATTTCAAATACTCTGGAGGATAGGATCAGAATCCAGAGTGAGTTGATAAACTGGAAAATTCAGCTGAACAAAATAAGATGAAATTCAACAAAGGCAAATGGGAAGTATTGTACGTAAGCGAGGGAGAAATCCAAATTTACAAATACAAAATGGGAGATGACTGAAGGGCCAGCAGTGCTTCTGAAAAGGATCTTGGGGTTAGAATGGGTTATATACGGTTCATGAGTTACGCTAATGAGTCAACATTGTTATGTAGCAGCTTTAAAAAAAAGTGAACCGGGGAAGTGACTGTTCCTCTCCACTCAGCCCGTCAGGTGTCGTCTAGAGAGCACTGAATCCAGTTTTGGGTAGTCCACATTAAGAAAAATACTGATGCGCTTCAGAGGGTTCATGCGCGTACAACAAATATGATAAAGGGGGTGGGAGGAAAGACCTACCAGTAGAGGTTGAAAGAAATGAGAATGTTTAGCCTAAGAAAAAGATGAAGTGGTGCATGGTTATTGTTTTTAGATATGTAAAAGGCAAAATGGTACCCAGTTACCTGGCTGCTGAGGACAGGACTAGAAGAGAGAGGTTTAAATTAAAGAAGAAAAGATTTAGGCTAATTTTTTTAAACTACCAGGACAGTTAGGCAGTGGAATAACTTGTCAATGGAGGCTGTGGAAACTGTATCACTGGAGGCCTTTAAAGCGTAAGTTAAGCAGACATCTCTCGGGGACGGTGTAGGGGTTCCCTCCAGCTCTAGGAATCCATTTTGTGACAGTGAAACATAATTACATGCCCTTCCATGCATGGTATGCAAAAGTCAGTAACTCTTTCTTTCCTATAGAATTAAATGGTGTGTGTTCTGCTTCCAGTTTTAACTGCTCTTCTCCCTTTCCAAAAAATCCCATGTAAATATAGACTGGTGCAGGAAAGGGCAGTCAGTATATGTGAATATTATGTGAATACTAATACAACCTTTGATAGCGTGTGTGAATTTCATGCTAATGTCTCATTAGATCTGGCAGGTTTTGCTCAGGAAAAGCCTCCATTGACTTAAATATTTTTTCCCAGCAAGTAAAAACTAAGAACTGCTGGATTAGGTCCATACGTTTTATATGGAATAGTATAAAATCCCTACTGTGTGACCTTATTGCATATATTAATTGCCTTAACAGCTAATCTTCAATGGCCATGTATCATTTGTATTCCACCTACAGACTAGGGAAGAGGTGATTTAGAAATATTTAATTTAAATTCATATTCCTCCCTATCCTGCAGGCTTAGAGTGGGTAATAACATATGCAAAACAATATGTAACGATATAAAATCCTATAAAGGTTCCCTAAAAACAAAAAACCCTCTGCCTTCACCCCACCCCTATCCTCACCTACCAAATTTTTGATCACATAAAACGGTTATGCATTACTGCCAGATAATGCTCAAGCTTTGATAAATCTCCAGGGAAAGGAAATTTCATAATTGCAGAGCAGCCACAGAGAACGTCTTTCTACATGGACTTGATGTACTTATGGTATTTGCAGAAGGGCACTCCTGACTGGCCTTGGAGATTGATGAAGCATGGGGAAAGAGGCTTTCTTTCAGATATGCTTAAAGTTGAAGGATTTATTATAACATTATCTATTCTATAGTATAATAGTGCCCAGGGAAAACTCCTGTACTGTGTTTTATTGCTGACCAGAACCATATGCTCCTAGGTGATCCAGCAGTAGAGGTGGTTGCCAAAGGAGTAACTAAAGCTGGGCACGGGTTGATCCTCAGATCTGTCCTGCATTATCCCATGGCCTGGTGGCAGATTGAAGGGTAGAGTTGGAACAGGCTGCTTCGTTACTTGGTGGCTGTATATGGCAGGAGTGAGAGAGAGGCAGGTACAGCAGCTGGGTCATCAAGGGAGAACACAAAACAGTCCACAGGTCAAAGGGGTGAGGGGTATCTACAATATGGGTGAATGGTAGGATTTGGGAATAGGTGTCAGGTGGGGGTGGATACCTTACTTCAAGGGAAGGGAAGGTTCCCTGAAAGGGGCCAAGCAGGTTTTGGTGGCGTGAGACACGGGCCACTCAGTGTGTTGCTGGCAAGTCCCCGAAGGGAGGGTAGGATGCCCGTCAGGATAGTAGTTGGGCCACTGAATCCCAATAGGGATTAGGCCCTTATCATCATAGGGCGCCGAGCAGATACACTAGAATGCCCTGACCCACCGTTCAACCCCCCACACAACCAAGTCACACCACAAAAGGGGGAATGAGTAGTGCTCACAGTGATGGCGGGGGGAATAGGGATCCCAGGGCTTCCATGAGGGAGCAGGTAACTCACACTGTGGAAGGGGGAAGGGTGGAACCCCCGGAGTGGGGGGGGCTTGCACTCTGACTATCGCTCAAGTTTCACTAGTTCGTTCACACTACAAAGAAGATAAGGAAAAGGAACACTCTCACCTCAAACAGGCAGGCCAGTACTCTCCACACGCTCGTCGAAAGGGAAAGAGAAACAGGGGCAATAGCAAGGAGGAATACAGTCACACGCTCAGTCCAGGGGGCCAATCTCTCTGATCACCGGCGCTGTGTGCTTCACAGCACCGGCATTTGTATTGTAAGCCATGCCCCCGTAACGTGTCTGGAGGCGTCGAGAGCGTCTCAGCAGTGCCGGCCCTGGCCCTGGCGTTGTGTGCCATCGGGGAAACCCCTGCAGCGCCGGGAGAGTGTTGCTGTGGCAGGAGGGAATCCCCTGTGTCAGTGATACCGGCACCGTGGTCTGAGGGGTTACTGGGTCCAGGGAGGCTCCCAGGTGAGTCGGTCAGGGGGGCCACTGCCCTTACCCTTCTTTGGGGACGTGCCTTGGCCCGGGGGCCTACAATCCTAACAGTAGGGTTAGGGCTGGAAAAGAGGAAATGAGAGACAGGACTGGAGGCAAGAGCTCGAAACAGGAAGCAGAGATGGGTTATAGTACTGTTTTGCCCAACTTTAAGCTGCTACCAGCCAGATTTGTATATGCCAGTCAGCAGCCGCCCAGGAGGCTGTGGGGAAGGGTGTGTGGCCGCACTAGTTCATGTTGGGTGAAAACTAATGAGACAATAGTCCATGAGTCACCTGCTCATCTGTTTGGTGACCGCCAGACGTTCGCCTACTTCTGCTTCGGTGCGGGTAGACAGATACAACCAGATGCATCATTCAGAGAAGGTTGGCGATGCAGCACGGGCTAAGGCTCACCCAGCCAGGCTAATCCGGGCGAATGTACACCTTTCTGTCTGTTAGGTCCCACCCATCCCTGCCACAAAGTGAGGTTTGAAAATTGGGGCCCAGAGCAACGCGCTCACCCCAGTCTGCCAAACAACAAAAAAATTCTTTGTGAAAGTTCTAGGAACCATTGGTAGATCTGAGGGGGGTGGGGTGCGATTCCATAACCATTCTTACTATTCAGTATGGTGGAGGCTAGTGTTACTGACTCTTGTAAGCACTACTTGCATACAAGTTCTTAAAGAACACAGCAGGTTGAATGATTTCCTCCTAATTTGGGGATCCCAAATCTCCAGCCTGCAGTTCGTTTGTCTGGCTAACCACATTACCATGTTGCATTACTTGTTGAAGACGTCAGCATAGCAACACATGACCAAGTCTTAAGAATGTACTTGAACAGTGCAACCATCTGTCAAAGCCACAGAAATGCTCCAGTGGGTACACGCAAGTTCGGGCTTGCAGGTCTGATTTCTGCTATTGCGTATGCAAGCACTACATCAGCATAACTTCATTGGCTTCAGCAGGGTTTCTCCTGATTTTCACTTGCGTGAGAAGAAAGTCAAAAGAAGATAAAAGTTAATCAGTCCTCCTTTGTGCAATATAGAATTCCATAACCAAAAAACCTCCGGTTTACAAGAAGAGTTAAGGCTCTTGTAAATTCAATCATGCACTAAAAAGCATGGAAATTGGAAGCTAAGGCTCTTGCCTTAACATCCATACCATGTTAGCAGTAAAGACATCGTACAGTCTCACATATTGTTCTCACTTACAACTTAGGTTCCATGCACCCACACTTCATCTTCCAGCCCCAATCCTCTTCCTCTTTGCCGGTTCGGGGCAACACTGAAGCTGGGGACAGGAGGGCATGAGCTGGCCCCCCACCCCCTCTGTTTCCTATTTAAGAAAGAGAGAACTTGGGAGTTCTGGCTCCCACCCCTTCTCCCCCTCTGCTCTACTTGGTCCCAGCCCTGTAACAAAGAACTCAGGACTCCTGGCTTCCAGCCTCTCCACCCCACTCTAATCCAGCAGGCAGTATTCCCTTCACAGGCAACTCAATAGTCCTCGTTCCGAGCCTCTTCTCTTCTCCCCTGATCTCAACCTTGTAAGAGACAACCCAGGAATCCTGGGTCCAAGTTGTCCCTCTAACCCTGTAGCCCCCACACCCCTCATAGAGAACTCAAAAGTCCTGGGAAATACAACGTTTGTCTATATGTGTCATATGGAACAGAAGTGTGTGTGTGTGCGTGTGCGTGTGGAATAAAAAAAGAAAAGAAACAGGAGAGGAAATGGAACAACAAAGGAGGCTATTGGGAGTCAAAGGAAGGGGAGTCCACTATGGTAAGTGGGTAAAACGATAGGACTGCTTCCTCAGATATCCCATCAGTCTTCCGAATCAGTTATTTTATTCAAAACCTTATTATTGTAACTATTTCTAATTCCTCCTGTCATTAACCCACTTACTTAATCCTGCACACTTTGTATTTTTTCCCTATCATTCCAGCCATTCCACTTATTGCATCTGGTGCCTTCCTCATCATTTCACACCCTCTTGCCTTCCCTATCTGCTCTCAAAGATGCAACTCTGTTGTATAATTTCACAATCACTTAATTGCATGTTGGAATGACAATAGTATTTATTTAGAAATTGGCATTGCTGTTGCCTCCATTCCTTCCAGTGGCTATTTCATTTTATTAATTTCAATGCATACTCAACTTAGTTTAATTAAACATTTGTATATGACTCTACCCAGCTTCACTGTGCTCTAGTGGGTAAGATGGATGGTTGAGAGCCATTAGTCAGCTGTCCCATTCTCCCCAACTGAAATGAAAGGAGGGGTTGGGGGTCCAGCTCTCACACTCCTGTCCCCAGCTTCAGTGTTGCCCCGAACCTGCAAAGAGGAAGAGGATTGGGACTGGAAGGTGAAGTCTGGGTGCATGGAACCTAAGCTGTAAGTGAGCACAACATGTGAGACTGTACAATGTCTTTACTATTAACATGGCACAGAAGTTAAGGCAGGACCCTTAACTTGCAATTTCCATGCTTTTTAGCGCACGATTGAATTTGCAAGAACCTTAACTCTTCTTGTAAACTGGAGGTTTTTTATTATGGAATATCCAAATTATTTGTTAAATACACTGCAATGGGGAAAATACGTCCTGTTCATGCAGTACAATGCTGAGCAGCATAACTACTATGGGAGCAGGGCTTAGGGGAGGCTAAGAGGTTGTTACTTCTTTCAAATAGCAAGCAAGGCGAAGCTGGATTTTTACTGGTAGCTCCCTGCTTTACTAACCACTTTGGCTTGGTTTAAGTATTGCAAACTTCCAAAAAACGGCTCTCTGATCTCTCTAGCTCATGGCTTGTACAGAAGTCTTCCACTCTACTCCCCGCTGGCAGAACACTTTTCCTTGTGCAGCACTGGTCATTTTGGTTTCCAGAAAGACCTCCCCCTGTATAGGACCCCCTGACTAGTTTACTCCTTGTACAGGGCTCCTTGACTCTGCTGTGCCCATGTACAGGACTCTTCACCTGGCATAATGCTGCCCATCCTGTAGCTCTCCCTCTGTACAAAGCTCACTCAGTTCTCTGTCCAGAGCTCTCCCCCGGCACAATTATAGCCATTATTCTGCTGCTCTCTGTCTACAAGACTCCCCCCTTGGACAGGGCTCCCTTTCTTGCACAACGCTGCCCACTCTGCAGACCTCCCCCTGTACTGGGTTCCATATTCTGTATCCCCAATAAAGCTGCTCCCTGTAAAGTGCTCCCCCTGTGGCTTCCACTATGGAAGCTATTTACAGAGGCTCTGCCCCTACTCTCTTCCCTTAATGCCCCTCCCTTTTTATATGCTTCCTCCTTCCCTGCTCCCCCATAGGATTTTCCTCCCTGGGCTGAGGGCTTGCTCTGGGAGTCCTCCCAAGAGGACTCCACTTGCCACTGCCCCACAGGGCTGCTCTGCACAAGACCCCACCATCTCCCTGCCCCCAGCCTGCAAAATGCCCACAGTATCAGCCCAGAGCACCTGCTTACCCATAATTACTTAGTGGAGTTTGGAAGTCTGAGGGAGAAGCACTGAAAGAAGATTGATTCCATCCCACCCGTAGCCTCCTGTCCCTGTCTCCGGGATAAACCTCTCCCCTCTTCCTGCACCTGGGACCATCCCAGACAAACTCCAGCGCTCCGGCCCCAGCCATAATCCTCCAGTGGGATGCCCCATTGGAGCCGCAGCCCAGACACCCCACGTTTTTGGAGGGGGAAGGGCTGTCAGTGAAATCCATGCGCTCTGTGGTTCTGGGCGGGTTTAGGGGGGCAAGATCAGCCACCCCAAACGTCACTGCGGGATTTGCTAGCTCTGTTGTGTAGCCATTTTGGCATCCCTAGCCCCCACGCTGAGGCACCTGCTGTGCAGGATCAGATCAGAATGGCCATCAGATTTCTCCCTTCCACAAGCCGTGCTCTCCTTCTCTCCCCACCAGATCAGCTCTAAACATGGCTGACCAGTCACTCACACTGCCTCCTGGATGGTGCAGTTCCCTCTCTTTCCCCAGCACTGACAGGCTCTGGCAAGCAGTGCCTGCTGGGAGTTATAGTCCTCAGTATTCAAGACTCTTTGCTTTTAATAAGTCTCTGCATTACACATAGAATGTTCGCAAGCACTCCACACTCAGGATGGTCTCTATAGGCTAACATTGAATTTTCAAGATGTCATAACTTTTTAAAACTACTAACTGGATTTACAAAAAGTAAACCAGAAGGCACCCCCTGGCAACCTCCTTGAATTTTCTAAAAGGCTTGCATCTCCTCCCAACCAATACAAAATCCCTTTACCCTGCCGAGATCGAGACGGACTAACTTTTGAAAAATCAGGTTCAAAGTGCAGTTTTCAAACTGCCATATCTCAGCTGTTATCCAACCGATTTGACTGAGATTTGGACAGCACAAACAGCTTACTCCTGTGATCCTTCACCACAACGGTCACAATCCTAACTATAATCTTGTCAATTTTATAATGAATAGAATGTTCAGGCTTTATAATGGAGCATGCAACACGCTTTAACCATAGAGTCGCTCCTGCCACTCTCTAATGTTTAGCTTTCACCCAGCGCTCGCCCCTTCCCTCCTGACATTCAGATCCCTTCATTTAAAAACCTTCCTCCTCCACCAGGATTTCTCTTCATTTCTATAGATTCCTTGTTCATGACTGCCTATCCCTTGCTTCCTCTGTGACTAAGTCAAATGCATGCACTTGCAAGTTCTCACCAGGGACTAGTCTCTTATCACAACTGTTCAGCACCAGGCACATCATTGACATTGATACTAATAGTAATAAAGATGTCAATGGAAATAGTTGCTTACTTTATTAGATTAGATAATTTGTCTAATGCACATGCATGCAGTGCTCATCCATCCATCAGGTCCATTAATTCCTCTTGATAACGAATGTATATAATGCACAATTGCACATCACACTTTTGCTGCCACCTCTGTTGGTGTCCCTCTTTTTCTGCTTCATGTGATACACCGCTTCACTCCAAATTGTCACCTGATTATGTTTGTTTTTATGCTGTAAGCCGCCCCGAGATGCCGTAGGCATGAGGGAGCAGCTAACAAATATTTATAAATAAATTAACAATAAATATTAAGTATTTTTATATAGCACTAGCAATGTGTTTGACACTGAATAATCATTAGAGATGGATCCCTGCCCCCAGGGACTTACAATCTAGGACAGACGTAGGAGACTAGACAAAGGAGAAGAGAACATAAGGTGAGACAGGGATATGTTTGTTTACGAAGTTGAGAAATTGCAGGTGTATGTGCTTGCTTTAGTTATGGGAGAGAAAGAGATTCTGAATGATAAAACAGTAAAAGGTGCATCTGCGAGCAGTCTGTGGGGGTGAAGAACGAGGGAATACCTATGGGAAGAAAGGTGTTTAGGATGGATTTAAAGGTAGGGGGAAGAGTGTAAAGGCTTGAGGGGTGGGGGGGAAGAGAGGGTTCATTGGGAGTTGGGCAGAGACTAAAAAAAGAGTGAAGAATAAATAATCCCAAAACAAAATACATTTTTAGTTTAAGAAACCCATGCTGTTGAGGTGCTTTCAGACTTCATGAATATTTTCTCGCTCTTTCAGTAATAGAGCTAGGGGGCAACTAATGAAATTAACTGGCAAACAGTTTCAAACAAGAGCCCTTTTTCACATAAAGCACAATTAAACTGTGGCACTCATTCCCTGGCAATATTTTGAAGGTTAATAACATAACTGGGTTCCAAAAGAGACTGGATAAGTTCTTGGAGGGTAGGCCTATAAATGGTCATTGGCAAATTGTTCAGAGTTTAAAGCCTCCCACCCACTTTATATATATATATATATATATATATATATATATATATATATATATAACTTAGGGGTGACTCTTACTTTAAAGCCCCATGGCAATTTGTGTGCCTCAGTAACATAAGAGCAAGAACTGCCACGATGGGTCAGAACAATGGTCCATCTTTCCCAGCATCCAGTCTCCAACGGTGGCTCCTTTGGGACACTTCAGAGGAATGCATGAAAGGTCATAACCGAGCGGTCCGTTTCCCTGCTGTTTACCCCCAGCTCCTGACAGATGTTGTTTCCTCTATTAGCCGATTCACCTGTTCTCCAAGAACTTAGCCAATCCTTGTTTAAACCCAATGATACTATTGGCTTTCACATCATCCTCTGGCAAAAAGTCCGACAAGCTTAATTTTATGTTGAGTAAAATAGTTCTTCCTTTTTGTTTTGTAAATTTCTAACATGTTCCCCCCTCGGTCATCTCTTCTCCAAGCTGAAGAGCCCTAACCTCCCCTGCTCCTCCAAACGTCTTTGCCCCCCCTCCCCCCCCGGCTTGGAACTCCCTCCCTGGATACATTCATTCTGCTCCCTCCCAACTTTCGAATCCCTCCTGAAAACTTACCTTTTCTGTTAGGCTTTCCCAGGTCATGAGTCAAAAGGCTTGTCATGAGTTAACTTGCATCCTCACTGAGAATCTGTTTCCTGTAACTAAGTTAAGCACGTGCACCTGCATTTTCTCAATCTCCTGAATCTATCCTTGTCTCTCCTGATGTTCACCTGTCTTTCCCTTCCTTGTGTCTCCTAAACTGTAAGCCTTTTGGGGCAGAGACTTGTCTGTAACTACAGATTGTACAGTGCCAGGTACACTGCTGGTGCTATATAAATTATAAATAATAATGATAATATTGCCGTTCCTCATTCTATGGAAAAACAGAGAGCAAATGGGTCTTGTAGCATGCATCCATGTTACCATTTAACATCTCTGGAAATGTCTGTTGTTCTGTCTTGCTTTTGCTAGATTCCACAAGCTCCATCACAAAATGATTTGAAGAAGAAAAAGAGACGTGCCCCTCCACCACCGACTCCCATCATCCCAAGTAGGACAGAAGAAGAGCAAGACAAGAGGAAGAGCACTGTTGGTAAGATTATTTTTCATTCCAATGCACCTGCTTTACACAGACCTGCTGGCTGTTTGAAGAGTGAGTAACGGTACTAAAATTTCCCCATGATAAGAAACTATGTAATCTGGAAAACTATGCTGCAGAATGAAAGTCTGGAAATAAACATTCGATGTTTTAATATTTGGCAAGAGTATGTTTTCAGCAGAGATTCACAGACCAGGGAAAGCTGGACAATAAAGTTAGTCCAGTCAAGTGTAGGAGTTTCATAAGCACTTGGGCCGCTTACACATGAGACAGGAGTGTGAGGGGAGAACTGCTGCGAGCCAAAATCATGGCGGGGGTGTCACATGAAGTCCTGCACATGTGTACAGGGTTTTTGACGTGATTAGTCCTTACCGGCTGTGATTTCAGAGACGGGGCTGAAAATCCAGCCCTGTCTCCCGTCACGAATCATGGCGGAAATGGGCTAATTGCATCAAAACCCCCGTACACACGAGCAGGACTTCATGTGACCCCACCCCCTGCCGTGATTTTGGCTCGCAACAGTTCTCCCTCCCCCTCCCCCCCGTCAAAAACCCAACACACACATGATCCTTCTGCTGCTATTTTGGTTCATGGCAGTACCCTTTCCCTCCTGTTTCGTGTGCAAGTGGCCTGTTTTATCCTGGTTCTGCACCTGTTGAAATACCCAGTAGTTCTCAAACTTTTTGACTGTGACCCTGTCTTGAGATTTAAATATAATCCCATGATCCCAAACTTCTCCTGGTTATTTCTGGCCTTGGTGTGTTCTGGTCACTCCAGATCTTTAATTGTGCAGATTTTATTTTTCTGTCGGTGGATTTATCTATTGGGGCTGTTTTACATCTAATAAATCTTCAGTGGAGAGGGATGGTATAGACGACTCTGTTGGTCCCTTTCAGCCTTATGACAGTGACAGACATGCAAAATATATTTATCAGGATAATGACCCCATCTGCAGGTACCGTGATTCGTTTAGAGGTCAAAGCCAGTAGTTTAGGAATCTCTGGTCTTACTGTTGCATTTATTGGGAGCAGAGTTAGGCCAGTGTGGAGTGCATTGAGAAAATCTCACCCTGATAGAACATAATCTTAAATTCTGTCTGAAACCTATGGACATATTGCCAAAGCCATCCTTTTTGACACTCAAGAATATTTTCTCCCTCCATCCCATGGTGGTTTTACATCCATTGATGGTGTGCAGCAAGATTTTGTTCTTGTCTTCAGTCCTTTGTGAAATTTATCTCTGTTATCCTAGTCTTCAGTTACTCAGTGCAATAAAAGAGCTGGTGTCTTCTGGAAGAAACTCTAAACCTAGCAGAAGGAAGAAAGAAATTGCACTCCGCAACTTCGGTTACACAATGTTTGAACAGAGGGGAAAAGAAAATGGGTTTCCAGACGTTTACGCAGCCAACACTCTAAATGATGTCAGCGGAGAGTTTGCCTAATCATGCCCTTCAAAAACACACTGATTTTTCTGATGGGTTTCTAAAAGAGATGAGATAATAACCACACATGTTGGAACTAATTACCTTAAAAGTTTGGCGATGCACTTAGTAGTTTCCAAGCTGCGCCTCTGCCCTCATGTTTCTCAAAGCACCCAAGGCAGGCATGCATGATACCATAAGTGAATACCTTGTCATGCATAATTACTTGCATTAAAAATGTTTCTCGCTTTAGAAGGAAACCTCTTGGCTTTATTTCTTTCAGTAAATGCTTTGGATTTAATGTCTCTGCATTTAAGTAGTGGCAGGAGTCCATTACTCTGTGACATGCTCAACTCCACTGACATCGTATTTCAACCCTTTAAGGGGGATGTTATCCCTGTGCAGTAGAGATTCAGTTTTGAGAAAATTAGTTTCCTGTTAATCATAGTGGATGTCGCAACCTACTATTATCTCCCTCCCCCTACCACCACAAGTCCTATATTTGTGACATTGGAAGCTATTAGTTACATACAGATGTTAATTATACATCAATGCTTAGGTGAAGAAAGATGAAAGAGAACAACTCTCATCTAATTTTAATTTTTTAAATTTAATTTATTGGCATTAGCTTTCGCCATAGCCTTACACGAAAACACATAATATAAAACATTAAAACATAATAGTTGAATTATAACAATACTATCCAGCCAAATAATCAATCAATCCAACAGTAGCATTGGCTTCTGCCACAACCTTGGGCAAATTTACATGGTATATATACAACAACATAATAATTAATTTACAACAATACTATAGTCGATCCAGATAAAATACTGGATCGAGCATAGAACAAATAATCAGCAAAAGCACTATCGGCATTGGCGAAGTATTTCCGGTAGTTTAATATAATCTATTGATTTACAACTAAAATCTGGCAAAGTTTACATTCCATCACAACAGATACCCCAACTATAGGGGACCTCTTACCTAAAGTTAATTCGCCCCCCTCAATCCAATATATGACAAAAAGCCTTAAAGCATTTCATTTACAAGGTTTATAAAACTATCTAAAATTTACGCAACTTGCTGCGGATAAGTGTCCTCCTTTTGTTAACCAAACTCAAATAGGTTGCGGTGGCTACTAGACCCTCCTTATCCCGTAAGAGTAGGAAGAACTCTAGATTCAAATTAGATACACAAGAAGAGTCACGAAGTAGGAGGGGGGCAAGCCAGGTCTCCCTTAAAATTGTATAGTAAGGGCAGCCTAACACGAGATGAGGCACTGTCTCAATCTCAGCCCTACTGCAAGTGCAACATCTATGCTCATAAGGGACCTAGTAATGGCGGCCTTCTACAACAGCTGTCTGGAACTGTTGGAAACGGAACAAAGTAAAGTATCTGCGCAACCTGGGATTCGCCAGTAGGTCCAAATAGGCTCAAAACAGAAGAGGACCTTCACCTGGGCCAATCGGGGGGGCAACCTTCCACCCAGCTAACTTCGCCATATCCTCCTGCTTTGCCATATCCAGTAATCTGCACGAGACCTCTGATTTTATGGCTTTGAGGCTTTTTCCCGTGAAATATTCCTCTGAGAAACTCGATTCTCTAATCAGGTTACCTAGATACGTTACCCAAAGGTAGGCACATGGGCTTACATTTACCAGCTCTTCCACCAAGCACTGGACCGGTATAGCAGCTTCTGGTAGAGTCAACAGTCGTAGCCAAAATCTAGCAAATGTCAGCTTGGCCTTAGCTTCCAGAGATACGACGCCGAGTTCAGCTCTAGCCACTGCTCCAGGGACTCCTGATCCCACCCTCAAGAGACGTTGTAGAAACTCATTCTGCACCTTCTCGAAAATCCCAGTGTCAGGGAATGTAATTCTCTCAACTCCAAACAGGGTTGAAGATGGCACTTTGGCGTTGAACACCCGGAGTATCGCTGACACAAGGACTCCTTTGGAGGCACTAGCAGCTCTTTCAAGGACTCGCACAGCTCTTTGTGCTTTAAGAGCCCTCAGTTGGAGGTGGGAGCTCCAAGTAGCGCTAACAGTAAAGATTACCCCCAAATAAGCAAAAGGTTTCACTACTGTCAGATTGCCAGAAGCTGTCTTCCAGAGTGGGGGAAATTTCCTTTTCCCAAGCAGCATTACTTTAGACTTGGATGAACTTATTTCTAGCCCATTAATACAGCAATAATTGTAGAATGCTTTAATTACTCGCTTTAGCCCAACCTCAGTTTGTGATATTAGTACCACATCATCAGCAAACTGCAGAAACCCAACCTGAGTATTCCCAATCTTAGGGGCATGGCAGTCCTCCGCCGAGAGATATTTAGGCAAGTCTGCCGTATATAGATTAAAAAGGGGGGGGGGGCAGTACACACCCTTGGCATACTCCCCTGGAGATATTACAAAAGCCTGGCTCATCCTTGGCCCAATTTTCACTTTGGCCACGTTGTTCGTATATAAGTGGGAGATGACTTGTAATAGCCTGGCACTAATACCCCAAGTTTTTAATTTTTGCCATAGTCTAGGTCTAGACACAGTATCAAAGGCCTTGGCAAGGTCCATAAAGGCCAGATAAAGCTTACCTTTTTTAACTGTACGATATTTCTTTAAAAGGTGCTGCAGCACAAAACAACAGTCGAGTGTAGAGCACCCTCGCTGAAAGCCGAACTGCTGTGGCGGAATTAGAGCCTGTTCCTCCACCCATTTTTCCAAGTGTCCTAGTAGTACTTTGGCATAGATCTTACCTATGACTGATAAAAGATTAATTGGCCCATAACAGTCAGGGTCACTGGCCTTGCCTTTTTTGTAGATGGGCACTATAAAACTCTGTACCCATGAATCGGGAACCTTATTACCATTGGCAATCTCGACAAACTTACTGGCAAGGAATTGAGCCCACCAAACGGGTGCGGTCTGTAGCCATTCAGCTCTTATATAATCGGGGCCTGCAGCTTTGTTACATTTCAGGGTTTGGATACAGTCTAAGATTTTACTTTCCTGGAAGTCCGGGAGATGCCACTTAATACCCTCTACCCCCACAGCATCTATCCTCAGATTGTCCAAGGAAATTCCTCTATCACAATATAGGTCCCCGAAGAAAGACCCCCATCTAGCGAAGGGAATTACTTGGGAGATTGTGGTAACTTTAGGCCTTATCAAACCATTGAGCATGGACCAAAAACAAGCCAAATTGTCCAGAGAAAGGGCAACTGCCATCATAGCCCATTGCTTATTATAATAGTCTGTCCTTTTCATTTTGATCAATCTGGCATATCCTAGGCGTAATTTACAATAATTATCCCAAGAAATAATATCATGTCTCCTCACCCACTCCCTCTTAAGCTTGACTAACCATCGTTTGGTACATATACACTCATGATTGTACCATTTTCTATAGCCCTGGGAAGATAAAGGGCGTGGACTAGTTAAGAGGGAGCCTTGGAAAAAATGTACCACTAAATTATATATTGCTTTGGCAGATTCCTGGCAGATGGGCTCCTTCTGAAGAAGGTCACAGGCATTGCAAATCTTATTAATCATGACCACCAGAGTCCCCGAGGAGAGACACCTTGGTTTCAGGGAGAGGTCGCCCGTTAACTCCTGAGTTACCAACCCTGCCCCCCTAATACCCGTACTCAGGAGGCCATGGTCGCTCTTTGGCCTAGTAATAATTTGAAGTTGCTTGAATTTCTCCTGGGCCTGGGCTTCTATCAACATTTTATCGACTTTGCTCCTTCCCACCGGGGAGACAAAGGTGAAACCCCCCTCTATATCCTCATCCATTCCCTCCTTGAGACTAATAAGGTCGAATTTGCAAATCAAAGCATCCAACGCCTTTGTATTGACAACTGTCCTAATAGAAACCGAATGGCCAGGACCAGATGCCAGAGAAAGATTGTCTAATCCTATCCATATAGGATCCATCTCTGTCCAAGGGTCCTGCATAGGAATCCTTGTCCAAATGCATGTTCCAATCTCCCATCACTCTGCCTGAGGAAACTGGTCCTCTTTGTGTGACATTTCCTCCTCCAGCACTGCCCAAACGTCTGACCTGTAGTAAGGCGACGAGCAAGGAGGAATATACACATTATAAATAATGAAGCACTCCCTGCTGGAACTATCTAGCTCGTGTTCTAGGAACCCTATCTGGAATTCCAGTCTGGGGGAGGAAAGAGGTAAGAAGGTGAAATTTCAGGAGGGCTGGATCAAAAACATTAAACCTCCAGACACACGACCTCTTGATCCCAGCTTCTGACCCCCATCCAGGAAAATCTCAAATCCTTCAGTGGTAATATCCTCATCCAGTCTGAGCCACGTCTCTTGGAGACAGAGAAAACCAAACTCTTTCAAAAACCCCATCCAGCCTTTGTCCCCCAGTTTAGCCTTTATGCCTGACACATTCCATGATGCCATATGGAAGTTTACCATCCTCATACTCCCCAACCCTTCCTGGATCAGAGCAGTGTCGCTCCTAGGCTCCAAATCGAAATTGGTTGGAGCCTTGCCACTCTCATGTCATACTTCTGGGATCGGTTCGATGGAAAACAAACTTGAATCCAGAGCAACCACATTGCTCTGGAAACTAGGGACAAGAACTGCTGTCTTGCTGCTCCCCATGGGGTCTATACATTTGGGTGGGTTAATAGTCTCAGCTGGAGAACCCTGGTCAGCAGGGTCAAGACAGCACGCTGCAGTATAAACTTCAGGGTCATTTATAGGTTGGTACACTCGAGAGGGATCCCGAAGGTGGGACGCTTTGTAATTAATTTCTGAATCACGTATAACCTTTCTAAGATCACTTAGCCTTGACATAAACTTATCCTGATCAATAGCAGATAGCTTCAAAACCATATCCCACAATTGGGTGAAACCATCCACGATAGTACCTCGTAGCGAGGATTCGGCCTACCTTCTGGAAACCCCAAGGGGTGAACCGATAGCAGGGGACACCTCTAACCTCTCTCCAGTAAATTCCGACTGGTTAGGATTAACAGTAGATTTGGGGGGATTGGGTAAGATGCTTCGCAAGGCTGGCTCAGGCACTAAAGAAGGGACATCCAGGCCAGAACGCGCACACACCCCACACCCCCGGGGCTGAGTTGGGCAACTAATTCCTAGCTACGTAAGATCCAAGGAGCCATTAAGATCGAATTGCCAGGGTTCAGGCTGAAGCGCCATCCCCGGCTCAAGTTGCCCAAAGCTAATTGGTTCGGGAATTGCCCTAATAGATGGAACTGGACGTTCCGAGCCTAGAGGTATAAGGTTTGGAGATGAAAACAACTTGGTTAGGGGAGGTTCTTTTGAGGTTTCAAGATGGGTTCTGGGATCTGGTAACCAAACCCTGTCTATAGAAATCCCCCTGATCTTCAGGTACTTTCTAGCTTTAAATATATCCATGACCCAAGATTCTACAGCAAAACACAGGTGAAGTTTATAGTACCATCTCCGCGTTGGCAGCCAGTAACAATTCTTGATAGTACTAGGCAAAAACTCTTTCCCTAGGAGACTTGACAAATGGCAGGCTACTTCCTCTCTCCCCTCCCACTCATTGGTACTTTCATTGCAAACAGCACCAATAAATAAATAGATCTCCTTCCTTCGAAGAGTCCAAGGTCTCCTGGTAGCACACTGGGGACCAACACATGTCCTCTTAATAGTTTTGGAGGTGCCCACAGCTTCAGTCCGACGGTTGGCGCGGCTCTCCCCATAGCCTTCCACACAGCTTCCCAATTGCTGGGTTATATTCTGCAGCTGGGCCTTGACTTTGCTCACCACATCTCCTAGCTCTGAAATGCCCCAAAACAATGCCTCTACTGTTCGCGCAATCAACCTGGATTGGTGTAATAAACAATCCTTGGTTGTAGAATCCTTAGGCGAAAATGGAAAGTTGACACGCCCTGGAGGCACTTGGCTACTAGGTGCTGCCCCAAGCAACACCTGTGCACTAAGTTCGTCCTCTGGGTCTGCAAGACAGGCGAAACAGTTTGAAGAAAGAAAACACCCACTTGCCTGATCCTTCACAGAACTCCGGGTAATTTTTGCAGGAGCTAGGTCCTCCGGGGAGGCAGAAGTCAGCTCATGCCCCCTCTTCTGCTCCATCTCTCGAGATTTTCATAGAAGAATAGGGGAGCGCTCAGCTGCTGAGAAGCGTATCCCCCAGCTCCTAGGCATGCCCTCCAACACGCGTCCTCGGTGCCGCTGCCTCAGCAGCATCTTTCAGGTTTGCTAGAGCTTCTCCCCTCTCCGTGTTCAATTCTCTACTGTGAGGCGCTTGGGGGAGGGGGACGAACCCCCCGAAAGCTGGGCTTCCGGCAGCCGGGAGGGAGAAGGCAGGTGGGTGAACAGGCAGGTAGACAGGGGGAGCGGAGTGGGCTGGGTCATAGCTGCTGCCGCCACCGCCAGGCTCCTCCACACTTCCACTTTCCAATCCTGCCACAACTCTCATCTATCTTACAAATAGGTTACTTATAGTCCAGATCCTTAACTGGTGTAAATTGGCATAGCTTTGTTAGTTTTAATGGAATTACTCCTGACTTGCAACAAAATATCTAGCCCAGAATAGCCTCCTGTATAGCTTTTGCTTTCTGTTGCAGTCTTGATTGACTATACTCACTGGCACAGAGACCAGGAAACCTTCTCAAAATGACCCATTTTTTGTTGGGGGCACAAGCTGTAATCCCATAAGAGACAAATGCATTTAAAGGAAGGAGTGAGTACAAGACAAAATGGGAAGACAAAAACTACAAGAAGTCAATCAATCAATACTGTTTATTGTGCTTAACCAAAGGTTATCACATACCTAATTTAAATACAAATAATAATATCAGTAAAAATCAGTTGATCAATTAAGGGCCAAAATAGGCCATACATATATAGTTATAAAACAACAAAACAATATATCCTCATTTCAGTAAGTTAACTTAAAATGTTATAAGGAAAATACGATAAAATCATTTCAAAATTTACATTGGGTGATTTCAGACGTGACGTTAACACGGTGAACCACGGTGAATACCCACTTGTGGTCACCGTGTCCCGTACGTCTGTTCACGGCGCGCCAGATGTTGGCCACAGTCAATCGGCACATGGGGTTCGTTTGAACCACGCTTCCCGGGCTAGCCGGGGGAAGGTCCCGGGAAGCGTGGTCAAATGGACCCCGGGCCGTGGCCAAGGAAAAGTAACNGGCGGGATCCCGGGCCGTGGCACGATCGGCCAGACGCGGCGGCCGCATTGGCCCCGCCGCCCGCCCGTCTCCTCGGAGGGCGGGCGGCGGGGTGCGTGGAGGGGGTGGGGCCGCGTGGCCGCACGTTGCGCCGCGCGGCCCCGGCCCCTCCCACTTTCCCCACCGGGATCCCCCCGGCACGTCTGTTGTGCCGTTACGGGGTGACCCCGGCGGGGAACGAAGCCGGTGGTGCCGGTACAGGGCCAAAGGGGCCCGTATCGTCTGAAAGTACCCATTTAAACAAAACACAAAAAGGGGGGAAAGGTGCCATGAACCAAACTATCCTAATCATAATGCTTAAACTTGAGAAACTTATCCCTACGAAGAAAAGCGTACTCAAAAAAGCTAGCTACCGCTTTCGTTACCTCAGAGTCAATGTCTGCTAGCATAAATTGAAGGAAAAATAAGTGAGATCTCCCAGGGTAATTAATCGAAAGGGAAGTTAGATATTGCTCCCTCAAGGAATCATATAAATGACTACTCAACAATATATGATCAACAGATTCAGTTGTTGAGTTGTTGAAGGGACACACGCAAAGAACATAGTCGGTCTTAGAGTATCGCCCTTCTAATACCTTACTGGGTAAGGAATTAATCCTAGCACCCAGAAATAACTGCCTACGGCAGAACGAAAGTTGTTGCGAAAGAAATACAGTCATACTCAGGAATCCAAATTGGGTAATTTGATAAAAATGGGGTGTCCCTTATTGTCATGATCCTATTTTGCTTATTAATATCACTAAATCTCTGGAGTATCTCTGATTTCATTAAACACGGTTCCTTACTACTAATATACTCTTCAGAGAACCCTATTGAAGCTAAATCATTCCCAATATTCTTAAACTACAAGAAGTTGAAAGCAGCATAGTAGGAAAGAACGGTTGGGTGCGTGTCTGCCAGTCTGACCACACGAATCAGAGACAAAAAGATGATACAAAAACATTCTGGTATTGACAAGTGGATCAGTTTGATTGTTACACACCAAATGTCTTCACTGCCTCCAGTAATTTTGATCCTGCATTTAGTCTGTAAGGGGTCACCCATATTAAATGTTTTTCTGGAGACAAAGCTCTTCTGATTTCCTTGCTTCATCTCCCCTGTATATAAGACCTGGTATTTATAGGCCTTCCAAGAAGTCTGAAGACTTATTCCCCAATTCCAGAAATAAATTCTTCATAAAAGTAGCAGATCAGATTATTCTAGCTATCCATGGTGGTTTGGTTATTCAAACTGAGCATCACCAAGAAAGGAAAAAAGACTTGTCAGGTACACACACACACCCCTCTATGTATATTATCTGCCCCCACACCAGAGGGAAAGAAACTGAACTTCCAAGAAAACGTCCTCTGGTTTTATCCACTGCCAACTGAAAGTACCGATAGATATTTGGAATACATGATACCAAAATAAGCACACCTCCAATTCTCTGAACATTCCAGGCATATATTTAAAGAGCAGTCCCTCAAGAATAAACTCAACAACCTTGTTTCAACCAGAAACTAATCAGCCAGAAAATGGAAAATTGAAAGCCCAGCTGTATATATGCTAGCCTTTTACCACGCTCCTTCTTCCCCATGGAATGGAGAAGAGATGGCTTTGCAGTATTTCCTAGAAGTCAACGATTTCAGACTGTTTGGCACCAATGGAGCAAATATCCCGACACCTTGAGTAATGTGCTTTGCTGTCTGAATTAGAGAAACGTCCAGATATGTAAGATTCGTAAAGCATGTGTTGAGTATAGATGGTTCCAGATATAAGAGGTTATGCTGTATACAGGGTTTTATTTTTAACTTAACCAGATTCTGATAAACATGAGGAGTTATTTGCAGTATCCATACTCGAAGGCCATTTTTTTCCTAGTTGCAACTTTGGATCAAGTAAATTTCATGTTCTGAAAATAGCAGATTCTGCTTTTCACCTGTGTGTTGGTCTGGAAGCCTGTGGCGAGATGTATGCTTTATTGGTTTGCCTAGATTGTAGCACACTAGAATATATTGGTCCTGATTTCGTCTATCGTTTACACAAGGCGTACCTCCATTATTTTAGCTGGGTTGCTCCTGGTTTACATTGGCGTCCGAAAAATCAGGCCCAGATAGTGGAACGTGAGAAGGAGGTTGAAGGAAGGTTGCACACACATTTGTTTTAAAGTGAGCTTAAGAAGAGTTGGTTGATTTTTTTTTTGATTTTTTTTTGACAATAAAGTAACTAGTTAATTGATTCCCCTGTAGGTAATGGACGGCAGGTGCCACAAAAGCCTCCTAGAGGCAATACACGTGGTCCACCCCAGTTAGTGATTCCCCCACCCCCACCTTACCCTCCTCCTGACAGAGACATTATGGACCAACCTGTCTTTTACAGTGAAGCAGAAGATACAGAACCACCAGAGATGGTAGCTAAACGTACGTTTAAACAACTATATAACTGTTCTTCCTTTCTCTGGGTGTTACTCTCGGGGGGGACTTACCTTTCCAGACTTTCCTTTCTGCTCTCCAGACATACATGTTTTTCTTACCCAGACTGTCTTCTTTCAAAATGCCCAATGCATTATATCAACTTGTAAAGTGAATGTGATATTTGCTTGTGGAAAATAACAATAACAATGCTTAGCGTTATGCAGATGTATGTTTGACATGGGCAATAACTGATAAATGTTTAATGCATTTGGAAATAGAAGTGTGTGCTTCGAAATTGGATTTTTTTGTTTGTCCTAAAAGAGCATTGTCATCTGTTGCCGAAGGAGAGTTCCCTCTGAGGTACAGTCAACTTAACAATCAGATCAGTATCCCTGAGTGTTTTGAAGAATACTGAGGAGAATCAGACTTATCCCCCATCTTACCCAGAGTTTGTTGAAAAATCAGAATTTCTCCTTCTTAAAGAAGAAGTAAACATTTTTTAAAAAATTAAATCTTTTCTGTCCCAAATCAGCTTAAAATTTCAAAAGCAGCAATTTTCATCAAAACAAAGTCCAAATTTTTGTTTGTTGAACTTAATGTTGAACTTAATGTTTCTACTTAAATTCAAAATTGAAGCAATCAATCAATGGGCTATTCAACATAAAACTACAATATTGTAAAACAGGATAACAACAAAAATCTGATCTCGGCCAGTAACACATAATAACAATAGTGAACAATCTGATCAAAGTGAGGGAAGAGAAAGAAAACTAACTGCAGCTAGTCCCACTCTAACGATCTCTTTCCCATTGAGCCATAAAAAAATATAATGCCACCGCCTCATGTCATCGAGAGTATTTGGAGACAGTAAGGCTGACATCCTCTGTAATTTGGGTAAGAATGGTCACTTCTCTACAATTGGAGCAATCCACACCGCACATAAATTTTCATAAATAGAACATGTAAACAAAATGTGCTCAATGGATTCTACCTCACCATTGTGGCACGCACATAAACACTTGTTATACTCTGTCCACTCGGCTCTACCTTTTAGTAACAGCTGTCTCTAGCAGTTGGGATCTGGCCAGCGTTGAAATCCTACGGCGGTGTGGGTCTTGTGAGTCAGATAGGGTTCCAAGCCGAAAACTGATTTTTAGCTGTGAATACCATGGTGCAATTTTCACTGCTACGATTTGCAAGAGGTCCTCTTGAACTGAGACATCAGTTCTTTATCATCAGACATTAAAATCCTGTTTAATCTCATGCAAACGTGATCTACCATTAGACTGGAAACAAAACTCTAAAGAAAAGCTTAATTTCACTAAGGTGGTCGAGATTTCTTTCCACCACCTATATTTTTTGCTTCCACTGTGTTGCATCTGTTCCAGCCAACACTTGTTAGACAATCTCACTAGTTCTAGACAACATAATCTGTCCCAGTAGGTAATTGCTCTTATTTTAGCTAATGTATATGCCACTGGATATAACCCAGTCTCTGCTCGGAGCATACAAAGCAGAGTCGAATTAGAAACTCTTAGCATTCCCATGATGTATTTATTTTGAACTACCTCTACCTCCCTGGAATAAGCCAAAAACCAAATTTCCAAACCATAGAGAATCTGAAGATTGCACCGTGGCCTTATATACGCCTAAGACCATGAGGTTCATAATCAGCAATGTCATTTGCCATAGACAGTATGTCCAGAACTACAAAGCAATTATTTTAGCTTTAAAATGACAGGAACAAAAATGATGTTTTGAAATTCTGGTCTATGTATGGGGGAAAAATGAGTTCTCCAATGAAATATTTAGGTTCATTCAAATCATGTTTTGTGGTGAAGGAAAAAGTTTTAGTGAAAATTCTCCAGTCAGACCTAATCTTAATGGTTACAATCCTGAACCCACTAAAGTCAATGGCAGAACTCTCCTTGACTTTCTGGGTGATGATTGCATCTAGCGTGTATAGTTTCCATGTCCTAGCTCTGCCCGGTTGCTCAGTGATTCGTCTAAAAATTTCTTGGGCAAAAGTGGCAAGCCCACATATTTTGGGAATCCTGCCTTAGTTTCTGCATTCTTTTACGTTTGTGAGGGCACCCACCAGAATATTCCAAGTTACCATAAATAATCTTGACTGTTTTCGGTGTAAACCTATGAACTTGCAGATCCAGACATACACACAGCCCCAGGCTTTAGAGGAGTTGAAAGGGATAGGTAGAAGCATAGAGAGGCACGATAGCAAAATAAACAATTTTTTTTTTGCTGACCTATTACATTTGCTGCTGGTGGGGGAGCAGCAGGGCTCTCTGTGTGTATTGCGAACCCCGAACTGGAAGCTAGCACTGGAGTTGGGGCTTTTATTGGGGTTGGAGACAAGGGAGTGCTGCTTCATTGGGTGGTGAACGGAGTGTCTAGGATGACAAAAATCTGTAAAACCGGCTCTGCAGATGGAAATCCAATAGTGCTGTGCATAGACTTAGGAGATCTCTTGCACAAAGTGGCTTTCAGGACTGAGGCATAAACGTTTACAAGAATGGCAGAAAAACTTTGTGAAATGCTAATCTTGCAACAAGCCTTTTCTGAGAAGCTTTTTGGTAAGGTTTATTTCCTAAGTAACACTCTATCTTATGAACATTGGCAGAGTTTTTGTCCTTCTGCACACACGCTAAACCCAAAACCTTACTTTACAAATCTCTGTAAACGAGAGGCAGAGAGACCAACCCCTGCTTAACTTTGAAAGAGGAGTAATCCAGGATCTGCACTGCTAGAGAATACAACGGTTATGTGGATTAACCTATTTTATTCCCTAGCAGTGTGTGAAAAAAGTATTATATCACAGATAATTTGAGTTAAGATATCATAAGATCATACACAATCTTTCTTTTATTAAAGATCTGTTCTGGACTTGTCTTAATTAATATTTGTGCTTCATATGACTTCCTAACATTACTAGGTTTTGCAATGTTCCTCTGATCCACCCCAGTGATCTGATCCACTTTAATCAGTGTTGCTCAGATTTTTATCAGTTGGATTGTTCAGCATTAATAATACCAAAGCCAAAAAAAATCTTTGGTTAGGCTTCTGCAAAATTGCGATAACCTCAACTTGTTCAAGCCAGGAAAGCAAATCGTAGCACATTGCTTAAAGAGCTCTGTTTCATCAACATATGACTTGGGCATATTCTCCCTCCACTGGTTCCCTTTCCCCTTTTCATGTCCAGAACAAATTCCTTGTCTTCACTTTCAAGGCTCTTCATGGCCTTGCTCCTCCCTAGCCTTCTGCCCTCATTTCCTAGTACATTCCTATCCTGCAACCTCACTCCTCCTCTACCACTGTCTCACCCTCCCCAGAGTTTCCTGCTCCATAAAGCATCTTTGCCCCTTCTCCAGTGCTGCCCCCTATGCTTGGAACTACTTCTCCTTTTATGGTTGCTCTTTTTTTTTATGCTTCTCCATACCCCTACGCCCTTCTTAGCTTCATAAAGGTACCCCTGTCCCTCCCTATGTGTCCCCTTCCCCCTTGTCGACGCACCCCAATGAGACACAGAGACTTTCTTTGGTTTAAAACTGGCCGCACTCTTTATTCAAGCAAATTATCAAGGCCGGTGGGGAAATTGCACCATGCAATTTGCGTTCAGCATGCCAACTCACTAATCTAACTTATTAACTCTGATACTGCGCGGATGTGCCCTCCGTTGACAGTATCCTGAACAGTTACCATCCTGAACCATTAACATCCCCTCCTCCGACAGGGCAAGGCCGAAGGGGGGTGACAGCCCAACCATGGGCGTGAGTAAGAAGTGAAGTGTCCACAAGGTCCAAAGACAGCGCATGTCCCTGCAGACCCTGTTAAGACACCACTCCCAGGAAACATGACCACAGTGCGTGCCGTGCCCTGCATTACACTTTGTATCATCTCCCCATCTCTTAAGGAGATGTCTCGTAATACCTTATAAACCTACCTATTAAACCTATCATGGCATACTGGACCCCTGCCACAAAGGGGTGATCAACCTTGATCCCCCCGACCCCCACCGCCTAGGAATCCAACAGACATTGTAACTGACAGGCTAATGCAGCCAAATACATCTCGTTCCCTAGTTCTGAAAGGTATACTCGGTCTTCCCTGTATAATTCGGGCCTGGTGTGTATAATTCCTAAATGTCTAATGTTTGACACCCCCCCTATTCCTCTTAACCATTTAACTACCTCCCGATTAACGTTTTTTCTGGCCTTGTCAACTCTGCCAGGTTTGATTGCCTTGTCCCATCTGTTTCTGGGTACCCAATCGGTCCAAACTAAATGGACCCCTTGATCTTTAACAACTCTTCCTTAATGTTTATAATCAAATTAATCCCTTTCCTTGTGGATAAGTCATTCTCTCCTAAATGCAGCACTAATATTCCTGGCGAAGGCAGGTGCCCCAATCCCCTCAGCATTGGGAGGAGCTGGTTCCATCGTAGCCCACTCCTGCCCATCCATCTGACACATGCTTTGTCTGCCAAGCCCAAATTCAGACCCCATGCGGATTTTTGGCAACCACACCTGCCCATCGTACAAGACTGTGGCCAATGATCCACACTTCTGTTTGTGGCACCTGTTAGCCCTGCCCCCTAGGAAACAAACAGAAGACGGTTAGTAGTGATAAGGCCGGACATATTTTTTGTATGCCCCCGACCGCCATCTACCCACGGCTTTAATTGCAGCTTCGGGTACCCCTGCTGCTGCTGCCGTAGTAGCTGCCCCAATCCTGAATGAGTGGGTCCCAAATTCCTGCGAAGGTAGTCCTAACCTACATAGTGTGGTGCAAAGTATTGAGGTTACCTGGTAGCTTGTAACAAACATCCCATTCCTATGAATGAACAGTTCGCCAGGAACACTTGGTCGTATTACCATATATCGCCTCAGCTGCCTAAATGGGCAAGTTGTATCCGGTCCGTCTTGATAGAGTTTAACTCTCTGACCCCGCCCTTTTTGATCAGTCTTCGAACGATGAAGATGCAATCTTATCCTGTCAGTTGTAGCCTCCAAGTCATCCACCCCCAAAGCTGTATGGGAGGGATTCCTTGTGGAGCAACACACCACTTCACTAACCCTAAACCCGCCAAAATACATGGTGACATAGATTGTCCTAAACAGCTGTGTTTCGTAAGTGTCGTAACAAACCTCTTGAAGGACCTCCACCAACCGGACGAGGATGGGAGATGTTATTGGGGCTCGGGGACTACGAGTCGCTGGGCGACTCTGCGCCCATGCCTCAAGCATGTGCTTTAAATAAAAAACGTTGTCCGGGGGTGGAAAGCCATTCAATCTGCTTATAAAGGTGATGGCAGCTGTTTTGCCTGCTCTGGTGCTGACAGCCAGGCCCCATTTGTGAAGGGTTAGTACAAATTGAATAACCTCTGGTTCTCCAGTTGGGAACCCTAACCCCCGCCCTTTGCTTGCCCTAAACTCCTGGAAATTCTGAAAGGCCCTACCGTATGCAGTCTGTGTTCGAGGGGCCAGTGCCCCTTGGATGGTAGTCTGCACCTCTACCTCCCAAGGTTCCATATTCCAGGCGGCAAAGGATCTGGGTCTGCACGGGGTTCCGGTGCCAACTCACGGAAACCGTCCATCTGGAACTGAGAAAGGACATCTGCTATGCCGTTATCGATTCCAGGGACGTGTCGTGCTATGAAAAGGATGTTATCCCTCAGGCAGGTCAACACCAATGTTTGGACCAATTTCATGACTCTCTGGGATCGTGAGGAGAGTGAATTCACGACGTGGACAACTGCAGAGTTGTCACACCAGAATACAACGGTTCAGTTAGCAAATAGGTTTGCCCATAGGAGAACTGCGACCACTATGGGAAACAGTTCTAAAAAGGTGAGGTCCCTGGTGATGCTGGCCACGTGCCAATCGTGATGTCTAAAATATATGCCAAAACCTACTCTTCCCGCAGCGTCCGACTGAACCTTAAGGTCGGTTCGCAGGAGCCACCATTCCCTCCAAAAGCTAACCCCGTTAAAGCCTTGAAGGAATGTCAACCACACCGTGAGGTCCTGACGCATGTCACTGGAAACCCGGATCTGAAAATGAGGTGGTAAATCCCCTAATAGCTTCATGTATAACCTGGATAGGAATGCCCTACCACCCGGCAGGCGAAGTTTAAACTCCCTACCAAGGATTGTAAAGCCTGAACGGTAATCTTACAGGATCCCAAACACTCATTAATCTTGTTCCGTATACTAACCAACTTGTCTTCTGGCAATCTCGATGACATTGCTTCTGTGTCCAATTCAATACCCAAATAGGTAAGCCTCGTCATAGGCCCTTCTGTTTTTTCAGGAGCCAAAGACACCCCTATCTCTGTGGCAACGTCCTGGAATAATCCTAGGATGGCAGCACACTCCCCCGCCCTTGGGCGACCAATTATCAAAAAGTCATCTAAGTATTTGGACACTGCTGCCCCCTTAAGCCATTGAGTGAACACCCACACCATTAAGGTACTGAATCTCTCGAAAACAGAGCAAGAAATTGTGCAACCCATCAGCATGACTCGGTCATAATAATAGCGCCCCTGGAACTGAAAACCAAGTAGGTGGAAACTGCTGGAGTTCACTGGTAATAACGGAAATGCGGATTTTACGTCACATTCTGCGAGAAGTGCTCCCTTCCCCATAGTCCTAACTTTATCCACCGCTTCGTCGAACAACCTGTATTTAATGGTTGACATCTCCTTTGGGATGGCATCATTGACTGAACCACCCCGGGGGTAAGACAAGTGGTGTATTAGGCGGAATTCCCCTTTTGCTTTTTTTTGGTACAATTCCTAATGGGGAAACGACCAAGTTGTCCAAAGGCGGGTAATTGAAGGGTCCTGCAACCCTACCTTCAGCCACTTCCTTCGCAATCTTAGCTTCGACCAGGTCTTCCATACCTAATGTTGATTTGAGATTCTTTACCATTGTCTGCTGCCTAAGTGGGCCCGCCGGGATAACAAATCCATATCTAAAACTATTAACAATGTATTCAACTTCTTCCCTATTGGGGTGACCCCATAGGGCCCATTCTAATTGCTCAATTTTGACTGGGGTCAGTCCCCTTTCCTGGGCGTGTCCCAGTTGAAGGACCCGTGCCTCCTTTGCTAGCCCTGCCCCATTGGCCGTACCCCCCTTTCCTGCCCTTCTGTCTTGGCCGAGGGCAATAAATTGCTGGGTGAGCTGCCCTGCAGTTTGAACACATGTGCCGAAATCTGCACACCTGCCTGTTGCATCGGCCGGCTTTATTGAACTCCCAGCAGGGGCCAGGGCTGCTTCTAGCATCCCCCCGAAAGGACTCTTGCCCCCATGCTACCCCACCCCGAACCAGGGGATGTCCACTATCTGCCCTGGGAGCCCGGGTGACATCCACTATTCACTCCAGCCATAAATCGGGGGCGTGGACATCCCAACGGAGCCCCGGCCTAGTGACCGCCCTATGCCAGAATGCCTCGCCGTATCTCAACCATGCCCCTACTGGCCCGGTTCCATAAGCCCTGAGGACGATGTCCGCATACCTATGGAGTTCAAGACCCCCGGCTGGGGTCAGCCTGGAGTATGACCCCCATGTACATGGCAAATGCTGACGTCCAATTTGCCCAATTCCCATCAGGTTTGGGGCGCTTGAACTTCTCTTTCTCCTTACCTTCCTCTGGCTCGGAGTGATCCACTATTGGATCACTGAACAAGAGGGCGTAGATGTCGACATACTCCCCTTTTAATATCTTGTCTCTCATTGCTGGTAACAAGTGTGCCCCGAACGGTGCAACCACACTGGGGATCGCGCCCCCGGGTGGTGGAGGGGGGCGGGTCACTACCTGTTCTTCTCGTACCCCAGTAACCTAAACTGGTCTCTCCAGCACCTTTTCTGGGACATTGGCTAATTCCCTTCCCTGTGTGGCCCCAGTGGGGGGTTCTATTGCCTGTGCACGCCCGGCCGGGGGACTAGAAGGCAAGGGCACGGTTCGCCTCCCCACGGGCTCAGATCTCTAGCCGTTCCCTGGGGGGCCCTCGCCCACTTGTGACACCCATTGGGGCGCCCTGTGGAGACACCACCAGGGTCATCCAAACCCACGCCCCATTCCACATAACCAACTGTGGTGCATTATTCAGGGATGTTCCACAACCTGCCACCCCCTGACCCTCACTCTGATTTCTAGGCAAGTCCCTGTGTGAGGTTCCTGACCCCATGTGTTGGTTGCTCGTGCTGACCCCTTCCCCCGAGCTGGCCCTCGCTGCTACTTCAGCCTTAACCTCGGTCGCATCTCCAGCGCCCAGGGCGCTGTGCTCACCTTGCCTTCCACCCGCGTGTGGCCCTAGGTGTTCCGTGGTGGTCCTAGAAATACCCGCTGGCATGCCACTGGCTTTGCTCCGCAGCTCCCGCTTGATGGCTCGGATCCTCCTCCAAATGTCCTCGTTGCTGGCTTCTCCGTCGGGGTCTGGTGACTCGATTCTCCTCCTAGTGACGGGTGGTGCTCCCTTGTCCTGCTGCAACAGATACACCAGGGACAACAGGAGCCCTGCCATAGGGGCCATGATAAGCCTGCGTTCCCTAGTGAGTGGTTGGTGGCCAGGGTAACCCCCGCTCCTGGTATTGTGCAAGGCCAGGCACACCATAGGTATCCTCTATCCCCCGGGTCAGAACCATGGGGGGGGGGGGGGAGGTGCGCACTAGCACCCTCTGGGAGGGGGCTGTCTCTTATACACATCTAGATGTGTATAAGAGACAGCACTAGCACCCTCTGGGTACAGGGCCTGGAGCAAGCGTCCCATATGTGTTGGCTGCTCCCTGTCCCATGAGGCTTTATGCCCCTCACGTGCTACTCTGGGGACCTCCCGTTGCGTAGGCCGGTCCACTGTGGGGCGCCCTTCATCCCTGTAACGGGCAGGGGGTAACACCATCCTCTTTCCCGACCCCATTCTTGTGCTGGGTCTTCTCTAGACCCGGGGTGGGGCCGGGACCCCGTTCTGGGTCTTCTCTAGATCTGGGGTGGGGCCGGGACCCCTCAATATCATTCCCCTCCCTGGGCCTACCGGTCCTACTCCCAGGGCTCAGTCCACGCAACTCCGGCATCCCCCCCAGATGTTGTGGGGCTTTCTACTCCCTGAGGGAGGCTCTTTGCCCTCAACAGGGCCTCACACGTGGCCAGCTGCTCCAAAATGGCTGCCCGTGTCGGGGGGGGTCTCACCGCCAGCTGGCTCCTCTGTGCCCTGCGTGTCTTGCTCCCTTGTCGCCCGCATGACACGAGCAGGCAGTGTTTTTCTTCTTCCCCTCCCCGCCACTCGTCGTCGTCTTTGTGCAGCCCATGGGTCCCTCACTGCCGCGTGGTCCAGGGAGAGCTCAGCAGAAAATCTCTTTTGCTGCTGCCGCTCCGAACAAGCCCGCTCAGAATGCCGCTTCACGCGGTGATCAGAGGTCCGCCCCTTCTACCGGGGGTGGGGTCCTCATGGTCCAACGAGGCGCGCATGCACCGTCTCGCTTCCAGGATGGTTGCCAGGCAAACTCACGTCAGGCGAAGGGCTCGCTAGCAAGCCCGTTCGCCGCGGCCTCTCCTCTTCTCCTCTCCCAAGGGGGAGGGGGGGCATGACAGTACCCCGCCGCCACCATTTCCATACCTCCACCAACTGGAGTTGGTCCAATAAAAGATATCACTGTACTACTTTGTCTCTATTGCCTAAATCTGGGACCAACACGGCAACCTTACTTTCTCTAGGCACATTTCTGGCTCTTTATAAATAATAACAATAATGTGTTTCATGCTCCTTTTCCCATAGTCTGTGTGTTTATAATCTGCAGCAAATACTGCAGAAAAGGGAAAACAGATGCTAGTCACATTGTTTAATGAATTTCTGAAAGGTGTGCAGATGCCACAGTATGTGCACCACGTGAATGATAGCTGTCTGGCATGCCACCCAGAAAAATGGATTTTATAAGTGCAGAGTAATCTCTTTGCTATGGTGGTTCTGTCAGATAAGTCTCCATGTGGACTGTACACTTTAGTTTGTTCATTGCTACCAACTATTACACCACCACCCTTTCTTCTTGGTTTAACCCCTGATTTTATGTGAACAGAGATTAAGTTAAAATGAGTTAGGAGATAAGGTTTGTTTACGGGCAGCTAAGTCCATTTTCAAAGTGACTTGAGGTTCTTGGAAGTCTGCGCTCAAAGTCAGTGGGATTTAGGCTCCCAATTGCCTTAAGTCATTTTTGCATATAGGCCTTAGAATCTGTTCCTCAAAGCACTTTTACAGCAGAAGCCCTATTCATTGGGTGGCAAAGGGGTCTTCTCAGTTCCCAAATCAATTAGGTTCTTTAGGAAGTTTTTCCTTATGTGCCTATTTTTGACCCTACAATATTAAAGAAAGGTTGCAGGGTTGGGAGTAAAATTTGGATTTGCATTTGGGGTAGAGCTGAAATAAATAATGGATTTCCTATTTACAGATAATGGGTAAAAACAGAAGTGACTTTGGCCCGCTGTAGCCCAGGATCCACCTGCACGTGTGTGCAGGCACTGTCAGATGTTGGCCCGGGATTGCCCTGGGCTATGTTGGTGGCCAGCCCAGGCTATGTCTTTGGAAAATCTCTGAGGTCACAGCCCAGGCTAAGGCCTGCCTGAACCAAGGCCACAGCAGGCTAGCACATCTCTTCCTGTCTGGCCAACCCAGCCGGCCAGCCTGTGCCTCATTGGCCGCCCACACATTTGTGGGCGACCACAAGTCCTGAGATGAGAGCAAGCTTTCCCATTCCGAGGGGAAATACTGACCTTTTGGGAGTGCTTGTGAGTGTCCGTTGGTACTTCATTAGTTTCCAGTGATTGCATGCTGCTTCCATATTATTATTTTTTCATCACTTTTCAGGACTTTGTCACTTTCTGGGACTTCCTTATCATTTTCTGGGAATTTTACAACAGTTTTATGCCAGTTTTACAGCACTTTTATGGCAATTACGTGCACTTCCCAGTGCTTAGCGGTCACATTTTCATCTCCACAAACCCCAGAGGTGCAAGTGGGGCACACATGGAACTTTGAACAGGGCTGCCACAGGCTGGTCCCATGTGCAAAAAATACCATAAAATGGCAAAAACAGCAGGCAAGCTGGTAAATTTCCATGTTGTGCAAATCTCAGTGAATGCCCTGCTTCCAACGGAAGCAGCAATCGCCAAGATTTTTCATTGCAGGTCTACTCCCAGGCCGTGCAGCTAATGGGACAGCTCCCCATCCGCAGGAACATCAGTTCAGTGCCGTGTCGCCCTCCAATTTTAAGTCTGTTTCTACATAACTGCATTCTGTACAATGAATAGTTTGTATCCATTTCAGTCAAGTGGGCAAAATCGTTGGCTGTGACAATTGCCACTGATATTCTTTTCATCTCTACTGTGATGTTTTATAATGCATGAGAATGCTTCAGGGATAGCACGTGGAAGGAAGAATTCAGCATTACTGTAGCTACAAAAAGTGTTTGTTCAAGTGAAATGAGAAATGGAAAAATAAGCTAGTGATTAAAGTACTTTATTTCCATCACTGCCTAGGAGTGGAATATTATGCTTTTTCATAGAGGAAAACAAATTTATTTCTGATGGTGATTGTACCCTTCTAATTTGACCAGGGGAGGTATTTTTACACACATTTCTCCTGTATGTTTGCTGTTACATCCTGAACTTTGTGTGTCTAAATCACTCACCCAGATCTTAAATATCTGACTCAAACTTCTGCATAGAACTTCACCCAGAACTTTTGTGTGTGAAATGTTCTGGTAAACTGCTTTGCTCCAAGCAGCTGTGGTCACTTGGTTTCCATGGCAGCCCCTCACATCTACAGCTGCGGCTACTTTAGGCTGCCTCAGGGGCTCTGTGTGTGTGTGTGTGTGTGTGTGTGTGTGAAAGAGAGAGAGAGAGAAAAGAATGCATCTGGAACTTACTTGTAAACCCAGAAGATTGAAAGACCAGCGCTTTAAGGTGTGTGTAAAAATGTCGTATGTTGGTTTGTCTTCCAGAACCTAGGGTCTCTATTTAGGAATTACTAATTTATACACAAGCAATGTGCCTGATGCTGAACAGTCATGATTAGAGACCAGCCCCAAAGCTTAGTCTTGGATAGAAACGGAAAGGAAATCATGGGAAGGGGAACATGGGGAGAGCCTGGGATACATTCATGAAGTTGAGAAGTTGCAGGTTGTGTTTAGTTACAAGGGGAGGAAGGAGTTCCTGGGTGGGGGGTGTAGGACAGTATAAATGAGCGATCGGGGGGGGGGGGGGGGTNGGACAGATTTGACGGGGAGGAGGGGGAAAGTCCCAGGCATACGAGCTGGCATAGGAGGAGGAGGAGGAGGGAAGGACGGCTTACAGAGCAGAAGACTCTGGGGCGAGAGTGGTGGTAGAGGAGAAGCAAAATTCCTGGGTGGGATCATAGTGGGAAACGAGGGCAGAAACAAGGGAGGAGCAAGGCTGTGAATCAAAATGATGTGGTTATTTGTGCCAACGTAAGCATCTGCTCCTCATTTTCTACCACCTTTCCATCAAGCACCACACCCCTTTTCCCTGCTTCCTCTTGTCAGCCAAGTCCTGCCAGACAGCTGCCCCATTGTGCTCGAACAATTCCCATCTGATAGGAACTAGATGTGGGGAATCGCTCTTCACAGTTTCCCAAACTTATGTGGAGCGTAAGTCATTGATGAATAGGGCCTTTAGTGAGATATTTGAGCTCTTCAACCATAATGGTAAGATTCTCTGCCACGAACAAGAGTATAATTGTTCTGCATGGTCTTTTTTTGCACTTTACTCTATTTATTCTCATTAAATGAGTGTTCCCATTTAACGTTTGGAGCACTAGAGAGACAGATCTATGTTTTTTTGTGTGCATGTCTGAAGCAATATATTCATGAGTCCGTTTTTCTGTCTTAACTTTTACTAATCAGGTTGTTCCCTGACCTATTATTTGGAGTTTGGTTGAATGTTCACACCGGTTTCACAAATGGAGACCGTATCACCCCTCTTGCATGGAGTCAGATTTTTTTGTTCCATAGTGTTCACAGCTCTTATTGAATGAGCTGTTTCACTAGTTATCTATTTCTTCCACAATTTACAACTCTGAAAATTCAGGGGTGGCTGTAGTCGCAGTTCTGAGTTCAGAAGTCATCTTTCAAATGTCCTGAAATAGAGCATTTGAATAACTACCATAGCCTCGCATTCTCCTTTTTATATGAAAACTTTATATTAGAGCTGAAACAAGTACTTCTTAAACTAAATATTCATTGAATTTGCCCCATTAGTTTGGTTTCCAACAAAACCAATGATGACCGCTATTACTTTGGATTTGTTGAATATCCTCTTGGGGTATTTCATTTTGGTTTTCTGTTGGTTTTGTTTTGTCATTTTTGTATTTTGTTTACTCTGGTTTTGGCAGTTGCACATAGCACTGATAGTGCTGAAATGAAACAAAAACCAAAAATGAACAAATACATGAATAATCATTTGAGAGCTATCCAGAAATATGAAGAAATCTCCTTATTTGTTTCAACTCTACTTTCTATGTTGTGGTAATAGCCATACAAACATAGCCAGGCAACCAAAAAGCTAGATGATAATGCATCTTCCTCATAGGGTAAGATCCTGTAGTTCAGCCTTTACTCTTACATAGGATAAATTCGTAGTAAAAATTAATAGGACTACTTAAAATGAGGAAGGACTTCTGGACTGATTGAGGTATTTCACTGTTTGTTTATACACATTTCTTTTCTTTTTTAAAAAAAAGAAAAGCCCTAGAAAGTGGTTCCCAAAATTTTGCCATTGTGATCCCTATTTGAGGCATGGCTACAATTCTGTGCCTCCAGACAGTGACATAAACATGCAGAGTATATCCAATATTGGTTGAGATTGTGACCCCATTAGAATTCACCAAAACAAAAAACTGTACAGTTTAAAAAAAACTTAAATGCACAAAAAATTTTAAAACTAAAAACTTTCCTCTTCAAAAACATCACAATATCATTTTGACTCTAGCTTAAACTCCAAAAAACATACAAATTAATTACAATTACAATTAAAAAATATTCAACTCCATACATTGCAACAAGACATAAATGCCAAAAACCATGGAAATTATTTCAGAATTTGATGAATATTTAATATTTTATCCTCATCAACATAAAATCTAATATATGTACTTAATTCCTTACCATACATACTTTTATTCATTTTTATCAATAATTAAACTTTCATATTTTTTCATTATTAAACTTTAATTTATCATCATCATTCAACAATGAACAATTTTTTAAGAGTGCATTAAGTCTGTTTCTACATAACTGCATTCTGTACAATGAATTCTATAATGTTCTCTACAGCCACACCAAGTTCATTGTAAGAAGTGTATACAATGTGTATACATGTAAAGAACAGACTTAATGCACTCTTAAACAATTGTTTATTGTCGAATGATGATGATAAATTAAAGTTTAATTTATTAATATATTTAACTTTTAAACAGTCATAACATTTTATTTTCATGATGGATCTTTTTCAAGCTTTGTGCATTTGATGGTCCTCACAACTTATAGCCATGGATAAATTTTCAGAAATGTAGCTCAAGCGGTTTCCTCAAAATCGGGGCTTCAGCAGTCCCATGTTTATAATGGAGAGTGGTTGTGCATTTAAGTTTCTTCCAGCCAGCGCTGGAAGAAAATTCCAACCTTCAGTTTGGGAACCTCTGCCATAGGCATCTATCCAATAATTGTAATGTGAACTGGATCTGGTATATAAGAACTGTAACTCTGAACTTGGGCAAGTGTTCAGAGATGAAAGCATGCACACAAGGATAGGGGACCAAATCCATGACGTGGACCCTTTTTCTCCCTGAGTGCACCCTCTAAGTATCCCCACCCACAACTTCTATGTGGTCCTTGGAGTTCATACTCATTTTCAAAGTGACCCCTTGGAGGGAATAAGTTCTTCTCCCATGCCATGGAGCCAGTCCCCAACCTAGAGTTAAGGTGCCCTGAAAGAGCTGAGGGGAGAAATTCAGTTAGCCCCTGCTTTGCCTGTTCTTGAACACTTGTTTCCAAGGGTTTGATCCATTAAAATCAGTGGCAATGCTCTGGCTTTAATGGTACAGGGTAAGAGCCTCAAATTGTCATCCTGGAACTTACCATAAGTGTTAAAACTTACTCTAAAATAGTTGTCATCTGCAGGATAAACAGAAGTAGATGTAATTTCATTCACTGCAATGGAACTGAACAAGCATTGAGTTTGACCCGGAAGTCTAAAGTAGCATACTAGCTGCTATTTTATTTTGACTTTCACGTATGCTTATATGTTCTATCATTTACTCTTTTTTTTTTTTCCCTTCAACAGCTTATTGTTGTGCATCATTCCCTTCACGTGCCAAGCCCTTCTGACTGATCTTGCCTCTTCCTATGACCTTCATACCTCTGAAACCTCCTGTTCCTTCCGATACCCCGACTCTTCCGTTTGCCTTTCTTCCTTTTTGTGTGTTTATAAACGAGATGATAACCCACACTAGGAGGGTGTTCAGCCCATGTTTACTGCCCATTCATTAGGTAGCTGTGAGATGCACGCTCCTGTGTGCCACAGAGCCTCCACTCACGGTGGCGTCCTATGGCATTGCGGGCCCACCATATGAGTCAGTCCGGGCCATGTTCACCCACATGTCCACTCCTATCTATTAGGGGCATGCAGCCTCTCTGTGGGCAAAGCAGCTAGAGCAGTCCTAGTAGCTGGAGCAGCAAGCGCACTCACCATTTTTGCTCTCCCTGGGGCTTCTACTGTTTAATTTCACTTCGGAGCACTCAGAAATGATGCTCCAAAAGGTAAGGGGGGAAACAGGAAGCAACTGGGGGGGGGGAGGGGAGAAGGGGAGGCTTCCTCAACCCAGAATTCCCCATGGCTGTGAGTCATTGGGGAAGGGCGTTGGTGGTTGGAACGCCATGCCTGCCAGCATGGGTGGGGTTGCTGCGCAAAACCCCCAGGTGGGGTCTGCCCACACTGAACACGGGACTCCTGCAGGTTATCGTCTGTTTATAAACGCCCGTCTCACTGAAATCTTTGCTTCTGTTTTTTTTAAACATGCACATCTTATTTAATTACTGTCAATTCTCTTCAGCTATGATTCACTCAAATTTGTGAGATGTGTTCTCTGGAACTGAAGGATTATACCCGTCACTGGTATACCAATGTATATTGCTATCAGTTAAGATATGCCATTCATATGTCTGTTTCTTTTTCAATTTGTTCTTCTTGTTTTGGGTTAGTGCTTGCTAATTTGAATTTTTTTTTCTTACATGTAAGTTGTTTAAGAATTTGTTTGTAAAAAACCATCATTTCTCATTTTTCTATCCGGCTACACTTATTTTATGTTTTGCCAAGCACCCTGTCTCTTCCTTATTTGCAGCTATTTTGTGCTACCAACATAAACCTGAAATTGAGTCTACAAGGCAAGAGTCATTTTGTACCCTCACCATAGATCATTTTGCTTTGGAAAAACTAGACACCTAAAGGTCTGTGAGACCTAGAAGAAGATGGATCAGTATGGGTACATTAATACATAGCCTTTACTTTCCTATTTTGAATATCCTTGTCTTTATTCTGTACACAAGGTATGGATATCCAGCTGTTTGTTATATTTCTGTAACAATTTGAAACACTGCTCAAGATAAATCCAATTCCATCAGTCTTTTTTTCTTTTCTTTTTTTAAAAAAAAAATGATTTTAAGAGAAATAGGCATTGGGTTGTAATCAACTCTTGGAGTATTTTCACATGGGTCAGGCTGCCTCGGGCACCACGGACGTCTCTGGGCAGTGGAGGCAGCCTTCACCCCAGTTGGGATGGACGGGCCGCCAAAGAAGCATGACAGTAGCCCGAGATGGGAAGGGGGCGGGATGACATGTGGACATGTCCCCACCCCCACTCTGCGGGCAGTGTCCCTTCCTCCGACTGGCAGGCGGCTAGTGATGGCCACGATGGTGCTCATCCCCCACCGCTACTCCGGACCAGGTTGAGTGAAGCAGACTATCGGACATGATAGCTTGCTTTACTCCGGGTCCGGCGGCTGGCTCCTAACCATGGTGGAACATAGCCCATCTAGGGATTTCCCCACCTCACAGCCAGGGCTAAACTTCACCATGATCAGGAGCCAGATCATGGTGAAAGCGGGCAGCAGTTCTTAAATGTGACGCTGGGCACAGATTAATCCGTGCTAAAGTGGATTCATCCATGACCAACATTGCATCTGAAAACACCCATGGTTGACAAGACGGCACATTTCTAAAGCTCTTTGCACTGAGGAAACCTGCTCATGAGAACAGCCGCAGGCACTCCTCCTTTTTATTATTATTATTATAATTTTTATTTCTTTTATTCTTTCTGAATCTCAAAATTTGGATTTTATAAACTGAAATTGGTGTGCACACCCAGAGCTGTATTGTGTTCACAAATGTCCTAGGTATTTGAGATGCATGTGGTGTTTAAATGAGAGTAGTGCATTGCATGACTCTTATTTAAATTGCACACAATTGTAATAAATGCGGAGAGGCCTTCTAACAGAGGTAAATATTACTCCATACACTGGAGTCCTCTCCTTATTTTAGGACACTAGGCGTTTGTTCATGTTTCGTGGTAAATCTTCTGAACTTTGATGAAGGTCCAAATGCAAAGCCTTACCATTTGGTTACTCCAGGTTTGTTAGTGTAACCTCATGGAAATCAAAAGAGCTGGTGTAAAATTAGAGTAATGTAGTAGTAAAACAGTAATATGGGAGCAATACAGTTCAGTCTTCAGATACGTCAAACGAGTATATTGGATAAGCAAACTGGATTCACTTAATACTTTCAAAAATAAAATATCACACTATGGAACTTGACTTCAACTTCATTAGTCAGCAAAATTACACCTGGTTATTCTAGAATCCAATATTTTGTATACATATTAGAGCTGAAATGAATTATTTGAGCAAATGATTAATTTGGTTGATCTGAATAGTTTTGAACAAAACCAGATTCCAAGCACTATTCACTACTTATCCAAATTGAATATCTGTTCCAGGAAATGGGTATTTTGTTTGGTTTTGGTCATTTCTGTATTTTGTTTCAGTATTTCAGTTAATATGCTATTTTGGTATTTGATAACTTGTTTTGGTTCTACCTATTACTATTGTACAACAGTTTGGTGTGCCATAGTGCTAAATAAGACCAGAGCAAAGTACCAAATATTGAAGAAAACAAAATACTGAAGCAAAAAAAATACCAAAATGACCAAAACAAAATGAATATGCACATTTTGTTCAGTTGACTATTTGTTTGGCTATGTTGTGGACTAATATCTGTACACACAGAACTGCATCTTTGCTTCAGCTCAAATATAAACGACAACTGCCTCGGGCCTATGCGTGTACCATGAAAATTAGTAGGAAACTTAGCATTGGGTCAAGCTAGCATTCATGGCAATGAAGACCAGCTGGGTTTGCCATTTGTATTTTTCCAAGGAAACAGCTACATGACTTGGGGGAAATCAAAAACAAACTGTCTGGAAGGCCTGTATGGCAATCCAACATAGTAGCTTTGCAGACTTCTACTAGAGTTCAGCTGAATGCCAAAATTTAGGGAAATTAGTTTGTCATTTAGTTAGCACTTGGCATCTTTCATCAACTTATATTTTTCATCCATGGAAAAGACCTTGAGATGATGCTTTATTATATATAAAAATGGAAAACGTAATCATGGTCCGATCAAGCTCTGAGAAAACAGGGACCAAACACAATCTAGTCCCCATTCTGCCAGAGCTCCAACTCGCTAATCGGAACAGTTTTTGCTCACACACAAAAACCAGTTCAGTTTCAGGTATATAGGCTATGGGAATGCGATTTACCTAAATTGAATTAGCTTTGGGGCATGCACAAAAAGTATTCTAATTAGTGTGCATACATAAAATGGCTCGGTGCTAGTGTTAGGGAGCTTCAAGATGATGCACAGAGAGCTGCTGTGGTTAAAAATCCACTGTGCACCATTCCAAAACCGCAGAGTTAAAAGGACTGCTCTCTTCTGGCATGAATACTTCCATATTCAAAATGAAAGTGTTTCTGAAAGATTAGTTTTCACCAATTTGCTCTTAAAATGTACTGAAATACCAATGTGGGAAGCTGCTTACCCCTGGCGCTAACCCTTGGTTAATTTAATAATTTGGCTCAAGACTAACAACAATTTGAGGATTGTGCCCTAAGTAACTGAAAACTAAACCCATAATTGATTGACAATAGAAGCAGAGATGCTGATATATTCAGCTCCCATTCGATCTTAAGGTGTAGCAGGCACTTGGCCCCCTCTTGCATTTGGCCCTGTGCAGCATGCATAGACTTTGGGTGAAAACAAGACCGGGCAAACTGGATCCCCTACCTGCCCCAGGGGAGGCCACTTCAGCTGCTACACTTTGAGCCAGTGGGGAGGGCATTTCAAATGAGCAGGGAATCCAGGTGGGGGGCTGCCGTTACAAGTTCCTCTGTGCTAGGAGTCAGCCAAAGAGCCATCCACCTGGGGCAGGTCTCCGGGCAGCAGGATTGGTACCCTGGGAGGGGCTGCTGCTAAACAGCTGACCGGGGGTAGAGAGGCCAGTGCTCACCCCAACCACCAAACAGCTGATGGGAGGGGCCTGGAGGAGCCTGCTCAGCCCTGCTACTAAGTAGCTAATGTGGAGCGTGTTAGTTCTTGCGCTGTGTCACTTGTAAAGCCAAGGTGTCTTGGTTACCCATTGTGTAGGATAGGATAAATCATTTATTGTTAGCCGTTGGCTTTAACAACATATAATAAAACAAACTAGAAATAAAAGGGAGATCGCTTTGGCACATACCCTCCAGCATAAGTAAGCCATGTACCAAGAACCCTCCTGGCAAAAGCATGCCGCACAATCTAACCCTAGTTACAAATCCAAGAAAACTCCCAGAACAGACAACAGTAGCTCAAACACGCATACATTAATTTTTTTGTTTGTAGAGCATTATACAAACACAGAACGCAGCAACAACGCTGGAGCGTGGAGTATCAGCACCGTCCAGAAGATGCTAGAGCACCTGTCCTTCGTAGAGATCCTTGGAAAGTAACTTAATATACATCCCTATATATTTGCCTCTTAACTGACCAAACAATGGACATTCAAGGATTATATGCCTATTTGATTCAGGAACAGCCATGTCACAATGGGGGCAAATTCTGTCCTCCCTTGCAATCCTCTGATATCTGCCCTCAAATATTGCGGATGGAAAGGTACCAAAACACATCAGCGTCAGTGCCCTTCTATGTGACCACTTTGTCCACTCTGAAATATATTGGGGCAGGCAAACATTTGGGCTAGATAGAATATAATCTGGGGCAATCTTCTGTGAAGCCAAGGCCACATACTCCCGCTGTAACTCCTGGTCCTCTACCCTTCTTTTAATTAGTGTCACCGCGTGCTGATATCCTAACGGGGCTAAAAGCTCCCTAGAGAACCCTAATTTGGCTATTTCAAGGTTCGCAAGCCCACCCCACTGGTCAGTTGAACTAACATCGTAGATATAAGGTTACCAATTGTGTAGTATTAGAGATTACAGGAAAGTGGGGGGGAGGGGCTACATTTTTATGAACCTCAACCTCCAGAAAAATAACTTGACATAGGGATTGAAGTGAGCATTGCTTTTAGGGATTTTCCCTTTCTAGGGGTGGTACCCTAGGAAACCAGTCTTCAAACTTGTGACACATTTATGTATGGAAATCCTGTCTAGCCAAAGAGAAAATCTTTCTTGTCCCCTAGCCACGGAAAGGTGTGATCTAGGGAGAAAAGTTTAGGTATAAAAACACCATCCATCTCTCTAATAAGTTCTTTTTTTTTTTTTCCCCCTTTAAGTGACAGCTACTTGAAGCTAGTCATGGAGCAGGTTTCCATGGACAGATGGATTAGTGCACAGTTCATCCAGCCATAGTGTGATAAATTGCACAGGCATGTGATTTATTTATTTTAACATATGCCTGTGCAATTTATCATATACATGGAACCTTCCAATATATATAAATAAGAAATGGGCCTGTGAGTTTAATTAATACACACACTATATATGTGTGTTATATATAATTGGTAACAAAAACCCTACAGTTTAACAATGGAGTTAAGGCTCGTATACATAGAACCATGATCTAAAAAAGCAAGGAAATTCCACATGAAGGCTGACACCTTAACTTGCACACCATTGTGGCGCCACAGACATTGAACAGTAAGGCATACTGTCCATGCTCACACCTCAGGGACCAGACATCCACAGTTTGCCCTTGAACTTTCAGCCGACATCCTCTTCATCTGCACGTTGAAAGCCCCAATCTCCACTGAGCCTAAGCAAATCCTCTCTGACACAGCTGCCCCCTCCCTGCAAACTCCCAGTCTTCTGTGAAGCCAACTAAACTGTGTTACAGCAGCGCTCCCTTTTATCCCCAAAACTCCCACTCTGGTTTCAAACTAAACAATCTCCTGTTGCTCATCTGTCTGCCTTCAAATGTAAGCATTCGGGAAACTCATCCTAAGGAACCACCTCGTTCCTATCACAGTTGACCTCTGCCGTCAAACTACCTGTGTGTTGTGAGCCGAAACCCCTTCCAAGACAGCTGGTTCCTTCCCCATAACACTAAGCTACCTTAGCCACAAGTCTCCATCCCCTAGCTACAGTACCCCCTCGGCACAGTTATCCCTCCCTCCACATGCCCAGTCTCTCTTCATCATGTGCAAACCCTGCCTTGTACTGCTCCATCTCCCTGAAATCCTCCGTCTGTTCTCATCCTATGCAATCCCCACGTACGTGCTCCTTTCCTGCTGAAGTCCCACTCGTCACTGATCTTCAGCAAATGCGTGATGCTGCGTGATGCTGTTTTCACCTCCTTCCAGTGTCTCGGTGTTACACACCCCTCCCCACAAAAAAGCTGCCCTCTGGCCCAGAACCCTCAGGTTACCACAAGCCTCAGGAACCCTTCCCTAGTAGAGCTGCTTTTATTTTTTATTTTTTTATTATTATTATTATTATTATTATTTTTTAAAACTCACTTCTGTGAAAGTGCAGCTAGTTTATCACATTCTTTCCGGCTTGTGAGCTCCTGAGCTATACTCAGCTCAGGAGCCCGAACTGGTACAGCCTTTTCCCTCAGGTTCACAGCTGACTGCTTTTAAACGAGACAAGAAACGCGGCTGATCCTTTGATCAGCCGCGTTTCTTTGCGCTCATTTAAATTGAAAACGCACATTTAAGCCGGCTCTTCCCCGCGTCAGACTGGGCAGGCAATCCTGCCCCGTCCAACGCGGATCGCCGCTGTGCCGGCTTCACGGCACACTTCGGGATATTTTGACGAGCGCGCATGCGCAGAAGGGAGCGCATGCGCACTGAGTCTCTACGCCGGGTCTGATGCTCTTCTGAGCATCAGACCCGGCGTAGAGAGAAAGGCGGGTGCCCGATCCCGCCTCTGAACAAGCGCTTTGAGTCTCTACGCCGGGTCTGATGCTCTTCTGAGCATCAGACCCGGCGTAGAGAGAAAGGCGGGTGCCCGATCCCGCCTCTGAACGATCCCGCTTGTTAGCGGGATCGTCTAAAAGCATCTAAAAGGATATTCACTTGCAACTCACGGCTTGCAAACTGTAGTACAAAGTCAGTGCCTTTTGTCTCTGTCTGCATAACCCTTTCAGTCCTGGATTTGTACAAAGTGCTGAACTCCCTGATCCTATGCCTTCCCTCTTCTCCTTTACCTGCCCCAGTTTCCAGTCTAGTTCCCAAACTGTTGAGGCTGATTTTATAGAGACAGGGAGAGCGGCAGCAGGCACTGGGGCCAGGGGTGAGGGAGGGCTGCAAAACCTTTCCCTGCCCGCCCCCCGGCAAGCAGGCAGGCCCCAGGCCAAGATTTAAATTTGGCAGAACAGCAATGGGGACCTGGTCCAGGGGTAGAGGAGCCTGGGCAAACCCTTCCCCCACCCCCAGGTCATGGTTCAAGTGGCCCCTGCCAGGATTTTAATTTAACAGAGTGGCAGGGGGGAGATGGCACAGGGGTGGGGTGGGGGGCTGGGAAACCCTTCTCCTCACCACCCACGGGCTGGGCAGGGCAGACCTCCGGTGACCCCAGCTAGGATTTAAATTTGGCAAAGCAGCAGTGGGAACCCGGTCCAGTGGTGGGGCAGTCTGGGAAACCCTACCCCCTAGGCCAGGCAATGGGCAGGCCCCAGGTGGTCCCCAATAGCATTTAAATATGGCAGAGCCTAAGCCAAATTTAAAATCCCAAAAGCATATAATGACGTTTCCACCACAAATATAACAAATATAACAATGTGTTATAACAAATATAACACATAGGCAACAATCTGAAACCACTTAGGCTAGAGCAAAGAAACAGTTGGAAACCACCATAAAAATGCTGTTTCATCACTTTTTCAAACAACCATAAAGTTTTGTTCCTCAAATGATTTTTACAAATTTTGAACACAATGTAGCCCTCTCACCACAGCAATGATCTGTGAAACCTTTTAATATCCCTATCACAAATACTCTCACTTTTATAAGCAGTAGAATGTTTGCGATTTTAATAGAACTTGCAACTCACCTTTCCTATACAGGCACCCGTGTGTATTAATTAACCTCCCAGGCCCGTTTCTTCTTTATACCCACTTAAGGCCCTTTCACTCTTACCACGCCAGAATTATGTGTGTGGGGGGGGGCGGGGGGCGGGAGGGCAGTAATACAGTTTCTAACTTGGCTTCAATCTACTACTCACTCTCTCTCTCTCTCTCTCTCTCAGTATATGTTTAGTGCATGCAGTGGTTGCTATTTAACTTTCCACAGAAAGTGGCTTGATCCATGTCCGTCCCAAATTACAGCCATGTTGTCGGATCTAATTTCTAACATTGTTGCAAAGCTAAAAATTCCCCTTGCAAATAAGAGGGTCTAAATTACTACCATAGTTTATATATTCATTATTCACGTCTGCTATGTTTATATATATAATATATATACACACACACAGACGTAGAAAGTATGGATTGATTTGGCTATATAATGATAGCTTGAAAAAGTATTATTATAGAACCAGTGTGGTGTAGTAGATAAGGTAGACTTGAACCTAGGAGACCAGGGTTCAAATCCTATCCTAGCTAATAAACACACTGGGTGATCTTAGGCAAATCACTATCTCTCAACCTCTATTTTTCCATCTGTAAAATGGGAATGTGTGCGTCTTTCCTTGTGTTTTTCCCCTCACCCTTGTCCATCTTAGATTGTAAGCCCACTGGGCAGGCACCTGTCTTTGAAAAACTGAATGTAAAGTGCTGCATACGCCTAGTAGTGCTATAGAAATGAAAAGTAGTAGTAAAAGCTGCACAGGAGATTATTCACAAACCTCTCCTTTATTTGGCTTTCCTAATGGACCCCCTAAAAGCTATGGGTTTGTTCACATTCAGGGTTTTGAAAATATTCTCCTGTGCCTTTATTTCCATAACACAGAGTGAGATTGTTTTTACGGTTCGCTTACATCCCTGGCACGATAAAGGAAATGATCCTCTTCATTTCGGACAGCCTCGGTGTCCCCCTTCATTGCTTGGGATGTACTTTGAGCCTCCCATATCTGGACTCCTCTCTAATCTGGAAAGAAGCCGTGTCCAGATATGGGAAGTTGTAATGTGTTCAAAACTAAAGAGCAGTGATCTACATTGCAACCTCACTGTAGTTGGTTTCCTCTCGCTGCATTATAACTAAATTTGTGTTCTAACAAGGGGTGCCTTCATACATTTAAAAGCTATTTCTGGATGATGGTATTTGTTAGAAGCCACACCTCACACAGCATTATAAATGATGTGTGTTATAACAAAGTTGCAATGTACATGGAGCCAGTGCAGTTCAGACAATATCTGTTGTTTGAACACGTTCAGTTAAGTGAGAGTATATGCGTGCTCTTGGGCAACATAAGGCCCTTTCTCTGGCATATAACAAGTTAGAACATGCCTGAGGAAGGGCCTTATGCAGCTTGAAAGCTTAAATATACTCACCAACTGAACTCGGTCCAATAAAAGATAGCATCTGAGCCATGATGGGCTCCATCCTATGGTGCTCACATATGCGCGCATGCACACAATCCGCAGGACATAGGATGGAGCCCACTGTTATCATATCACACATTTCCAGCTAGCGCACTAACTACACTCTCTAGAAATATGTTTATTTATAAATTCATTTTTACCCCACCCCTCTCATCCAAAGGAGACTGGGGGTGGCTTACAACATAACAATAAAAACATTGTGCTTTTTAGCAAAAGCCCAGGCCTGAACATATTTGGTGTGAATGGTCTGCTTTCTGCAGGTAGATATATTGGAATTTAATATAGATCTGAAATTTGGAGCTGCCTTCTGTCTCCATAATGGGGAAATCTAAAAACTTTGGTGTGAAATAACTTAAAAGACAAAGTGCAAAATGTGAATCTGAAGTTCAGCCTTATTTTAAAAGCGGTCCTGAGGAAAAAAGCATGGGAAGGGAAGTAGGGAACTACTCATTAATTGTTTTTGTTTATGAACACGTTAACTACCTTCCCCTCCTTAAGGCATAAGAGACTCTGAAGACCAGACCAATCTTCTGGTTAAACACTGTGCAAGTTAAGGAAGCATGGGAGTAGCTTTCACTTAAGTTTTCCAAATAATTTTTATAATGTAACTTTCTTTTGTGCTCCACTATCTTCTGTACACAAACAGCTTCCTGGTCTGTCTACCAATGCAAATCAATAGCATTAAAACATTTCTCCAATTAAACCAGTAGTTCATTCACTTTTCCACCCTTAAACACACACCAGAAAAAGAGACAATAAAAGCCAGTGTTTGTAGGATGATTCTGACAGCATGCAAAGGCATATTGTACCTGTGCACAGGCCTTTTGAGAGAATTTGGGGGTCTCACTACATCCTGATCAAACAGCCAAATGTTGTCCTGTGGAAAGAATACCTATCAGGCCTACTTTATCACTCAGAAGCTTCAGATGCAAAGAAGCTTGGTTCCCATAAATCAAGAGGACAGATGAGAGTTCAGTAGTGTTAGGACACTGAATGGAGGCATAAAACATATCTAAATTCGGAAGTGAGCAGTTGATTGGGAGGGTAGATATGTTATAGCTGAGATGTGTGTGTTTTGGCCAGTAAAGCACAGTTATTTTGGTGCTCCCTAATTGTCAGTTAGACAGGTGCTTTCCGTGTGAAATATTTAATTTTCTGGCTGATCGGTTTGTTGACTCCGAATGATTATAGATACCACCATTCTATGCAAGTGTAGCAGGAGAGCTAGGGGGAGATGTAATGGGTGAACTGGAGCTAGAGAATGATGTCGTCATTCAGTGTAGGTTAGATCCCCATGAGAAGCAATAAATCAAACTTATATTTGCCAATAAGAGTGAGAATAGAATGGTAAAATCACCTCCCCTAAAAGCAATTCCAGTCCAAATTTTGCTTTGAGCCCATTGTCAGATGTGGAAAATATCACTGAGCGGTGTCTCAGGATTCTCTGTGACTATAATCAGTATATTAATCAATTCTAGAAAGATGTATGTGAAATTTTGCAGGCAGAAAACTGTTGAATGTGGCCCAAGATATTGCCCACTTCCCATGTGCTGCCCCCTCCCAGACACACACACCCCTGTGTAGTCAAAGCCATTTTTGTGAACCCCACCCAACCAAAGTAGCCCCAGATTCTCATTCAGGCACTGAACCTACATCAACTTATGCTAGGCATGGAGCTACCCACTTACATGGAGATAACACAGAAGAGCTGCCAAGGGCCAGGATCTGGGTGGGGTATGCTGGTAGTCATGGAGGAAAGGTGGTACGACCCCATGGTTTTACCCATCCATTTAGCATAACATCTACACTTCATTCCTCATCATATCCTATTTATCCTCCAGTTATGAGATTGGAGCCATGTGCACTTGGGGTACAGTTCTGACCTTGATGAAGCTAATGGTTCTGTACCCATTGATTTTTAATAGGCAAGGATCACACCCTTGGTCTTTATGACAAGCCTATAGGTGCACTCCTGCATCTATTGAAGTCAATAGCTCCGCTCCCCATTGACTTCAATGTGCATCTGTACTGTAATTAGCGCCTTCTTTCTCAATATTCTAGATGTCATCAAACACTCAGCAGAGTTGTGGGTTTAAAACATTGGCAGCCCAATCCTGAACCTGTGTGGGCACTGCATGGACATCGAGCACATCCACAGTGCGTTGTGCACATTTTGCGCATGGGTTTAGGATCAAGCTCTTCGCTTGCAATCTACAAACCACTTACTCTGAAGGGGGGCAAGGGAGGACCGAGCTATTGACTTCATTGGCAGAAGATTGTGAAGTTTGGACTATCAGAGTCCAAATCCATGGTCCATATTGGTACTTTATACTTTAGTATGATCCTCAGCCACTTACTCCCTGTGGACTTCAGTGGAACTACTCCAGAGTAATTGGTTTGTGATCAAGCTACAGCCTGACCCTAAACCCGTGCACAGCATGGCCTGTGAATGTGCTCACAGTCTGCACAGCACAATCACAGGTTTAGGATGGGGCTGCCAATGTATAAAACCCTCAACCCTCCTAAGCATTTGATGACATCTAAAATATTGGGGAAAGTAGACATAATTAAAGTGCAGATACGCTTTAAGAGCTTTACTCTGGATTATCACAGACATAAGAATCTTTTTTTGTAGACTTTGTGGAATTCTTAGCACAGGAAACCATTAGTAAGAAATAGAAGGGATTGAGTGAACTGGAATCCACAAGGGAGCCAATGCTGAAGTTGTATTTTAAAAAATAATAAATTAGCAAATTGCTTCTTTCGTGTGTGTGTGTTTCCCTTTTTAAATCACCTAATAAAAATTGGGTTACTGCAGTTGTGTACTAATAATTTTTTCTTTTAGCCACCCTGTTACATGTGTTTTCCATGCTATTTCATCCATGCTTCAGCCTTTGTTCTCAAAGGTGGCTGTTAGAATTCACCTTCCAGTCCATTTCTTCCCAGCCCAAAATGTGCTTGGATTGCAGCAGACCACCTCTGAAAGGAACGCGGCTTGCCAAAATCCACCATGGAAGGCTAATGATTGCCAAGAAAGTGTGGGAAGCAGCATATTTCTCAGCTACCCCTTATTACAGAGGGCTGTCTCTAGGTTTCATTGTGTTCTATAAAGATTTGCTGGAATTCCCTGCATGTTACTAGTCTTAGTGGTGGCAATTTTCAAAGTGGAAGTTTGAACAAATCTATTAAGGATCCTGGAATTTAATTCCCGTGTCATTGTGCTTCACTAATTTTTATCTCTTACAGTCTGTTCGTTTTTACAAATGAAATCCAGTCCCCCAACAGGGCATGTCAATTACACCCAGTTGTCTAGTGAGAATGGGCATTCTGTCTCAGAGGTTCTCAAATTGTGACCATGACCCTAAATAAGATTGTACCATCTGTGGACTGAAGCACAATTCCCATTGATATTTGATATACTTTTCATGCCTTGCTGTCTGGGTTCATGAGGCGACATCAAAATGGTAAAACTTGGAGAACTTCTGCTCCATGTCCTTCTCAGCTCCAAGGCCATTGTCAGGAACATATCAAAGTAAGAATCCGTGCAGGATTGTGTCCAAAACCTCAAGGGCAGACAGGGAGAGCAGGACAGATGGGCAGGCAAGAGGCAGACAACAGGTAAACAGACACGGAAGAGACAGCTGGACTTACTTGAGCATGCAGGCAGAACAAAACAGACAATGAAGCAGGTGGCCGAATGAGGCAGGCAGGACAGGAGGAGTCACTGAGCAGGCTCAAAAACAGACACAGAATGGGTTCAAAGCAAGTCCAGGGCAGTCAGGCAAAACAGGCAGTGGTAGACCGATCAGATGTTACAACCAGCATTCTGTGGCTTCAGAGCAGCTTCATATATAGACTGGCATCCAACCAGAAAACAAGGGGTGCGAATCAGCGGTAAGAATGGGAGGGCCTATGCCATGGCGTGGTAGTGGCACTAAAAAGCTAGCCACCGCCCAGAAGCTTCAAGGTTGCTGGTTCAAGGTCTGGGTGTTGACTTGCATCCTCTCCTTAAGTGTTTTCACATATCTTCCTGCCCATAGCAAGGGCATAGGTTTTCAGAAATAGGAAATCCTGTATTTGGGGTCGCTCACATGTGCCAGAGCTAATTTTAGTACTGCTGACATGCCTGTGCCAGCAATGCCTACTCAGGAAGAGGCTGGTGCTACTGCAGGTGGACCAGAGCTGCCACAAATCAGCTATGCAGTGACAACCCAATTCCCAGTCGACCTACAGCATCCATGGTCTCTCCTCAGATGAGATTGGTGCTGTTACAAAGGAACCACACACATTGGCCAACTGGGAGCCAGAACCATGAGTAATTGCTCTAGATTTCAAGGAGTGCCTATGTGTTTGGCATATAATCAGACCTGTATTTGCATGTACACATAAGCAGCTATGTGGCCAATGTAGAATGCTTAAGGCTTCGAGTTCTTTCTACTGTACCAAAGACCAAAACAGAAGAAAGGGTGCTGTAGTTCAAGAAGGGAAGGTGCCAAAACCATCCCTTTAGAGCTAAAGATTCACTAAGGGTGGAAGCAAGGAATTTGAGACTGATGCACTAGACAACAAGAGAGCAGTAGGGGGGAGGGGCATAATATACCAGGGGTGGGCAAGCTGCAGCTCAGGAGCCACATGAGGCTCTTGGGCCGTTTTAAGTGTGACTCTTGGCCAGAACCAATCCTAGGCTCTATGCTTCTTTATTGGTCCCATGTCTTTTCATTGTACCTGGGTCCATCAATTGAATTATATAGCTGCTCCTTAGAATCTCAGCAGCCATGACTGCAGAGCACTATCTGCACCAGCCAATCATGAAACAGGAGAGGCTTAGTCTGGGAGCTGCTTCAAAGTGAACCCATGTGTGGTTTGTGCGTCTTGGTCATATGAAGATTTTGGTCCTGTGGCTCTTGGGTTGGGAGCTTTGTCCACTCCTGCAGTTTACTCAGTCTGAACGGTTGGGAGAAGGAGATGATCAAAGCAGCATTTGAAGTGGACTGAGCTGAGGAGAAGTAATACACAAAGACTAGAGGGAAAGGCTTGCCCTAAGTGAGGTAGGAGATAGTCAAGCCCAGGATGATGGGAACTTGTGAAGATTAATTATTTGCTCCCTATGAAGTCTCTTCTTATCACAGCAAACAGGAGAATGAATAGACAGTCCTGTGGATGAATTTAAAGCTCTCGGCTGTAATTTCCTTGGTTCTAATATTAAAGAGAAGGGAACGTGAAATCATCCTTGATGGTAATCATGGCAGCAACCAAGGTATATGATAGTCGATTCCTTAGCCATCAAACTGCTAATGACCCAGACAAATGCTAGATTCCACAATCTTCCTCAACCACCATACATCAAGGCGGGTTTGTCTGAGCACAGGACCTCGGAGGGTAGTGATGGATCCCATTAAGACTGGCAGGTAAATGTGGGGGTCTTAAGGCACCAAAGACTGAGCTCCCCTGGTATGTGGATCCTCACCACTCTGTGCAGGGAGAAAAGTGGTGGAATCTAGCATTGGTCTAAGTCAATGGTGGGGAAAACCTTGGTGACTTTCTTCTTGAAATTCACCAAAAGTGAGGGATGGCTCTCTGAGTCAGCCCCTTCCAACTTAGACCAGAGCTTGAGAAACTTTTCCCATCCAGGGGCTACATTAAAAATGATCCTCTGAGGACCACATAGAAGTTGGAGGTGGGGATGCTTATGGGGTGCATTCAGGAAAACAGAGGGTCCAAATCATGGATCTATCCCCTATCCTTGTGTGCCGATCCTCATCTCTGTTCCCCTATCCTGTGCTCTGTCTTTTGGAAGCACAGATTAAATGTATTCCACATGTAAAAAAAGGTAGCAAGAGGAAATGTCTGCCAGTGTTGCTAAATAGTGATGTGAAGGAGGCTATTAGAGCCAAAAAGATGTCCTTTAAAAAATGTAAAACAAGTCCTAATGAGGAAAATAGGAAAGAGCCTAAGCATTGCCAAATTTAGAAGTAAAAATGTTAATAAGGCACACAAAGAGGGAATTTTAAGAGCAACTTGCTAAAGATGCAAAACCTAATAACTTTTTCAAGTACATCAGAAGCAAGAAGCCTGATAGTGTTAGTTGGGCCATTAGATGACCAAGGGGCAAAGAGGTTCTCAGGGAGGATAAGACCATTGTAGAGAGGCTGGATGAATTCTTTGCCTTGGTCTTCGCTGCAGAGGATGTTGGGGAGATACCCATGCCAGAACTATTCTTTGTAGGTGATGAATCAAAAGAACTGTCACAAATCAACATAACTCTGGAAGAGGTTCTAGAGCAAACTGATATACTAGTAACAAATCACCAGGACCAGATGGTATTCACTCCATAGTTCTTAAGGAACATAAATACGAAATAGCAGAGGTAATTTGTAATCTATTGCTAAAATCTGCCACTGTACCCGAGGATTGGAGGGTAGCGAATGTAACGTCAATGTTTTTAAAGGGCTTCAGAGGCGATCCTGGAAACTACAGACTGGTGACGTTGGCACTGGGAAGACTGGTGGAAACAGTTGATAAGAGCAGAATAATTAGACATATTGATAAACACAACATAATAGGGAAGAGTCAACATGGATTTAACAAACAGAAGTCATGCCTTACTAACTGTAAGGGCCTGGGTCTAGAACCTGCATTTTTTGAACCCTAATGGTGGTGGCCAGTGTGTCTGCACCCTTAGGGTGAAAACAGACATGACGCTAAGCACCCTTTAACCGCCCTTGGTGGTCATTTATGCATGTTTCAGGGCTGCATAGAACACCAATACAGCCCTGCAACATGAATAAATAACCACCAAGGGTGGTTAAAGGGTGGTTAGCGTCATGTCTGTTTTCACCCTTAGTCTCCAGTTCTGGGCTCACTAATTGTATCTCTTATCTGGGATGGCCTGATGAGCGGAGCTGTTCCGGGTGGTGCGGGGGCTGGTCAGTTCGGCGTCCCTCGACCTGGACGGGGACTTGTCCCAGGCCCGCTGTGAGGAGTTTGCCACCTACTTTGCAGACAAGATCGCTCAGATTCAGAGTAATTTCGACACCGGGT